>CM062233.1:10716635-11126759 GCA_031216185.1 Syzygium aqueum
ACTTGGATACGATAATGATTTTTATCTGCTTTTCAATTTTGAATATTCGACTTTCCATCGATATCTATAACCCTATAGATATGACTGACCGTTCGATTTTTGTGCCTAATCCGAGTTTGAAATAAATATGGCGGATTGCGTGGACGTTTTGAATGTGGTTGCTATCCTTGTTTATTTAATTGCTTTCCTTTTTCAAATAAATAGAAAATTCAAAAAAAATATCAATTAAATTTGAATTAGAGTTTTTACATGTCTAGGAATCCTAAATATATCTAGAAGATAGAATAGTTATTTAATTTAAATTAGGACTTGAGATGATTTATTTCCTAGTTTAAATTAAGTAATATTCTAATCTTAATAGATTATTTAGGTTATTTTATTATTTCGAATTTTCATGAAAACAAAAAAAAAGAATGAATTTTTAGGGTAGATTAAGATAGATTGCATTTTTAATTTAAGTAATTTAAAATTTCGAATTTTGCCAAAAATCCAAAAAATAAGTCATGCTAGGTTAGATTAAGTCATCATAAATTGTATGTTAACTTAGGCAATTTTAAATTTCGAATTTTAATAGAAAATACCAAAAAGAGAAGTCATTAGGTTGCATGTTAATTTAAGCATATTTTAATTCCGAATTTCATTAGAAAATACCAAAAATAAATCATTTGCTCGTCATTAGAATTAGGTCACATCGTTGCATGACATATAGTTTGCATGTTAGGTTGCATTAATTCGCATGTCATTTTTGCACATTATTGCATATAGTTTAGCTTGCATTTAAACAAGTGAAAATCCAAAAAAATTGAGTGAATTGCTTATTAATTAGAAATCATATTAGGATTGTCATTGTGATTTTCTAGCTAACAATGCAGATGCTTACGTTGCTTCGAGGTAAGTAATTCTTTCGATTTTGCAATTTATTTAATGCTTTCTTGAGTGTTAAATTGGTGGTTTGCGCACTCACATGTTAGTGACTAAGTTAAAATGGATCCAAACTGCCTGCCAAAAATATTTTTTGAAAAGAAAAGGTACCGAAAGGGCGTTAGACTAAATCTAGCGTAATCAAGTCCCCCGGCTTAGAATATCTGGTTCGTAGGAATAAAACATATATCCCTATGTTTTATTTAGGTTTCTAATCGACCTACCACAAATAGATTAGTGGCGATTCCAAGCATGAAAACATTTGCATGTTAAAGACTTAAACCCTAAGTTGCGAATTGGTAGGGCTTGGGAGGGCCCGAGTTAAGATTAGTTTTAATAATCCATTAGCCCGAAAAATGAAAATATTTTAGGTCACGACAAGTTAGAAGCATAATGACCAAGTTTATTGCAATGATAATATTAGATTTTAGATTTATCATATCATTAACTTGTCGAGCTTTTTCCACTTCCACGAACACCTCTTTGGTACTGGTATCCTCCATCACTTCAAGTACGATCTCCTCTGCTTCGTCCACGACCTCTTCCTCGAAAGTGAACTCGGCCACGACCTCGATCACGATTTTGATTTATCCCGTGATTTTGTACGGGATCTTTTCTTTGCTCCTTCTCATCTCAAATGGTCAATTGAGTTTGGAGAACTTCCTCCACCGATTCAATCTTTTTTCTTTCTAAACCTTTCTTCATGGGCTTGTAATAAACCCATAAGTTCATCAACTGTCATGGCATCCAAGTTTTTGGATTCTTCAATTGCAATCGCAATATGATCATATTTCTTGTCTAAGGACCAAAGTATTTTCTCAACAACACGAGCATCAGAAACGTCTTCTCCGTCTCTTTTCATCTTATTAATAATTGTCAAAATTCTCGTGAAATAATTAACAATCGATTCAGATTCTTTCATATGAATTACCTCGAATTCGCCTCTCAAGGTTTGAAGGCGAATCTTTTGAACTTTCTGAACTCCTTGATGTGTGTTTTGAAGAATCTCCCATGCCTCTTTAGCGGTAGTCGCGTTCGAAACTTTTTTGAACATGGAATCATCTAACGCTTGATAGATGATCGACAAGGCATATTGATCTTTCGTTCGAACCTTCTCCAAGGCATTCCTCTGGTTCTGGTTCAACGTGACTTCATTCTCGGTCTCTTCATAACTAGTGTTAACAAGTTTCCACACACCGTAGGCGCCGAGTAGAGCTTTCATTCTAACAACCCAGTTACCATAATTTTCTTTGATAAGACGAGAGTATTAAAGAGGAAGTTGATTGTTCGTTAATATCATGATCACGAACTGTAGGCTCTGATACCAATTTGTTGAGCGTCAGAGACGCGGCAACAACTTGATTTAATGAAAGAAATTTTTGAAGGTGAAACAATCGCAACTCACGCAAAGAAAAAGAAGATGATAGATAGAATTTTCTGACTCAATATATTTCACTAAGATTTCACTCTTATAAAAAATTACAAGACTCCCCTATTTAAAGAAAAGTTACGTGACCCTTATGTTTCCTGAAATATAATTAGAAAGAATATCTCACAATATCTTATCTTATCTCTTAATATCTCACCATATTCTGAAAAAACAATTATTTCACCTAAAAACACGAAAAATCAAAATATGAAAATACGAACAGACTTAAAGAAAGAAATAAGTACCAATAAATTTGGTTTAATTTCTAACGGAACTTGCGTCTTTGGAGGTGTTTAAATGTAGAAGAAATCGTGTGAATGCACGAACCTATTTAAAGGAATCCGTCAAAAGCCCTCTTCCTTGAAATGGAACCCCACGAACGTGCTAGAATGGATGTTCGAGCTTTTGACCTGGACCCGCCTCCGATGCTTAAATTAAAAAAGAGACGACCCTTAGAACGTCCCTGTCCAGACAATAAGTGCGTTTGTCCCTGTCAAGCTCCAGAGATTATTCCCAAACACAAATTTTCTTGTGGGTAAGTTAAAATTCATTTCAAACTTTTTGAGATCGAGGATAGGCCAGAGAATACAAACCGGTGACATTCGGCTTGCGGAACAAGTCCTGGACAACTCAGCCCACCGCCAATGATAAGAACATTTTAGCTAAATTAAATGTCAAAAGAAAATTCTCAAATATGCTGGTGGTTCGCATGACCTAACATGAGAGGAATTGTTATTATTAGAGAAAATTTTAATTAAAAGCCTAAAGTGCCATTATCTTCTCAAATAAGAGCCTAAAGTGGTCAAATTGACTCAAATAAAAACTTTTGGCCAGTCGGTGACTATTCTGGTCATTAGAGAATGGGGTATTTTAGTCAAAAAAAATTGTAAGTATATATATAACTTTCTTTTTCTTTTCCTTTTTCGTTTCTTTTCTCTTTCTTTTTCCTCTCTAGGCCATCGCTGGCAACCTCTACCGGCGTCGGCGAAGGGTCGCCCTTGCCTAGGCGGGCGAGAGCCGCCCTCGCCTAGCCTGCTAGCCCAAACATGGGTGAGGCTTGCCCTCCTCGGTGTTGGGCGAGGTTCGCCCTTGCCTGACTATGAGGGTGACCCACGGCCTCGCTTGGCCTCGCTAGCCCAGGTGACCCACGGCCTCGCCTGGTCCCTTGACATTTGCTCGGCACATTCGCTTCCACTTCCCCTCCAAAAGCCATCATGTCACATTATTGGAAGACCTATTTCTTCAGACGATGCTTCCGAGTCCTATGCTCATCTATTCATCATCTTTCTTCGCGAATTACATCATCTTCAACCGTTTGCTCGTGAACTCTTTTTTCCATGGCACCAGTTACCAAGGCTTCGATTTTTACTATTAGCTTCTCTGAGTTATCTCCAAAAGAATAATAGCTTTTTGCCCATTTGTTAACATATAAGGACTTACACTTGTGCTCAACCTCTGATGAGGCGAAGATGTGGTATCAAACGGGTGCCTCATTAGTAACACATACTGAGACTAGCACCCCCGCATTGAGGTCTCTGTGAGGGCGGCCAAACTTTCCACGGCCACCGGTTCGGGCTCATGCCCCACAATGGTCATGCGAGGGCCCGTTTGCGCTCCCCATCAACCAGGATGGTGGTGCGAGGTGGCCGCAAGAGGGTTGGTCGTGTGCTAGGGTGCTTGCCCTCATGGTGATGCCTACAGTACTTGTGTGAGTGGCCGCGAGAGGGTTGATCGTCCTCGCTGTCCATTGAGGTGCGGTGGCGCCACTCCCATCTCCCACCCTTCTCTAGTAATTTTTCGAGTCTTTGTCCATTTTGCTAATTGGTGCCTAGCGAGTATTCTCGAAAATATTACACAAAGTCGCATTGAAATTTTTTTTGGTCACTCTAAGCGAAGGGTTCTAATAGAAGTATCCGATAGTATTTTTTTGACAAATTTTAGGATCTTATTACACCATTCAAAGTTTTAAAACTTGATTGTATTTTATGCCGCTAAAAGTATTAAGAAATTTAGTTTCCATCCCCTTACAAAAATAAATCACCATTGAAGACTCTTGTAACCACTAACATGACTTGACTCTTAATGGTCACGAATATCATTCCACCATTGTGTCCTACTCTTATTAATTCTCTAAATTCATTCAGAACATTATCCATAAATAATCTAATATCACCATTAATGAGAAAAGAATTCTCACCATGCGCCGGAGCAAAAAAGTTTGACCCCAAGAAAGAACAATTCTAGGAAGCACCCACGTTTCCCTCCATATGAACTCAATCTATGCGAGAAATTCCTCATCCGAAGCAATTCCTTGGGATGTTTTAATGGAAAAAAAAATTATATTTTCCCCTCTACATTTAACAATACTTCTAATCAACCCTCTATACTTCGTAAGTTTTTTTTAATTGAGTTGTTTGACTTGCACAAATTATCTTGTCAAGTCCTTCCAACACCAAAACCGGCCAAATCCAGCTGATGTGACCGTCGAGACGACGTCCCAGCATAACATTGACAATATTTTGCGGCATGGATATCACCGTGTGATGTGGGCAACATTTTGCCAATGTTGACTTCCACATGGATGCGACCATGGAAAAAGAGAGAAACTACCAAATAACTCATTTTTAGTATCCATGGACAAAATGCTGACACGCACCGCGTAAAACTCGAGTGTATATCATCTAATTAGTCTCTTCTGCCATCACTTTTGCCCACTTCACCGACATTGGCACGGGAAAGACTAATATTTTCTCCTGTTGGATCTTGTCATCCGTGACAGGGTAATGCCAGGGCCAAGGATTGCGCTTGTTAGTAATCTTGACAGATTTTGGAGGAGCTGGTGCGAGATTGATTTAATGATCACCGTTTGTGACATCCGTAATTGCCTACTTCCGCTTGTTCTTTCTTCATTTCTCGTCTTGGTGTTTTTGCACTCTTCAGTTATTTGAGAAATTTTGGTAGAATCATTCATTTTACCCAAATAAAACTAGTAGCTTGCTCTGTATGACTACACAATAGATAGCAGTGACAGAAACTGACTCTAAAGCACTGGACTAACAAATTTAGTTGTGGAGAAATCTGAAATGTGAGGGGAGGAGCGGGACGGGGCCGGATTTTTGAATTTCGAAAGGCGCTCTCTCGGCTCGGGCTTGGGGGTTTCCATCCAACGGCCCGTACGAATCGATCGGATGGCTAGCGTCCCTTTTCATGATCATGTGCATTTGTGCATATGTGCCTTCGTTGTTTTCAAGTGCGGCTACCTATTTTTTTTTGCTTTTTTTATAAAGGTTGTTTTTTTTTGTTTTTCTTTTTTTTGCAGGTTTGCAATTCTTTGAGGTTAGAGCGGACTTAATGTTTGGTACGAAAAAACCACTAAGAATATCTCTCCGTAGAGGAGCTTCTGCCCTATCCCTTCGGTGATAGTTCCCCCCAAGCCCTAAAAATGGCCATCACCCAGGTAGATCCTGCTTTCCTCCAAGCAACGGAGAGCCCTTCCAATCGTTCCTTTACCCCAAGACTATAGCCCGCATCTTTCCCCTGGCTTTATGCCCTAAATTCTGTCTTCGATTTCACTTGAGCCACGGTATTTCAACTTGGATCTGCCTCTTGGCCCCTTCATGAAGAAATCCATGGTGGTCCCAGGACCCACGAAGCTTCCCGACCCGCTGAACCTGTCATCCCCTTATTTCGCCATCCACTTTCATGAGATTCGAGTTACTTATTAACTGGGGCCCTTACTTTCCCGTGCATCCCCGCCGATATTTGTTCCTTCCATCCCTTTGACTAGTGCTACGTCAGCCATCGGCACTCAGAGGGACAAATAGAACCTTTTTAACAACGTCTACTCTGAGTGGGTAGGGGTCACGCCACTGCATCAAGGAGGTATCTCAAGAACAGATGAAGAATGTATATTACCAAGTACTCATTTATTTCCAAGACATTTCTCCGGTAATCGTTGTTTAGTCTTGCCTTGGCGAAGGAGGATAGTTCTGGTGTTTTGATGACAAGAAGCACAATCCAAACAAATCAGTGGTTATCTTTCCTCCAGCAACATGGATCAGGGAGTTGAAAATGATGCTCGGGTGGCTGCCCTGTGTAGAGAATTGGGGAACCTCTAGTCGGAAGACGACCTAGTGCTGATTAAAGGCGACATCCCTGCAGAAATTAAAAAAGAATGTGCATTAACGCTGTATGGGAAATTGTATTCGAAACCAAATGTCAACTTCCAAGCCTTCCTTAATACTATGAAGAGATCATGGAAAACGGATCAATTTGAATGTGAGCTCTTAGAACTGGGTTTCTTCTCCTTTTACTTTACCTCTTTAGAGGTAAAACAGAGAGTTTTGGACTTGGGGCCGTGGTCCTTTTCAAGCAATTTACTTGTACTCCAACAAGGCCAACCGGATACTCCCGACCACTGCTATGAATTCACGCAATGCGCATTTTGGGTTCACCTTTCAGGTATTCCCAGAGGGAGAGTAACGGAAGAAGTGGCGCGGGAAGTGGCAAGGAAGATTGGTGAAGTGGTAGAAGTGAAAATTGACTCTAGAGGAGGAGGCCCTAAGAAAAGTTGCAAAGCAAGAGTCTTGTTGAAGCTATCCAATTCTTTAAAGACTGGCACCCTAGTAGTTCTGGAAAATAAGAAAATTTGGGTGGACTTTAGATATGAGAGACTCCCCCATTTCTGTTACTCATGCGGGAGGATAGGGCACTACGCATCCTACTGTAAGGATGTTCCCTATGAAGAATCAAGTCTGAATGGAAACAGGAGGAGTAAATATGGACAATGGTTGAGAGCGGAGGTGCGCGAACCTAGCCCGTTCTGGAAGATTTTCTATGGCAAGAACACACCCATCCCAGAAGAAGATGAGGTCACTCCGGAAACTCAGCAGGAACTTATTCCTAGGGAGCTGGAAAGAACCATCTTAAAAGGAAAGAATGTGATTGGCCTGATCGAAGATAGACCTCGGGAGGAGAGTTCGGATACTAGACATAATCTAGCTGCACAGCCAGCAGTACTTCTGCCTGAGGGTGCATTTAAAGAATCCCAGAAGATGAGGGAAGGGTCATCAAAAAAGAGTGGTACCTCGAAGACCCCTAGCAAGGTGAAAATAGGGACCAAGTCTTTTAAGAAAGTGGCAGTTTCAAGAAGAGTAAAGAAGATCAGCCCGCTAGGCATCGGTCAGACAATATTACCTCCCATTGATGAGGAGGCTCTTCTCGATGCTCCAATCCAAGTGGTTGAAGGATCAAATGATTGGGCTCTGGTGGCTAGCCCTAATAAGCCACCGGGGACATTATGAAAATCTTGAGCTGGAACTGCCAGGGGCTAGGCAACCCCCTGACAGTCCAGCATCTCAGAGCCTTAGTGGCTCAAGAAAGGCCTGCTTTAGTCTTCCTAATGGAGACTAAAAACAAGAGATCTGTGGTAGAAAGAGTGCAGAAGAGAACAAATTTCAAAAACGCAAAGATCATTGATCCAGTAGGAGTTGCAGGGGGTCTAGTTCTAATTTGGACAGAAGAGGTGGCAGTGAATGTGGAAGACTCCTCAGGGGAAGTAATCAACTTAATATGTAATGATCAAGAAAGCGGACAGCCCATGCGCATTACCTTTCTGCATGCCCCAACATGTTATCAGGACAGGCTTACACTATGGAATCATCTTCAGGCGATCAGCGAAGACAATCATCTCCCGTGGTTATGTGTAGGGGATTTTAATGAGATCTTATATCATTGGGAAAAATCTGGTGGTAATGCAGCGGAGCACTATAGGCTGGTAGCTTTTCAAGACTGCTTGAACAAATGTTCACTAATGGATATGGAAAGCAAAGGTTGTGCGTTTACCTGGGCCAATAACAGGGAAGGCAGCGCATTGGTGAAGGAAAGGCTAGATAGGGCCCTTTGCAATATAAGCTGGAGAGTGAGCTTCCCAAATGCCGAAACCTTTGCACTGCCTGCAATTGGGTCCGACCACAGTCCCATTCTACTATCCCTCCACCCAAACAGGACCAAAAGGAAAAAAGAATTCAAATTTGAGGCGTTTTGGGTGCTTGATTCACAGTGTAGGGAGTTGGTGCAACAAGTTTGGGGGGAAATGGACGATAGCCCAATTTCGTTTTATAGAAAACTGGAAGAGACCAAGGCTGCATTGAAAGTTTGGAGTAAGCAAAAATATTCCAATGCCCATAACCAAATTGTGTCTCTCAAAAAAAGACTCACAACCCTCACAAATTCAGTCCATGGAGGCCAAGGCAGAACAGAAATTCAGCAAATCAAAGTGCAAATACAGAATTTATGGAAGCAGGAAGAGCAATATTGGAGTATGAGATCTCGTATCAACTGGATTAAGTGGGGAGATAAAAACACAAAATTTTTCCATGCAGCTACGGTCCAAAGAAGACAAAGGAATAAAATCTCTATGCTGAAAATTGACGAAGCCTGGTGCAGAGACCCTAATAGTATTAGTCAGCACATTGCCAGTTATTACGCCTCCCTATTCAAGTCAGTAGGAACCAGGAATTTCAATCCAATTCTTGAACAATGTTCCTTCCCTAGCCAAGTAAATATGAATGAAGCTTTGATGGCACCAGTCACCCTCGACGAAGTTAAACAAGCCACATTTCAGCAAGGCGCTACGAAAGCCCCGGGACCTGATGGGTTAAATGGGCTTTTCTACCAACAGAATTGGGAGGTGTTACAGCACGATGTACACAATCTGGTTAGCTCTTTCTTCCGTTCAGGACACCTTGATCCAGATTTAAATAAAACACACATTGTGCTTATCCCAAAAGTGACAGCCCCAGAAAACATTACTCAATTCAGACCTATTAGCCTTTGCAATTTCTGTTACAAGATCATTTCGAAGGTGATGGCAAATCACCTTAAGCCCTGGCTCCCAAACATCATAGCAAAAGAACAGAGTGCATTTGTAAGCGGGCGTCAAATTCAAGATAACATTTTTATAGTCCAGGAGATCCTTCACCAGTTAAGGATTCGGGAGAGGAAAAAGAGGTTCCAGGCGATCTTAAAATTGGATATGCAAAAAGCTTATGATCGAGTCGAGTGGGATTTCCTCTGTGCTAGTATGATGAAAATGGGGTTCAGCAAAGAATGGGTAGCGTTGGTGAAAGAGTGTATCTCCTCAGTTACATTCAGTGTTAAAGTGAATGGTGAACCTTCAAAATTCTTTAAACCGTCCAGGGGAATTAGACAAGGAGACCCACCCTATTCATAATTATGGCAAATATGTTATCCTCCCTATTAAGCAAGGCTGTCGAAGAAGGGAGCTTGAAAGGTATTAAACTCAATAGAAACTGCCCTACTTTGTCACATCTACTATTCGCTGATGATGCCATTTTCTTTCTGGATGGGAAAATTAGGGAATGTCAAAACTTGGCCAACATCTTAAACCAATACTGTTTCGCTTCTGGGCAAGCTATCAATCTAAACAAATCCGGCATATTATGTAGTGCCGGCTGTCCGAATTCACTGAAAAGTAATTTGGCGTCCGAATTAAGAGTCCCAATAATGGAGAAAACAGGGAAATATCTTGGCATTCCATCAGACTGGGGACAAACCAAAAAACAGATGTTTGCGTGGATATTGGCAAGGGTAAACATGAAGTTGGAAGGTTGGAAGGAAAAGCTATTATCGAAGGCGGGCAAGGAGATTTTAATCAAAACAGTGGTACAAGCCCTCCCTCAATATGCTATGTCCATATTCAAAATCCCCATCTCAGTGTGTAAGGCAATAGAACAGAAAATAGCTTCCTTTTGGTGAAAACAGAACGCTTCTAAATTAGGGATCCACTGGAAAAAATGGGAACTTCTCAAAGAAAGGAAAATAGATGGTGGACTGGGTTTTAAGGATTTAGTTACTTATAACAAAGCTATGCTTGGAAAACAAGCATGGAGACTTGCAAATGATCCTACGGCTTTATGGAGCAGGTTGCTTGAAGGTCTTTATTTCCCCAATGGGAATCTTTGGAAAGCACAAAAGGGATCCCGGCCCTCTTGGGGATGGCAGAGTTTATTAATGGGAAGAGATGCACTATATCCGGATGTGAAATGGCTGGTTGGTAGAGGAGACAACATCAACATCAGAGAGGATATATGGTTAGATAGGGGATTAATAGGTGGCCCTGCAAACCGAGAAGACCCACAGAATGTTGCTGAGTTGATCAATAAGGAGACAAATACATGGGATGTGAACCGGATACAGGGGATGTTTCGACAGGACATAGAGCGGGAAATTTTAGCAATTCAGTTAAGTTCAAGCCAAGACAATGACAGATATATCTGGAGAGGACACTCTACAGGGGAATATTCGGTCAAACAAGGTTACTCACGACTCAGAGTTGTGACCACCAAGAGTAAAACAGATCAAGCTTCATCCTCTTATCAGCAACCTCGTTCTCTGTGGACAAAGATATGGGCACTAAAACTAGAGCCAAAAATCCGATTCTTTTTGTGGGGGGTATGTTCTAATGCACTGCCAACATCAGAAAATCTGTACAAGAGAAAGGTCTTACCCGACCCGTTATGCCCATTTTGCAGGAAATACCCAGAATCAACAGAGCATGTTTTCGCCCACTGTAAATGGACGAGTACTATCTGGTCAGTGCTGAGGCAAAGAGTAAACGTATCATCAACAAATTTATCAAGAATGGATAAATGGTTAGATGAAACATTTACTTGTACCACAAACCATTCTGTCCGTGAGGTGGTCGCTGCAATTCTTTGGCTCATCTGGAAGGCCAGAAACGCCTGGGTTTTCCAGCAAATCACTCCAAAACCGGAGGTAATTGTGGATGAAGCTTGTAATCTAGTCTGCTTTTACCGAGAGCAAAATTTACCTGGGCTGAGAAGCTGGCGGTCGAAATCCAGCACAGCGAGCTGGACGTGTCCGGAGATGGGAAGCTGGAAATTCAATGTTGATGGGTCGTGGATTGAAGGGCAAAGGGAGGGATCGGTGGCTGGGGTTTGTAGGGAATATAGAGGGCAGTGTGTATTGGGTTTTGCTCGAGCTGCGCCTGCGTCATCGTCGCTGGAAATTGAAGCTGTTGCGGTGTAGGAAGCTCTGAGATGCTTGGAAGAAGCGGCGGCCAAAGACTGTCTCACAGAGAAGATATGTGTGCAGTCGGATTGTGAAGCTGCCGTAGACTTCATACTGGATCCAGCTTCGAGCCCATGGACACTGAGGGGCCTGTTTGAGGACTGTAGAAAACTTTTGGCCCGTTTAAAGACAGTTTCTTTAGTCCATTGTCCACGAGAATCCAATCGAGCAGCAGATTGGGTCGTCAAAAATCACAGAAAAGGAACGCTCCCTTTTAATTGGCTGTCCAGACCACCTCAACCATTATGGGATTTATTTTGTTCTGATGCTAGTCAGTTTAGCCATGTATCCCAAACTTTATATGAATGAATGAATATCTTCATTTCGACCAAAAAAAAAAATGTTTGGTACGACAGGGTAAAATGAAGAAAGGATAGAACGGTACGAGATGGAGAATTTTACATGCTTTTATTAGGTGAATCGAAAGAATGGAATGAACGGATTTTCTTTTTGTTCGCAGGTCAAGAAATAATGATCTGGGAATGAACGAGGAATAATAATTCCGATGAATTTGACATAATTATGATAAGCCTTCTTTACTTAGTTTTCCAAGTGAGGCATATTTGGCATTTTAATCATTTGTGGTTGCGAAAACTCCGTATGATATCGTTTGGTTTGTAGCAAGCATCTGATTGCACTGCTGACATCTATATCTGCACAATCTTCGCAATCAAGAAGACAAAATTAAAATTGAAATGGAGGGAGATGGCCTCTATCCATTTTTACTGGAGTCGCTATATTTTGAATACCAACCACGTTTATCACTTGAAATTTACGGGCTGCCTCACCACTGCTAACCGAGAGAATCGCTCTCGTAAACTGACTGACGTCCATAAGACTCGTCTTCCAGACCCCTCTCTCTCTCTCTCTCTCCCTCTCTTCATATCTTCCGTTCGAAGCCAAGCGGATCGGCATGCGTGCAGGTCGGTGGTGACCGAGAGAAGCGCTCTCATCTCATCCAACTGACAGCCGTTCTCTTATGAAGGAGATTTTCGGGCATTCGTGAGGGGATACGATTCGCACCCGAGAACACCAGAGCAAGTAAAAAATCTATCAGAAACCGTTTCTGTCTCTGTCGCCGGCACCAATTCACACCAACACCTGCCGTTTACCACCTCCGATTGCCATCCCAATTGATAGTAAGAGAAAACAGAGCATCAGTTTTGGAGTTGCAGAGGGTTCCTAGAAAGCTCTTACTGGTTTATTTGATTTTGCAGACCTCCATCATCACCGACTTCAGGCGACTTATAGCCCTTGCATCCATCACCGTTCGCTTCATTCAACTCCATGCTGTGACCTCTCTGTTCGCCCCTGTTCCACGGTGGGGAAGTCCGAAAAACTCTGATCTCACTCGAGATTTCTTCCCTGGCGCCGACAATCAGCGAAGACGCTTGCAGGGCTTCAGTCCTTCATTGGATCATTTGTTCGTGACCACCTACTGCATCTCCAAGGTAATTGCATCTCTCATCTGTTCTGGTAGGTTGAGTCCGAGTAATTTGATCGAAGCCTGAGAGGAAAACGATACTGATTGAGGATCTAACGATAGTATAAACGTACTTTGATGCCAGTCGCTGCAGGTAATCACCTTTTGCTATTCTTTGGTTTAAAGCCATCGGCCATCACTGCTGGTATTCACCCTTTGCCAGGTCAAAACTAGTGTCTTCGGTTTTGGATGTTGGAGAATGAAAACAGAGGCTGAGAATCTAGTTCTTGCTAGCTTGAAAATCGTACATCTCAGAGCTTACATCCGTGATTGCGACTCGTCCGTGATAGTTTCATGTTGAACCGGTTTTGATTTCCACTCATTCGTCATCGTTTGTTAATCACGTTAGAGCTGATTTCCGAGAATCTCGATGTTAATATGCCTCACATGTTTGCGCATGCGTTTGTCTTAACATATTAGATCACGGATTGTGTTTTGCCGAATGCGTCTTCTCTGTGTAAGGGTCATTTGAGTGAATGCATTTTCGGTATATGCAAATACATGCGGTCTCTGTCTACATGTGTTCTGCGTGCACACGTCTTTTCTTTGGTATGTACATGACACTTGCTTCCAAATGCATGGGTTCTATGATGTGAATATATGAGTTCCGGCAGTGCAGACGCGAGTGAGGGGATGAAGAATGACGAGCGAGTTGACCAAGAATGAAAGAAAGTGCAATGAAGGTTTAAAATATAAAAGATCGTCAGCGTTTCTCTTAGAGCTACTTCTAGGGAATAGTTCATCTTTAGCATTCAATACCATCGGTGAAGACCTTTAGTAGGAAATTTTTATTAGTCAAAATTAAACTTCGGTTTCAATTTTAGGGACTTCGAAGTCCGGGGCTTTCAACTTTGCTAACGATGGCAATTTCCCAAAATGGTCCATTTTTTTTATTTAGTAAGCACTCAGCTTTTTCATAAGGGGTGTTAAAAGTGTAAAGTTTTTTGGGAAAGCTGAACCAAACGCACTTTAAAACATATATATCTTTGTGAACAATTTTCCATACTATGAATCAATCTTTTGCAATTTAATTTTGTCGCAAAAAAACAATTAGGTTATGTCTTAGTCATTTCACTTTTTTTTTGTTTAGCTTTACTACTGATAAAAATGATAGACTACTGCAAATGGTCAGCTTTTTAATGTATAAGAAATGAAAAAAAAACAAAGAAAAAATTATTTATTTTTGGATAACATCACAACCTTTTTTCTTCTTTTTTTAGCCAAGCAAATTAATTTTGGAAATAGTCCATTACACGTGTTATTTCTCATAATTCTTATCTTATAATCATACAAATTAGGAAAATAAATTCAAAGAAAAAGGGAGGAAAATAGGGCACAGAATATTTTTATTTTTCAAAGTCTTGTATATATAGTTAAGATTTACGTGGGAACCTTTTTATTTTTTGAATTTGGGAAAACATAGGAGTAACGAGCGAGGTGTTTGTATACATAAAGAAGGACTTGAAAATAATTGACATGTAGGTTAAGTCTTCAGAGAGTGCTTAACGTGTTGCCATCGCTCCTCAGGTCAGCAATGGCAAGGTGAATCCACAATTGGATTGGCCGTCACTACATGATTGAGTTGGCAAGGGCCATTTTCTTCACTATACCCCTCCCTTTGGGCTTCGATCCCAACTATAACTCCTTCATATTGGCCACTTCACTAGTGATGGCGTTGGCTATACCCTTATGATTGCCGACTACATGGCTGAGGTCTTCCTTGCCTTTCCCCTCGACTTCCTCGCCTTAAACTCGCTGGAAAAGATAGGGAAGACCTCAGCGATATAGATGGCGATCATAAGGGCATAGCCAACGCCAAGACTGGTTAAGCGGCTCAGCAAGAAGGAGGCATAGCTGGGGCGAAGCCCATGAGGAGGAGCCCAGGGAAGAAGATTGCCCTTGCCAACATGATTCCGTAGTGACAATTGATCTAGTTGGAGGTCTGCCTCGCCATCGTTGACCTGGGGAGTGAGAACATTTTGAGCATCCCCGTCATGGCTTCATCTGCATGTGGGTTATCTTCATATCCTCTCTTTTATGTGTACCATTGCCTTACGTATCACTTCTATGTCTGCCCAAATTCAATAAAAAGAAAGGAAAGAAAATCTTATTTATCTTCTAAATGTTCCCCCGTAAATCGTAACCATATACAAATTAAAAAAATAAAAATATTTAGTGCCCTATTTTTCTCCATTTTCTTTGAAATTATTTTCCTAACTTATATGGTTGTAAGATAAGAATGATTAGAAATAATAAGTGTGATGGACTTTATCCGGAATTATCTTGCTTGGCTAAAAAAGAATGAAAAAACTTGATAATATTATTCGAAAATAAGTATTCTTTTTTTCTTTTATTTTTTTTGTTTTTTTCATTTCTTGTACATTAAAAGGATCACCTTTGGGGATAGATCTATCATTTTCATCAATAATAAAGCTAGACAAAAAAGTGCAATGACTAAAATATAGTCTAATTATTTTTCTTTGCAATAGAATGAAGTTGCAAAAGATTGATTTATTGTATTAGGAATTGATTCGCAGAGATATATGTGCTTTAGGTTGCGTTTGGTTTAGTTTACTCGACGACTTTAGCCTTATATAGTTCATTGTGAAAGAGTTAAGAGTATTTGATAACAAAAAATTTGGATCACTTTGGGAACATGCCATCAATGGCAAGGCCAAAAGCCCAGGGTGCCTTGGGCTTTAAGTATTTTCGAAAGACAACAATGATAATAATAGCATGTC
Source organism: Syzygium aqueum (assembly GCA_031216185.1). Taxonomy (NCBI): domain Eukaryota; kingdom Viridiplantae; phylum Streptophyta; class Magnoliopsida; order Myrtales; family Myrtaceae; genus Syzygium; species Syzygium aqueum. Next base: position 10,732,324 of record CM062233.1, read on the forward strand.
CAAGCACTACGATACGTGAAGCAGTAAGCAGATAATAGCGTATCATTTTGTTGGTGACAGTAGAACATTGGGTTGGATTTGACATGGCTCTCTTTTGTTAGGGTGACATGGCTCACAGTTGGATGCCATGTTCGCCCCACATGTTTGCCATGTTAACGTGTAACCAAAATTTGACCGAGGTGTATGAATTGCAGAAAAAAAAAAAACGAAAGTTCAGTGCACTAGGTGATTGAAATCAAGATTTAGTGGCCCAACTGCAAATACCACCCAAGTTAAGTGACCATTGATGAAATTTATCCAAATGCGAACACTCGAAAACATTGAATTAGACCAAGCTGATTATCTTTAGATACATATACGTTGTTCACTCCTATTTTCCCTATAATCTGTGGAAATAGTGTCGTTTTATAGTACTAATGATGGAACATTCTTTTTTTCTAAATCTTGTAAAGAAAGTACGATGAAGTCTTAAAATTTTCAAAAAATACAATCAAAGTAATTTTTCTTTTAAAGGCAATCGAGTATTTCTGTTTGCTTCGTTTATTTTGAGTGAAGGGAAAATTTGATTTGGCCTTTTTTAAAGGACTCTTAGTTCTGATAAGACGCTAATGCGGTTTCAAATGAGTGGCCTCTTAGCAAGTCTCCGCGGGGGTGGCCAAACTTTTCATGGCGACCAATTTGAGCTCATGCCCCACCCCTGGGCAACCGAGGGACTGTTTGCACTCCCATCACCGAGCAAGGGTTGGTTGATAAGGATTGATTGATCCTCACCTGGTAGTCATGAAGGCCAACTCGGATGGTGGTGCGCGGTGGCCCCCCATTGGCAAATGCTCTTGCCCTCATGGAAAGGCCAGAGGTTTTCGTGTAAATGGCCGCGAGAGGGCCCTTGCTGTCCACAAAGGTCCGGTGTCGTCACCCCCAACCCCACTCTCTATTCGTTCTAGTTTGTAGTCCATTTTTCTGATTGGTGCCTAGGATCGAGTATCCTGGAAAGTATAATATAGAGTCACGTTGGAATTTTTTTGTCGCTCCAAATGAAGAAAGCTAGTTGAACTATCTGAGTGCACTTTTTTCGGACAAATTTTAGGGCTTTAGTACACAATTTAAAGGTTTAAAATTTAATTGTACTTCATTCCACTATGTGTTACAAAAAATTCTCACCATCCACCTGCAATACAAAGCCAGAAGGGAGAAGGCAGAGCAAGAAGATTCACCCCAACAACAAAGAACAATTCTAGAAAGCACCCACGTTGCGTGCAGCATTATTGCTTTTAATTGAGCACCGAATTCTTCTGTCGAACGGGACATTTCTGCAGCATTAATTGGACCTTGTCACATCCGTTTGTGCGTGTAGTAAAAAGTTGATGAAGGCTTGGATTTTCACTGGTCACCCAATTGGGCTCTGATCTCCTCCGGAGAATGAATGGCTCCCAATGGAGCTTTGTCTTCCGCAACGATGTGTGGGGGTTTGAGATGTGGTGGTCGTGCTTCCTTCTTACAAAATTTACTTTCAGACAAAGTACAAAACAACCACGGGGTTTCTCAATTTGTATTGGTATTCATCCTTTCTTTTTCATTGATCGGAGAATCTGTAGTACAATGGAGGGAAGGAGCAACGCCCCTATTGGGACGTGGATGGCACGTGGTCTTGGTCGTGTTGGGATTGTATTCTTGGGGCTAGGAATGTTCTTTTCTTTTGCGTTTTCAGAAGAACTCCCTGTGAGGATATGTGATTGGAAGCGTATTCTGGTGATGTTCTAATCGAGGGAAAACTTTTCGATTGCATGCTTTCACGATTTTTCGAATGAAACTCTAGGTTTTAATTTTTCTAATCAAGTCTTAGTACTTGTGTAAATTATCTAATCGGGTCCCTTTGACACTAACTCTGACCAAATTGCTGACATATTTGTCGGACAAATTTAGAGTGCGGTGTGGGTAACATTTTGCCTATGTTGACGGCCACATGGATTCTGCCGTGGGAAAAAAAGAAGAAAATAAAAATAAACAAAATAAGTTTTTCTTTCATGGTGGCGCCTATGTTGGCAAAATGTTGTCCATGTCACGTCGTCAAACAACAGCTTTGGCTGGATTTGGCCAAATTAGCGTTGGAGTGTCTTAATTAGACTATTTGATAAGTAGAAAGATTTGATTAGAACAATTTAAAGTACCGGGACTTAATTAGAAAAAGTGAAAAAAGAAAAAAAATTCCTATTTCATTGAGTTGCTCCGTTGTTCTCCTAAGATGGAGTGAACTTTGTCTCTACAGTATAATTGCATATAACTCTACAGGATCAGGTATAAAGAATGTCAATATTTAGATTGCTTGTCTTGAATGTGGACCTACAACTCATAAACTATCACTTTCTTGGTTAAATAAGCAACCTAGAGAGGGTGAATAGGTTGATTACCAAAACTTGAGGTAAAATTGCCGCAAAAATATGTTTGAAGGTGCAAGAACAGTTTGATATATGCAAGAGTAAGCTAATGATGTCAAGTGCAATGTACTTACATCAATTACATACGGAAATAAGTAGGGAGGGATAGAAGATGTTGTTGCAACTCTTACAGTGGTTCAATTTAGATCAAGTTTACATCCACCCTCCTAAACTAATAGCCACCAATAGGCTAGTATCCATAAAAAAAAAGTCCTTCATATTGGGCCACTTCACTAGTGATGGCATTGGCTATACCATTCTGATTGCCGATTACATGGCCGAGGTCTTCCTCACCTTTCCCCGCAACTTCCTCGCCTTAAACCTGCTGGAAAAGGTAGGAAAGACCTCAGCGATGTAGATGGCAATCATAAGGGTGTAGCCAACACCAAGACTGGTTAAGCGGTCCAACAGGAAGGAGGGGCCTAGTGAAGAAGATTGCCTTCGCCAACATGATCCTGTAGTGACGATCGATCCAGTTGGAGGTCCGCCTCGCCATCACCGACCTGGGGAGCGAGAACACGTTGAGCATCCCCATCATGACTTCATCTACATGTGAGTTATCTTCAAGTGCCTCACTCATCACTTTTATGTCTGCCCAAATTCAATAAAAAGAAAGGAAAGAAACTCTTATTTATCATCTCAATGATCCCACGTAAATCGTAACCATATACAAGTTAAAAAAATTATGTGCCCTATTTTTCTCCATTTCCTTTGAAATTATTTTCCTAACTTATATGATTGTAAGATAAGAATGATGAGAAATAATAAGTGTGATGGACTTTATCCAAAATTATCTTGCTTGGCTAAAAAAGGAAAAAAAAAGTTGATGATATTATTTGAAAGAAAGTATTCTTTTTTTTCTTTTCTTTTTTTGTTTTTTCATTTCTTGTACATTAAAAGGATCACCTCTGGCGATAGATCTGTCATTTTCATCGATAATTAAGCTAGACCAAAAAGTGCAATGCCTAAAATATAGTCTAATTATTTTTCTTTGCACCAGTAATCCTTTGAGAGGTTAAAAAGTAGTCTGTGTTGCTTTTACCTAAAATCGGTAGATCACACTACGTAAACCCAAGCACTGCTGCAACACTTGTATATTTCCCAAGAGAGATCACAAATAATGACAAGTACTCTTAGTAAATGAAGTTCTCGCTCAATAACTCAACAAAGTATAAGTGTATCAAAGAATAAAGCTTTCTCAGTTCATAGTTGTTGTCGTCATTCGTGTTTTCTCGGGCATTTGTTGATCTTCTTTTATGGTTTTTAGGATATAAGCTAGCTATTGGACATCTTCAAGATGATCAATTTAGTTGTTGAAAATATATAACACAATCACCAAGAGAATTGGTCGTCCATACAATCATCTTCCTAGCAATTGTGTAGTTTCCACGAATAGAGTTGCCTACATTAAAAAAATAATCATTTTCACCAAAGTGATTGGTGACTGATTGGATTCTCCTTTGTGTATCTCTTCGGGAGTTCCAAGCATGTGGCTTGTTGTCAATATTCCTCGGACTAAATTTTGGAAGTCAAAGGAAAATGTGGGTCTTCAAATCAGAAGGTGTAATCACATGACATGCATGTCATCTCAAGTTATATAAAGAGCTACTCATATCACATATCCACGAGTCTATCTAAGCATTCCGCTGGTAGTTGGCTTACATACACCTTTCCATTTGATTTTCCTCAGTACATTGGTGATTAAGGCTCCATAGAACTGTTCACCCTATGGTACCTCCAAGTTTCCATGAAGTTCCCGTTCCTCTGACTTGTTCACACTCTATTAAGGTTTTTTCAATCTTTACGAGTCTTTGCAGCCGGTATTTCAGAACTCAATATTGGTGATATAACTTCCTTGTATCAACGTTATCTGAAACAAAAACAACATCAACATTTGTCAAGTAATAACAAGAATAGATGGTTATGTCAACTACAAAACACCATAGAAGATTTTCTCAACATTCTCGAATAATGTCATATTGCTTCGCTATGAACTGCATAACAAATTAAATGTGTATATGTTAGAATGCACGTGTGAGTTATGTTAGAAAATCCCATATCAAAAAATTAGTGTGGTGTAAAGCGGTTAATATATTTTAGTTGGTCCATAACTTATTGGCTTAAGCGAATGACTGAAGGTGGGTCTAACTGCATATGTTAACAGGCTTGGACTTAGGCTCCCTTTTGGTGATCTCTCCGAAAGAAATGTATTAGGTTTCTATTGTGCACTCCTAACAATATCTTCCACTCATAAGTTGGACTAGAAGAACAAGAGCATAATTGAAAGATCGCGCCTCTTCTTATCAGACGTTTTTTTTTCACCATGATCTGCATCCATCTTGAGAAGAGAAATGCTATATGAACTAAGAAATCCCACTAGAATAGTTCTTTTATTAAGTGATAATGCAGGATTTAATTGGGTGTTGAAACAAGTGGGACCCGTGCTATGAATGATTAGGTTATTTAACCATCCAAATGAAGTTATCACTCATTTAGTAAAAGAGTTTCAGTAAGTTTTCTTAGTACGTGAAGCATTACTCTTTATGAGGACATTCCAATTTAGGGAGGCCATTTCTCTTCTGATCTTTCCCTTCATCCACTAGATATCAACTTTGTTTGGCTGAATTGGGAAGCGTATTAAAGTAAGAAGAGGATTCTACCTCATTCATCGCATTGGTTGGGCCAAGCTCGACAAATACAAGATTTATTGGGCCCTTTAAGTAGGTAAAAAAGCTCATAGAGCACACTAACTTGTGAATAAGCCCACCAACAGTAATCGCATGATCTCACTCCACAAAATACAAATTTCCTTTGGCAATGCATGCTCCATCTCTAGCCTCTCTTTCTGGACAAATACATTAACTTGGGCATTGGAGATTCTCGGCGAACAAACGTTCGACCACTTAATTTTTTGGCAGTGCGAATCGTTCAAAGCATTTGGGTCGATTACCATTTGGTTAAGGATCCACCCAGTTCATGCGTCAACAAAGCTTATTCCTACTAAAGAGACTCTTATCATACTGATCCACTCTTCTTAACATGTCAAATTATGCAACAGAACATCTAATGAAAGAACTTGAAACGAAAACTTCCCATACTCAATACTGTCGGCATCAGGTAAACTTCTATAGATCGAGGTGTCAGCGCATTCACAAACATACCATCTGTTATCTAGTGATCATTTTTTTGTTTCAAGAAACTTGCCCGTGTCTAGTGATTGTCTATATTATTCAGCCAAGAAGACTCTAAAAGTTCTATTGCAACTTTGAACCAGCCAGAAAGAGATTCTGATTACGATGGTTTATCAAACTCAATAAATGTAGCTTCAATCAGAGTCTTCCTGTGGGATCGACTTATGGGTGACTTGGCAGGATTTGTCAGAAACCTCTTTCCCCGCTCAGTCTCGAAAGACCCTGCCGGTGCAATGCTATCCAAGTCTCACGATAATAACGTGTTAGCAACCATCCAAAGATACACTGGGTACACCTGCAAAAACAGCTTCTTGTTGAATGGACAAAATGCTGACGCACATTGCAAAAACTAAAGTGGATGCTCAATGTCAGACTCTTGAGAATTGAGATGACATAGTCAGTAGTCTCTGCCCTAGCTTCTGGCACTAAAATCTCATCCTAGAAGTAGAATTGCTTGTAGATATCATCTAGTTAGTCTCTTGTACCATCAGTTTTGCCCACTTCACAAACATTGGAGCAGGAAAGACAACACATCTTCTCCTCTTAGATCTAGTCATCCATCACAGCACAATGCTAGGATCAAGGATTGCACGTATTAGTAATCTTGACAGATTTTGGAGGAGCTCGTGCAAGATTTGATTTAATGATCAATGTTTGGACATTCCAAAATTGCCTACTTCTGCTTGATTTTTTTTTCTCCCCTTGGTTTTTTGCACTCTCCAGTTATTTGAGAAATTTTCGTAGAATCATTCATTTAACCAGATTCAACGAATAGCTTGCTCTGTATTGCCACCCAATAGATAACAGTGACAGAAACTGACTCTAAAGCACTGGACTACCAAATTTAGTTGGAGAATTGCGATTTTTTCATTGTCAACTCTGTAAAAAATGACTCCTCATCGCATAAATAAAGAAGGTGACATCTGACACAAAGATTTAGGCGAACTCATTGCCAAATGAGGCTACTTCTATCGATTTCTGTCAATCGATAATCACAAATACTGATACCTAACTAGTCACCTGCCATTGCCACCGATACCAAAACATTGACTAACGCTATTCCACTGAGAAAAAGTATCACATGCGTCGGAAAACTATTATCTAAGTTGTCGAAAATCTTGACGATGCTTCCATGTGGCAAGCAATCCAATATTCTCTAAGGGATTAACTTACCTCAATCAATGGACAGTTAGTAAATCCTCAAAGCAGAAAAGATCCATATGCAAACTGCATTCCTGTTTCCCAGAAACTTGTCCCTCGACCACGGTGCACTTGAGTTTATCAAGAAGACTGCAAGTATTCTCTTGGAGCCATCGATTAACTTTTATGCCCTTAAACATAATGCATAGAGATCCATTCAGTTTTTTCCTGACTACACGTCTGCATTATCCTGCAAGACAATGTACTTTTTCTGTATGCCTCCGAAGACTTTCACTTGAAAAAACCGTAAGGGCTTGCAGATACATTCTAATATGGAACAATCATTGCTGTCGTTCTCCATCGTTGAATCTTCCAAATGCTTCTCCATTTCATCCTCCTAGAACAGGAAAAGCTGAATTAGTCCTCTACCTATATTGGAGGACAAGAAAATGCAAATATGATCTAATCAGCATGCCCTAAATTCTAAAAATCACAGTCGTTTGCTTCACAAGCATTCATGAACCATAGGGCAAAGCCAGTCACACGACCAAGTGTATGACGGTACAATCCTCAGGCATGAGAGAATTGACAATTGCCTAACATAAAAATTTGGCAATTACAGAGTCTACCATCACTCGCATGACATAATTGATCCATAGTTGCAATGACTACTGTCAAGTAGGTTAGACGACACATTCGTGAGTTACCATCCTGCTAACAATTAAAGGTGCAATGCAGATTCTTACACCAACATGTTGGCGAGCCCGCAATGTCGTCACACTAACTATATACTGCTCAGCTTATTCAGTACAGGTTTATTTACCTTCCATGAAAATTCTCAATAAATAATGGTTGCTGTGGCTTTCTTTTTCATTTGGATATTTTCATAAAAGCACTCCTCGTTAATGAATGGGATAAGCGCACTGGAAATTCTAAAACTTGTTATAAATATGCAATCGAGTCCTAAAACTTTCCAAAACTGCAATCTAAGTCCTAAAACTTGTCAAGAAGTGCAATCAAGTCTTAAAACTTGTTACGAAAGTCCAATCGAGTCCTAAAACTTTCAAAAAGTGCAAGCAACGAAAGGACTTGATTGGAACAATTTGACAAGTTTTTAAGACTTAATTGTACTTTTTGAAAATTTTAGGACTCAATTGCACTTTCGTGATAAATTTAGGAATTCCAAGATGAATCTTATTTTAGGTGCAGCACACAGTTTTATGGCAAGTATGTTGGAGAAGAGAGAGACAGAGAGAGCTATATATGGGGGCCAATGGATCAGGGGAAACGCAGTAATTTTATGTTGCACTCGTCTAGTATCCTCGTGTTGGATTAGATCAGTCAACCTTTCCAAGGAATAACACCAGATAATTTGCAAACGCTCCACGAACACGAGAAAAAAGGAAAAGCACGGGTGAGCCATGAAAAAGGTGAAAAAGGTATACCAAAACTGAGTTAGCTTCATATATACTTTTCTATAAATTTATCTCTTTGAGCTTCTACTTTCACACATGGGCACGGGATTTTTATCTTTAGTTGGTGAAATATTGACACGATCGTTGTCATGTTTATATAAAGGATTTTTATAATGTCAATAGCCAGTGTAAGAAATAATTTACGAACTCCCCGTCAGATGATTAACATGTGAAAGAGTTAATAATCACCTCGGGTGTTTACCTTCTAGACTATCCACTAAGTGCATCTATGCGTCTAGATTAGCAATGCTACTCCTTGTAGGTAGAAATTCTGTAATTGAAATTTAGTTCGACTCAAGTGATATTTTAGGATCTCATCTTCTACCTTTGATACCTTTCTCCACTTACTAATTCCCACATAATTGAAAGAGAATTTCGGGTTAGTTTGGTCTTAGGGAACATTTATTATTTTCGTTTTACCATGAAGTTCTCAAGAGACTATATTTTATTTTCTAAAAACGACCTTCATTTCATTCTGCAATAGTTGAAAAAATAAGTGAAAGGGTAGAAGGAAGGCGCACCTCGTTGACTGTCTTCCTCGTCCTGTCAAGAATTATCTCTCTGTAATCCCCGTAACTGAAACAACGGCCATTAGTATCTGGTAAATTCGCGCAATACCATACACGTATCCTGCATTCATCTGGTATCTTCGAATTGGACACATCAGTCAACATTTCCAACGATCTACACCCGACCAAAAATAGAAAATCCAAAAGCTCTAATTCTTCGAGGCCCTCAACAACTCTTAGCCCATTGCACATTTCTAACCCTAAAGTCTTCAGCTTCTTCGAGTTTGATAAACCATACAATTCTCCTAGGGAATTGCAGCGTCTAACATAAAGTCTCTCCAGTGATTCCATTGTATTCAGAAATCGAATTTCAAGTAGCTTTGGGCAATGTAAAACTTCCATTTTGCAGAGCTTCCTCAAGCTTGATGAAATAACTGACAATCTCTCAAGAGACTCACAATCTCTCACATTCAAAACTCTCAACAGTTCAAGCCCATCGAGTTGAATTTCCCTCAATGAAGAGCGATAAAGATGCAATCTGGACAAATATTTCAAGTTGGAAAATTGTGGTCCAATGATGACTGAGTCGAAAGTGTCCATGCAAGAAAAAGTGAGTTCTCTAAGTCGAGGTAGGCAACCCAACTCCGTTAATGGCACAGGAACATCTGAAAGGCCCCAGCTCAAGTTCTCCAGCTTAGATAACTTTCCCATCCATTGCAATTGAAGAGTTTGCATTGGGTTTGATGCCTGAGCAAGTGCTTGTCCACAGCCATTAGACAGATGCAATTTCACTAGATTTGTGAGGTTACTGAGATCCGGAACTAATTGCAATGATGTTGATTGAACACTTAGATAATTCAAACTCGGGGGAAGTTTAGGCAACTCTTGAAGCTCATTACAATCCGTTAAATATAGCTCTTGGAGTTGTGTGAGGGAATTGATTGCCGTTGGCACTGCACGAATACGAGTGTATGATATGTCTAGGATACTTAGAGACGATAGTTTACCAATTTCAGTGGTAAGTTCACCTGCAAGTTGTTCACAACCTTGGGCATCGAGCTTTTCCAACCTCTCTAGCATTCCAATACTGGCAGGTAACATCCCCATTGGACTACATCCCATACTCATCACCTTCAATTGCTTGAGATTTTTAATCGAATCAGGTAACTCAACAATGTTTGTCCCCGAGAGTTGCAACGTCTGTAATGATCTCAGATTGCCTATTGATTCTGGAAGCTCCCCCAAATTTCGACATTGATGGAGTGAAAGGAACTTGAGTTGCGTAAGCTCTCCAATAGAAAATGGAAGTTCCACAATTGACGTGTATGATAGATCAAGGAATGACAGGTGTTTTGCATTACCAATAGAATCAGATAAACTTGTAATTTCCGTGTATGATATATCCAACTCAGACAATGATACTAATTTCCCAATAGAGTATGGAAGTTTCTCCATTTTGTCGCACTTTTTGATAGAGAAGTGCTTCAGATTCACCAGTCCTCCAATCTCTTCGGGCAAACTTCGAAGACGTAGACAACAAGTAATGTCCAAGTGAGTAAGACCTTTTAGCATCCCAATAGAGGAGTCAACTTCTTGCAAGTTTAGACAGTCATCAAGAGACAGCCTCTCCAAACTCAAGCACCCAGAAAAGTCTGGAGTTCGTTTCAATATATTACATCTTGAGAGAGAAAGAACTTTCAATTTGTTTGCCATCTGCAAAAGTCACTGAAATATTTTCAGAGAGGATCAAAGAGAGACTACTGTGTTGAGAGAACAAAAGTATGAATTCACACCTTCAAAATGTTCCATCCACCCCAGTTTTCGGTGTTTTTATTGTCAGAAAGTACAAAAACAACTAGATTATTCAAGTGCATATTGGCCATTCTACGATCTAGAGGAGGATAACCCCAAGAGAGCCATCTTAGCTCCAGGAGATAATTGTTGACGTCTCCAACAAAAGTCCCTGCTCTTAACTTGAGGAATTTCAGACTAGGCATCCTCTCAAGTTCTTCATCCACAATGTTGATGGGATTTGAACGATGTCCAACCAGACTAAGCGCTTGAACTTTATCCTTTCTCTGCCAACAGAAACCATCAATGAGTATGAGCTCACAAACAATCAATTTGTCATTTAGAATGGCCAAAAGGAAACTTTTGAGGGAAGTAGGAAAATAATTGTATGGTTGATAATGTATGGATCCTGCTTTTACTTTACCTCTTTTGATCTTACTACCTTCAGAGCTTCTTCGCCATTCCACGACCTACTGCGCCCTATCATATTCCCAATACATTCTTGGCTAACGATGTCCCTTCCAAGGTTTCTCAGCTGATCATGCATCCATATAGCATCACCACGAACAATTTTAATTAGACACAAATCAATAAGTTTTTTCAATGAGCTATGTGGGTACAGATCGCAAGAATCCCAGAAATAGGTTGCCAGTGATTTCCCTTCATCTATGAAAAAGCATGCGATATCGAGAAATATTTCTTTTTCCACATTTCCTAATGCATCATAACTTATCTTCAACTTATCCCGGACTTCATTATGAGGTACTTTCTTCAACCTTTTTAGCATTTCTTTCCATATTTCCACTTTTTGGTGACAAAGATAGGAACCTATGACTTCAAGAGCCAATGGGAGTCCCCCGGTTGTAGATACAACTTCTCGAGAGAGAATCTGAAGAGCATAGGGAGGAGAGACACTGTTAAAGGCATGCAAACTGAAAAGCTCTAGCGCTTTATCACGATCCATTTGCTTTACTTCATAAGCTAAGATTCCCTTCTCTTCATCTAGAATCCGTTTATCCCTTGTTGTAATGATAATCTTACTCCCAAGACCAAAAGTTTCAGGCCCCCCCACTAGTTTCTTAAGTTGTTCTTTCTTGTCTAGATCGTCTAGAACAATGAGAACTTTCTTAGAACCAGATCTCCTTCTTATGCTATCCATCCCTGCATCATCGTCGATAAATTTTTCGACATATCTGGAATCAAAGATGTCTGATGCCAACTGTTTCTGCAGATCTACTAGGCCATTTCTGTTTGATGATTCTCGGATGTTCCCAATGAAGCTGCATTTGCCATCAAAGCAAGGACATAATTCATTGAAAACACTTGTAGCAAGAGTAGTCTTACCGATGCCACCCATTCCATGGATTCCAACAAAACGCACACTAGTGTCAGAGTCAACATCTAACAACTCCATTATGGCTTCTACTTGTTCGTCTACCCCAACCAATTTGCTGTTCATAGGTCTTTGTTTTACTTTCAGCTTAAGCAGAACCTCTTTCACAACGAGATCAATGACTTCACCGTGTCTGCCACAAACCAAACACTTTTAGTAAAAGAAGACAAAGAACAATCTCAATACTACTTCCTAGCAGATAGCATTTGAGTTGGATCACTATTTCAAAGTGTTGGATAATTCTATAAAGCCAGAAGAATTTTGGTGTAATAGAATCCACACGATATGATTGGTGTTATGCCGACAAACTTACAATTTCCCCCTATTTCTGAGAAAGAAGATGTTTCTTTTCTGTCTGAATTACAGACATCATTCTAGAATTAGATCAAATTCACTCATATAACTATCACTAGCCAAAATGGCCCTGCTTATGCATGAGAAATGGTGAATTGTCTTTGTTTTTTTTCTTGGGTGAGACATGAAATTTACTACTCATGCCGAAAAAAAACGGTTTGTATATGTTCCATCAACCAATATATTTCATATTGAATTTTTGAACCACTCCAGCTAGCTTTCATGCAATTTTCTCTTAGGAGGCGTTTGGTCTTCCGGATTTCTAAACAGGATAGGATAGAATAAGAAATTCTGGGATTTCTTCATATCTTGTCCACTATTTAGTGGATTACGGATTTAAAGTTGGATAGGATGATTTTTTTTTTCTATTCACGGGTCCGGAAGAGTTAGTGAAAGAAAAAAAGCCGAAAATTTTTTTTGGTGAAAGCTCACAAGGTGTGGAGATGAAGATGATGGCGAGTGGAGTGTAGCGTTTCTAGAAAAATAGGCATTAGAAATCATATCCATATCTATCCTACCTCCTCCCAGGATTTTTTTATCCGAGCTATATCTGGTCTATATCCGATCTTATCTTATTTTGGACCACCACCAATCATAGAATAGGATAAAATATATCCTATTATAGTTTTTATCTAATTGACCAAACGCAGCCTAACGGAATAGCATTTCGACTAAAGCTTGGAAAAATTTCCATTAATAAGCCTTTACTTACGCTTTCCCTTGTACTTCCCATCCCTTGATCTCACCCACTTTTCTCATAGCCGCCTCCCACCGTTCCCTGCTCTCGCCACTGGGCCTCTGCTCGTGCTTCTCCAAATCCTCCACGTACAGTTTCGTCTTGAGCTTGACGTCGGAAGGCGTTACGTCAAAGAAGATGGGTAGGATCTCCGGCTTCCCGGTCGATTCATTGAGCTCCGTCACACGAGCAAGCTCCCGGAGGCACCAAGTGCTCGAAGCGTAGCCTCTGGAGAGGACCGGTATGCAGATCTTGGAGTCGCTGACTGCTCTCAGGAGATCGTCGATCCGATCACCCGCGTGAAGATCTTCACTGTCTCTGTAAGCGACGATCCCCTGGCCATTCATGGTCCGGTAAAGGCAGTCAGTGAAGGTGTTGCGGGTGTCGGGGCCTCTGTAGCTCAGGAACACATCGTACTGGGTTGCCAATGCGCCACAACTACCGGTTGCTTCCATGTTTTTGGGGTGGGCTTCCCTCACAAAACGTCTCTTGTCTCGCTCTGGTGTTTGCTTGCTCGGACTTGGAGCTGCGTCTGCGGTGGGTGTTGAAAAAGTAGAAATCATGTGAAGGCACAAACCGAGTTCAAGGAATCCGTCAAGGTCTCATCCCTAAAATGGACCCCTCACCCACTTGCAAGAATGGACGTTCCTGGATCTGCCTCCGATGCTTAAATGACAAAAGAGATGGCCCTCGGAACGTCCAGGTTCAGACAAAACGTTAGTCCCTGTCAAGCTCGAAAAATATTCCTACATATAATTTTTTTAGGCCTAATTCCATAAAAAACAAAAAGAAGCACCTAGTTTACATGAAATCAAGCAAACCATCACGGGCAGCTGAGTACAACCTATATTACTAGCAAACTACTCAAAGCAACAACATTAGTTCCAACCGGAACAAGAAATAGTAACTGCCCAAATATCCAAGACAGTTACAGGACTAGTTAGTAAAGGGCAAGCACACCAATTCACGTTCTGCTAAACCGAACCTGCCAGTTAGAACTATAAGGCCAATCCCAAATCAGAATCAACTTTTTGCCGCAGCAACTCGTGCCCTTCAATGCTAAGCCTTACTGCAAACATAATAGACTTCGCCACAAAGTCAACAGGGAGAGTAACTTGATTATGCAGCTAGTCACTGCTGGCTCTCCATATATTGTATATGGAACCATTCCACACTAGATTCAGCATAATCAACCTGGAACTAGTCCCTTAGCGACCTGGTTAATCCAGTGAAGTCCAAAAATCCAATTTCCAGGAACTCGAACAACAACACATAGCAATAGAGTTCTCCTCTGTATCTGAAAAGAGAGAAGAGTTTTGTCAAGAGAAATGTCGTTTCCACTTCTGTTAGTCTGCTTTCTTTTTTCTTTCAAGTTCATGTGTACCGAGCTTCAACAAATCAAGCAGGATTCTTTTGTTACATCCTCAACAGCCCAAGGCCAAAAGCTTAAGGTCCAGTATGTAATCAGATGATATCACTCTATCATTATAGTGCCCTGAAATCAAGGACCTCAGTGGGCAAAAGTCCAGTAATCAAGGAACCGCAAAGATTTCGTCCAATACATTTGAACTCCAAATATCTTGTCTCTCACCTTAGGGAGGCGATATCTTGCTACATTTCTCATTACTACACCGCGATTAACTTGCTTTTGGCATTTCTCTATTAACTCTGTGCCAACCTTCTCCATAATTTAGGTAGTGACATTAAATATACTTGTTGAAGAATCTGATTCATATACCAAATGACGCAACGGTCACGGGAGGCTGCATCTCATGAAGAACTTGAAACGATGTATTAGGCCAGAGAGAAGTTGAAGAAGATATTTCAAAACTAGATAATTTGGTGTTCAAAGCCATCAATGCTTGACAATACACCGGCCTACCAATGATCTCAGCACTGGACAAAAAAGTTGTAGTACCATTTATCAAACATCCGAAGATGCACCAGGCAGGTGCACCTGCAAAATAATAGCAGTAAATGGAAAACATGCTAATGTACATTGCATCATGATAGCAGAACAATAAAGTAATAGCAGTGAATTGCTTGAACATCTGCTATCGATCCTTTGAATATATATACCAAATGAATGGTCGATGTTAGGGCATCTCAATTTCCACAAAGGCAAGACGGAGGACATGCTTGGGAAAAGTTTATGGTACGATATGTTTCTTTATTTTCCTTTTATCCTTGAATTTTTCTTTTTTTCAAATAAAATATTTTTTATTTTACTAATTATGCAGATAAAATTTCAAATGACTCTAAATGTAATTGCAAACATACACGGGGTATTATAAAAGGTTTGACCAAGATCGAGAGTTGGACTCTTCCGATTGCTATAAAGTGAAGGACCCTAATTTTGCCGCACAAGAGAGAGATCTAAAAGGCCGCACAGTAAAGTTCCTTTCTTTGGCCGCACAAGAGGAGCATGAAACATAGTGATTTGAGCGGTCTTCGTGGACACGTGAGTGTTTCAATTTGTGAGGTAATGCTCAATGATTTTGTTTTACGAGCGATTATGTGAGACTAAATAGTGTAAGATTAGGTGTAATCTAGGGTTAGGAAACCCATGAATGTGCGAGCGATTGTACCTTTATAGTTCTCCAATTGAGAAATAAATTATTTGCAGCTGATTCTTCTTGTGGTGTAGGTACATATCCTCGAACCAAAATAAATAATCCTTATGTGTTCTTTAATGTTACTCATTGATTTCTTGTGGTTTCGTTCTCTTGTGGTGATTTAATTGCAAAAAAAAAGCGTTAGCTGCCACATTATTTTACAAAGGATTTTATGGAGTTGTTTTGAGGCTTTTGCTTGTTTGATCATTAAATTGGAGCAAAAATAGAATTGAAAAGTTTAACGGAACGAATAACTTTAGATTGTGGAGTGTTAAGATATTTATGCAATCAACAACCATGGCTTGTTTAAGGTGTTGAACTAAGTAGTCGGAAACGATGAAAGATGCCAGTAAAGGACGAGTTAATAGAGGGGCAACGAGCAAAATCATGTCAAACCTTTTCAGATGAGATGTTAATAGAGGTGACCGAAGAAAAAGATGCCGCGGCAGCCCCACTTAGATGAGTTTAACAATCTCATAATATATTTGAAGAAGGTCGATGGGACGCTATATGATGAAAAATAGGACATTATGTTGTTGGCGTCTCCATGTGAGATGTCATTGATTGTTATAGGGAATTGAGTAGATGGAAATTATGTTTAAACTAATAACAGTAAACCACCCAAAGATGTGGTTCGATTCCTGATTTGTTTTTGTATTTTGGTAAGCCAAACAAGTGTTGGGGACAGAACGACAGTACATTCGTACTGACAGAAGTGACTTACTTCTAGGTTGAGAAAATATTGGGTACCCAAGTGATGTCGTGTTAGCAAAATCATAGTTCACTCAGTGATGGACATGTGTCGCCCGGGCCCACTATCAGGGATATTTTCTCCTTATGTTGGGCCCACTTTCTCTCTCCCCTTCTGTCCCTCGTGAGACTCCCTCTTCACTTTCTCTCTGCTGCTTCCTCTGCAATTCCTTGTCTTCTCCATGGAAACCAAAAGTTGACAACGACGGTGTGCCTCCCAACAGCTCGTCCAAATCGGCGTCAGTGGCGTGTTCTGCAAGTAACATTTGTTGGTCCCCCGTCATTGATTTTTCTGCATCCGTTCCCATTACATCTTCCTAGTACAAGAAAAAGTGAATCAGTCTTCTCCAAGTATCGTGGCATAAGAAAATTTAAATATCATCTAATCCATCCGCTTTCAAGTCCGAACATTACAATTCTTCATATCGTATTCAAGGTACAATATATACGTTACGTATGGAATATGTAGAAACTTCAATGCATCACTCACAATAGTTGATTGATAAGTAGTAGAAATAGGAGCGCTAAATAGCGTAATGTGACTTAATAATAATATGCTAGTCATATGCCAATTCGTTGCATTTTTATAGACTAGTAGGACACTTGTGTTCACGGGTTTTAGATATGCCCATTGTAATATGCAAACAAGTGTACTCTTGTAATCTTACTTGACCGTCCAAATCCAAAGGTTCTTATAGCATGACTTATATCGTTTTCTACATATATAAGTAGTCGAAAATTGATTATGCAAACAAGTGAAATGAAATACCTTATAAGCCTTATGAACCACTTAAATTCAGGCATTTAATATGTGCAAGTAACTCTAATCCAAAGAAGTGTGCAGTCATTGATGGATTTGAACATAAAATAGGGAATCTCCTAATACCCCAATCAACTGCACCAACCTTTAAGGTTGGACCTACAACTTTTGTTGACAACACCGTCGTCCATGATCTTTGCACATGCGTTTGCAAAGAAGAGCCAAAGGTGAAAGATTGGACTTTAGGGGATGGAGGCGTGTTAATGATGGCTTGCGGCCATGACAATGGGTGGCCGTGGCAACTTTATTCAAGTTGATCACGAGAGAATGGAAAAGAAAAGAACAGAAATTCGAGCAAACCACTCAATTTGTTATTTTTCTTTCTTAAGGTTTTTCATAGGCTAATTTAGCACCTACGTAGCCCCATATCAGCGCTATATGTCCTTAAATTGCACAATAAATAAGTCCAAATAATAAACAAGGTCGCACCGTATGTTGTCATTGCCTAAAATCGAGGGAAAACTTCAATGAAGGACCCCAAGTGAGGTCTTTTTCCTCAAAAAAAGAACCCAAAGTGAATAAAGTATCAAATAAGGGCCTAAAGTACCCAATTAGTCCCAAATAGGGGTCCGAAGTGCTCAATTCGTCTTAGGCAAGGGCCTGGGTTCGTCGGCCGACGAGCATAGTTACTGTTTCGGCAATCGGAACAGTACATTTCATCTCTGTTTTTTTTTTCCTTTTTCTGTTTTTTTTTCTTCTCTTCCCTTCGCCGGCCATAGCCGGGGCCGGCGGAGGTCGCCGGCCTCAGGCGAGGCCGCCCTCGCCGGCGTCGGGTGAGGGCTCAGCCTCTCCCAGCAATGGCGAGGTCGAGCCTCACCAATTCTGGCGAGGGCTCGGCCTTGCCGGCGTCCGGTGAGGCCGGTCTCGCCTGCAACGGCCAGGCCGGCCTCGCCCGACGCCGACAAGGTCGAGCCCTTGCCAAATTTGGTGAGGCTTAACCTCGCCGACGACCTCCGCCGGCCTTGATTATGGCCGGCGAAGGAAGAGAAGAAAAAAAAAGAAAAGGAAAAGGAAAAGAAAAAAAACATAAAGGTAAAAATAATAATAAAAAATTATTGTTCCGAGCTGGAATAGTAACATTCTCGTCGACCGGCGGGTATTATGGCCGGTTGATGACCCAGGCCCTTGCTTGAGACGAATAGAGCACTTTGGGCCCCTATTTGGGATTGATTGGGTACTTTTAGGCCCTTATTTGACATCTTATTCACTTTGAGTTCTCTTTTGAGAAAAGGACTCCACTTGGGATCCTTAATTGAAAATTTCCCTAAAATCGATAGACTTGTCAAATATACTTGATTGCACAATTTGATGAGTTCTGGAACTCAACGGAACGGCACGATGTAACAATTTTGGCGAGAACCCGATTTGTCGAGATTGTCACCTAAGGTGTTTGCTGAGGCGGCCCTGCTTTATATTATGAGCTACAATTATTTGCGCCTTTTCTCTTTTTTTAGAAAACTGTGTGAAAACCTTTTTGAAGACAAAGTGCTATGGGTTAGAGTTGCAAAGCAAGAATATAACGTTGACACCTAAATTTTGACTAATTATTTAGTGATTAATTACATAAAAAATTAGGGATTAAATTTTAACCCTTAAATAAACATATCAAAACTGCATAGCATATAGTTTAGGTTTACATAGGTTAATTGCATTTTACATCGGACCAACGGTGACGAGTATGTTGAAAATCTATCACGTAAACCAAGCTTGGGCACCGAACGAAACTCGGCTCATTCAGGGGTAGGGGCTAAAGATCACGAGTCTAAAAGACATTGATTATCTTAATTTAACTTTAAATAAACCTGTTAAGCTTAATTAAAGAAAAGCCCAAATTAATTCAATCCATTGGAATTTAAATAAAATTAAGTGATAAAACCTAAGCCAAAGCTCTTGAAAGCCCGGCTACTTAACCTAGGTATGCAATATAAATATGTCGTTATGCCTTATAATCTGGGAACTTCATAATTTTCAAAGATCAGAATTTTCAGAGAAAGTGAGACGTGAGATTTGAGAGTGAGAGGAGAAGACGGCCGCATGTGCCATGCAGCCACCGCCCGCCGTTGCACCAGCTGCCGCTGCGGGCGGGCGTGCCCCCTGTTCAAGCCCCCGCCGTTGCATTTCGCATATACTAGCGAGCACCAGACTTCATGTTGGAGTTGCGCCGCTGCGTCCGGAGTTTCCTTGTCTGCCTCGTCGCTCCGTCAATGACCACACGGGCTTCAAGCGACACCCAGCGAATTCCCACTGACGAGCCAACCGCGAGCAGCGTCCTTGTCGCTCACCCACGAAATTTCAGTCGAAGTTTACTCCACAGCGAGTCCCTATACTGTTTTCGATACCCTTTGACGATCCTTTGCTGAATTTTTCAAAGTTTCCTAGGCGGTCCAAACAATTTCCAGCACGTTCGTATAGAGAATATACAAAAAGGAGCAATCTGTCGGTGGAGTCTTGAAGAGCAAATAGGAAGTGGAGATTGAGAAAGGACAAGTGATTGTTACTGTGCATAGGCTCACCTTTACTTTGGTGTTTGTTGCTATCTCCGCTGAGACATTTATCGCGGTACACGACCACCACCGCGAGGAACAATGCCGCTCCACCATCATCCGCTGGTCCGATTAAGAGGTTGCATATCCAAATTAGCAACTTCTGCGGTGATCGATTGCAACTACAAGCGAGCTTTCTTAGACGATTCCGTGGTATCTAGCTCTCAGCTTGGCCTCGCATCGTCATGCGGAGATTCCTTGACCTAAACTCAGCCTGCCTCACGGTTGGCCACGCCACCACCTTGGCTGAGTACCACACTGCAAGCCAAGGCGACAAGCTACTAATCCTAGTTGAGCTCCGCTGTGAGCAGCCCAAGCCGAGCCGCTGGCCGTGATCCAGTCGAGCCTCATCGCCGGCCCGTCGTCCAGTCCATTGGCGTGCCCTCCCTGTCAAGAATCGAGACGCCACCCGCTGCCAAGCCGAGTCCCACTGCAAGGTGCTCCTCGCCGAGCTAATCCAAGGCTTGAAATTTCTCTATTTTGCAGGTTGCTCTAAGCTCTTTCAAGAATCGAGGCAGCCACTAAGATGACCAACAGCACCGACGCTGTACCTCGTGAGTCAGCACAAGCTCCCTACGGCCAGCTTCGTCTGCACCGCCGCCATCACTGCCGCCACCGGCCACCCCATCTCGATATGTGATTCCAATCTCGAGACGATTCAAATTTGGAAATTATCCGCGAAATTATGTAAAATTCTTATCTTATATTCTTAGAATATTTGATTTTCTAAATTTTCTGTGTTTGAATATTTCGTGAATATTTTGATAGACTGCTAGATATTTTAGGGATAATGCGTGCAACATCCGCAATATTAAAAAATACCCAAATTAGGACGTTTTTCTAATTTAGCAACGTACTTGGACGGCTATCTAACGATACGCGGCGGTACGGAATATTGTTATCTTATCCATAACCATTTGGATACGATAATATATCTTATTTGTTTCTCAATTTCAAATGGCCGGCTTTCCATTGATATCCACAATCCTGCGAATATGATTGATAAGCTTGATATGTCTTCCTAATTTGAAATATGATAAGGATGATATTGCGGATTGCGTGGATTGTTTGAATGCAGTTGCTATCTTTGTTTGATTGCTTCTCTTTTAAAATAAAGAAAATCCAAAAATATTAGTTAAGATTTAAATTAGAAATTTTGCATATTTAGGGAATGCTAAATATATCTAGAAGATAGGATAATTATTTAATTTAAATTGAGATTTAAGATAGTTTATTTCCTAATTTAAATTAAGGGTTATTCTAATCCAATCTCACAGCCATCCTCTTACCAAGGAGATTTTTGGGACATTCATAACGGGATACGATTCTCTCTCCATCGCCGGCAGCAATTGACCCCAATACCTGCCGCTTACCACCTCCGATCGCCATCCCACCGATCACTGGCCGCCATTGATGGTAAGAGAAAACAGGGCATCAGTTTTGGAGCTGCAGAGAGTTCCTAGAAAGCTCTTACTGGTTTATTTGGATTTTGCAGACCTCCATCATCATTGACTTCAGGCCACTTGTAGCCCATGCCGCCATCATCCATTCGCTTCCTTCAACTCCATGCTGCGACCTCTCTGTTCGCCCCTGTTCAATGGCGGGGGACTCTGAAATCTCAGATCTCACTCGAGATTTCTTCCCCGGTGCTGACCATCAGCGAAGATGCTTCCAGGACTTCAGTCCTTCATTGGATCATTGTTCGTGACCACCTACTGTATCTCCAAGGTAATTCCACCTCTGCTCTGTTCTGGTAGGTTGAGTTCGAGTAATTTGATTGAAGTCTGAGAGGAAAGCGATGCCTTTTGCCATTCTTTTGCTTAAACCCAATCGGCTATCGCTGCTGGTATTCGCCTTTTGCTAGATCAAATTAGTGTCTTCTGTTTTGGGTTTAGGAGATTGAAAAACAGAGGCTAGGAATCTAGTTCTTGCTAGCTTGAAAATCGTACATGTCAGAGCTTACATCCGCGATTGCCATTCGTCCTTGATAGTTTCATGTTGAACCGGTTTTGATTTCCTCTAATTCGTCATCGTTTGTTATTCACTTTAGAGTTGATTTCCGAGCATCTCGATTTTAATGTGCCTCACATGTTTGCGTATAAGCTTGTCTTAACATATTAGATCACGGATTGTGTTTTGCCGAATGTGTCTTCTCTAAGTGTCATTTGAGCGAATGCATTTTCGGTATATGCAAACACATGCGTTCTCTTCCTGCATGTGTTCCGGGTGTACACGTCTTTTCTTTGTATGTACATGACACTTGCTTCCAAATGCATGGGTTCTATGATGCGAATATATGAGTTCCTGCGGTGCAGACCACGAGTGAGTGGATGAAGAATGACGAGCGAGTTGAGCAAGAATCAAAGAAAAGTTGTAATGAAGGTTTAAAAAATAAAAGATCCTTAGCGTTTGTCTTAGATCTACTTTTAGGGAATAGTTCATCTTTAGCATTTAGTACCATCGGTGAAGACCTTTATTAGGAAATTTCTATTAGTCAAAATTAAACTTCGGTTTCAATTTTAGGGACTTCGAAGTCTTGGGCTTTCAACTTTGCTAATTACGGCAATTTCCCAAAGTGATGCATTTTCTTATTAAATACTTAACTTTTTCATAAGAGGCGTTAAAAGCCCAAAACCTTTTGAGAAAGCTGAACCAAAAGCACTTTAAAACACATATCCCTGCGAACAATTTTTCATACAATGAATCAATCTTTTGCAATTTAATTTTGTAGCAAAAAAAACAACTAGGTTATGTATTAGTCATTGCACTTTTTTTTGTCTAGCTTTACTACTGATAAAAATGATAGACTATTGCAAATTGTCAGTTTTTTAATGCTTAGGAAATAAGAAAAAGCAAAGAAAAAAAATTATTTTTTGACAACATCACCAACTTTTTTTTTAGCCAAGCAAGTTAATTTTGGATAAAATCCATTGCATGTATTATTGCTCATGATTCTTATGATATTATCATATAAATTAGGAAAACAAGTTCAAAGAAAAAGGGGGGAAAATAGGGCGGGAAATATTTTTATTTTTTTTATTTTTTCAATTTCTTTTATATATAGTTGTGATTTACGTGGGATCGTTGTGATAATAAATAAGATTTTTTTTCTTATTTTTTGAATTCGGGAAGATATGGGAGTAATGAACGAGGCATGGTATACATAAAAAAGACTTGAAGAACGCAGCTTAAGTGCTTAGGGGGTGCTCAACATGTTGTCATTCTTCAAGTCACAAATGTCGAGGCGGACCTACAATTGGATCGGCCGTCGCTACATGATTGTGTTGGCGGGGGCCATTTTCTTCACCGAGCCCCTCCTTTTGGGCTTCGCTCCCAACTACGACTTCTTCATATTTGGCTACTTCACTAGTGATGGCATCGCCTATATCCTTATGATTGCTAACTACGTGGCCGAGGTCTTCCTTGCCTTTCCCCGTGACTTCCTCGCCTTAAACCCGCTGGAAAAGGCAGGGAAGACCTCTGCGATGTAGATGGCGATCATGCGAGCATAGCCAACACCGAGAGTGGTTAAGCGGCCCAACAGGAAGGAGGCACAGTTGGGGCGAAGGCCATGAGGAGGGGCCCAATGAAGAAGATTGCCCCCGCCAACACGATCATGAAGCGGCGATCGATCTAGTTGGAGGTCCGCCTCGCCATCGCTAACTTGGGGAGCGAGAACACGTTGAGCATCCCTATCATGACTTAATCTGCACGTGGGTTATCTTCAAGTCCTTCTTTTATGTGTACTATTGCCTCACTCATCACTCATATGTCTGCCCAAATTCAAAAAAAAAAAAGAAAGAAAATAAAATCTTATTTATCATCTTAATGTTTCCATGTAAATCGTAACCATATACAAGAAGTTAAAAGAATTAAAAAAATAAAAAAATTTTGTGCTCTATTTTTCTCCATTTTCTTTGAAATTATTTTCCTAGCTTATATGATTGTAAGATAATATAGATGAGAAATAATAAGTGCGATGGATTTTATCCAAAATTATCTTACTTGGCTAAAAATAAAAAGAAAAAACTTGATGATATTATTCGAAAATAAGTATTCTTTTTTTTCTTTTTCTTTTTTTCATTCCATGTACATTAAAAGGATCACCTTTGGCAATAGATCTGTCATTTTCATCGGTAATAAAGTTAGACCAAAAAAATGCAATGACTAAAATATAGTCTAATTATTTTTCTTTGTAATATAATTAAGTTGCAAAAGATTGATTTATTGTATTAAGAATTGATTCGAAGAGATATATGTGCTTTAGATTGCGTTTGGTTTAGTTTTCTTAAAGGACTTTAGGCTTCTATAATTCCTTCCTTGTGAAAAAGTTAAGAGTATTCGGTAAAAAAAGTTTAGATCACTTTAGGAAAATGTCATCATTAGCAAAGCTAAAAGCCTAGGGTGCCTTGGGCTTTAAGTATTTTCGAAATACAACAGTCATAATAATAGCATGTCCAAGTAGTACCATACGTGAAGGCGTATCACTTCGTTGGTGACTGTTACAACATTGGGTTGGATTTGACAGCTTAGGCTGAACACGCAAAAATCAGTTGATCTAATTGAATTGATGTGCTGTTTAAGACCTGTCTTATATTGGATAAGATAAGAAGTTTTCGGATTCCTTGCCATATAAACTAACTCAATTCACATAGTAGTTGCAACTGGGGGAAGGGACCATATTATTGAGCATTATTCCGACTTGAGCTGGACATTTTAGTGATTAACTTTATATGCCCATTACTTAGCTGTGAACCTTGCAATTGGGAATCAGGTAGGTTTATCTTCATGTGCCCAGATACCGGAGGCTGAGGGCTCATCTGGAAATGTTCTTAAAAACATTACTTTGAATGAATGCACTAAAAATTTCAAAGTTTGTATCCGAAGTGTAATTGAATCTTGAAACATTTAAATCATGCAATTGAAGGTCGAGCTGAAGAACATAATTGTTTTAAATATTCTTGATATGCAATTAGGTGACTTTAATAAATCGATGCCAACTATGCTTCTGGCAATTTATTGGTTGGGATGAAATGTTCAGTTTTAGAGTGTATCGCTTTCGACTGAAGTTTTCATAATTTTCTGCCATTTAAGCATGTCAATTTCTGGTTCAAAGGGTGCTGTTCGAGAAAATCGTGGATTGACTGATATAGACTATCGAGAACAAACTTGTTTCAATGAAAGGTTGAGCTTCTCTAACCAACTGAACTCAATAGATGAAATGGAGTTCCATGCCTGCTTCTATTGGACAGCTTAACTTTAACTCAATAGTGTGACTCATGCTGGATTATTGTTAAACCACCAACAAATTTACAAACAAAAATGCCACTATCTCTTGAAATGATTTTGACAGGGTGAAGTCATAAGCTTCATGATTAATGGGCAAGTTCCAATATAATTGGTAGGGTGAAGTTAATGAGAGAAAGATGCCACAGTCAGTGATCACGAGCAAGGATGCCACAATCAGTGATTGTGGCTTGGACCATCAAATGTGGAATCACAACTTTTTCAAGCTAACTGTTTTTCTTCTTGCTGCAACTTGCAAGCATGTACAAGGGAAAGACGTGTAATTTTTCTTTTTTGGCCTGTGAGAAGATATGTGAATTGGTATAATGTCTTTAAGAACAAAGAAATAGTCTTGTCTAGCGAAAGATCCACATATTTGACCATGTTTATTATAATGAAATTACTCTATATTTAATTGAGAAAGTTTTACTTTGATGTGATTTTTTTATTTAAAAATTTGTTAATGTGTCTCTTTAACGTTATCCAATGAGAAAATATAATAGTTATAGTAGTTGTTTTTTTTTCAATTTAAAAAAATTTAAAATTAAAAAACTTAAATTGGTCACACCAAGGGAGTTTCCGAATATATATTTACCAAACAGCATTCCCCAAAATTGCTTCATAAGGCACTTTTCAATTATAATTTACAAAATAATTTGTGCACTTCACCAAATCCCTTTAGACTAAAAGCCTTTGCATTTTACCAAAAACTTTCCTCAAAAGCTAAACCAAATGCACCCGCTATAATGCAGACGAAATCGCGCTTTCCAGTTCTACGTACATCATCCATTTCTTGCGGAACTTACCCCAGTGTTGATTCCATTCATCTTTTGAAAACTTTTTGGTGTAATGATACACCATTTTATTCCGTGTGGTTACAACTATTTTATTTTTATTTAGAAATAGTGAGAACATTTACCTTGTTTTTATTTTATTTAAACCATTATTGATTAAAAAATATGTTTGGTTTCGTCAAATAATTAGTGTTTATGTAATATCATTTTCACTAAACTATGTTTATAATATACTCTTTTGTTTATTTTGTTACTCCATGATATCGTAAACTATACGGTTTAAATAAATATCAATCGGTAGGAATTAACAAAGCAAATGGACCCCTCACCCCACACCCACGGATTTCGAGGAATCCGTCAAAGCGTCTACGGTGGTGTTAAAGGACGACGCTCCTGGATCGGCGGCCTTCGATGCTTAAAGAAGAGACGGCCCTCAGAACGTCCCTGTTCAGACAAGATTTGTCCATGTGAAGCTCGAAAAATATTCCCAAACTACAATTTGTTCACGGGTAAGTCAAATTCATTTCTTGATCAAACGAAGCTGGGGAGCCAAACCCATAGCAAGTCACAAACAAGCGATTACATTCAGCAAACCATTAACGGAAGCTGAATAACTTGAACAGTAAACTGCTCAAGCAACAGCATTAGCTCCAACCAGAACATGAATAGTAACTGCCCATGTATCCAAGACAGTTACAGGACTAATTAGAACTTAAGGCTAATACCAAATCAGAATCAACTTTTTGCTGCAGCAGCTTGTGCCCTTCAATGCTAAGTTACTGCAAACATAAGAGATTTCGTCACAACATTTTCTCAAATAAAGATATAAAATGGCCATGGTGGTTTCAAATAAGGGCCTTACCTCTCCCAGTTTTGGCAAGGTCCTCGCCTTTGGTCGGCGAGGTCAATGCCAACCATGGGGTGGCAGCCAGAGGTGGAGGGCATCAATTTTTTTCTTTTTTGAGTTTATCTTTTAATGGAAATTTCTTTGGATTTTTAACCTAATTTAATTAAGATTTTGTGTTTGACCGAAAAAAATTTAACATTTTGTGTAAAAATTAGGATTCGGATCAAAACGATGTCGTTTTAGTGCTTCAATTAACCTTAACGTCACGTAGGACGCCACATGGAAGAAATAAAATATTAAAAAAATCACGTCAACATTTTCTGTTAGTCAAATTGAATGGAGTTAACAAAATAACTTGATTTTTAGCGAGGACCTATAAGCCCTCGCCGGCCCTCGCCTCGCCCATAGCCAATGAGGACCACCCTTGCTTGTGGCCGACGAGGGTCGCCTAGGCGAGGCCAGCCCTCCCTTGGCCCACTTTGGGTATCACTGGTGGCCGGCCATCTCCTGAGACCGACTACCGGCGAAAAGGAAAGAAAAAAACAGAAAAAGGAAAAACAAGTGAAAAAAATATAAAAAATAAGAAATAAAGTAAATGATGAAAATGTCCTTAACTAGCCAGTGAGGTTAGGTCTTTTTTTTAGACTAATATTGTCATTTCATGTCATTATTTGAAATAAGATCCATTTCAGGTTCTTATTCAAGAAAATGAGAATGCTCTTATCTGAAATTTTCCCACAATTCGACGGGTGTGTAATTGTTGAGAAAAAAAATAGAAAGAAAGGGGAGAGTTTAGTCAAAAGGAGGTAAACATGTGGGACAAGGAAGAAGAAATTGAGGGCATAAGAAAACAAAGAAAAGAGAGAGTAAAGAGAGAGAGACGTAAATAATAGAAGAAAATAAGGATAGAGAATGAGCGTCAGAAAGCAAGACAGGAAAAGAGAAGAAGAAATTAGAGTGAACGGAGGAGCGACTGAGACAAAGAGAGAGGAAGCTGCATAGGCGCTTCTTCTATCTGAGCTGTGTACGAAATCCGATAGTTTAGAGGATTTTGATTTGTTAAAAATCGGCGTGCGCTTTAGTCAGAGTCAAATTTAGATTTCTTAGGCGGTGGAACTTGATTTTGTATTCTGTTGGAGAAGATTATCTAAGTTTGATGGGTTTGGCTTCTTGTACTCTCTGTTTATACTGTGCATTGAGGAGGGACATCTTTTAGCCGCACAAAAGAAGGAACTAACATATTATAGGGCCCATTTGGTTCAATTTTCCAAATGCTACTTAGGGAAATATAAATATCTTTAGATGAAAACCTCTTGGAAAAATGCAAATGGCTGTTTGGTAAAAAATTATTTGGGAAACTACTTTGCCCCAAGTAGTGTTTGGTTATTATTATTATTTTTTTACAAATGGGCTTTGGGAGGTTTTTTTCATTAAAAAAAAAGTACCCTTCGCCGGAGCCGGGGAAGGGCTATGGCCGCCGAAGCCGGTGAAAGGTTACAGCCGCCAGCGAGCCAGATTTGGTGCTGGCGGCCATTACCAGAGGTCGGGCGATCGCCGGCAAGCTAGATCTGGTGCCAGCAGCTGTCGCTTAACCTTGGGCGACCCTTGGCGAGGACCACCTAACACGACGACGAGGCTTGAGGTAGCGCGACCCAGGCAGTTGTTGACCTGGATCGCGTGACCTCAGGTTGCCGACGCTTGGGTTGTGCAAGCTCAGGCAGTCATCGCCTAGTGTCACTCGACCTAGGCAGCTGTCGCCTGAGGTTGCATGACCCAGGCAACAGCGCCTGGGCGGTCGCCCGACCTCAGGCAACGGCGCTTGGGTAGTCGCTCAACCCCAGGCAACGTCGTCGGCTAGTCGCGTGACCCCAGGCAATCATCGCCTGGGTCAGCTGACCTTGCCGGCCCCTCGCCCGCCCTTCGCCGTCCATATCTGCCTTAGCCGACCGCCCTTTTGGTGAAAAATATGAACAATAACAAGGGGGCAAAATCGGAATATTAAAGTTTGAGTGAGGATAGTTTAGGAAGAAAAAAAATAGTATCAGCATTTGTGGAATGCCGAAAGCTTGCCCATATTAGCTTTAGGCTTTCGGCATTCCAAATGCTAGCATTTGGCTTTCTGGACTCGGAAAGCTAAATCAAACGGTTCAGGATTTTGGAAAGGGGCTTTCGAGACTGAAAGCCGCTTTCCAAATCTAAACCAAACGGGGCCTATATCTATTCTTTCCTAAATCATAAATGTACACCTTCTCAAGTAAAACACCTATGTTTTATTATTAAGTAAACACGCATTTCTTGCTATCTATATTACGTCAAGTGCCAATAGGAATGCGGTCCTGCTAGTAAAAAGATTGAGAGGAGGGTGAGAACGCTAGTATCATAGGTGCGGGATTCGACTCCCGCACTCTACAAGAGGCAAAGCAAAGAAAGAGAGTGAGAAGAGTTAGAGATAATACGTATAAAAAAATTATGTCAAGGTAATCGGTTTTAGGGTAAGTAGGTTCTTGATCAAAACCCGAAACCTATCTCATTAGAGTCGGTTCCAAAATCGATCCGGGAATCAGTCCTAACTTTGAGTAATATAACTATTGTTTTAGGAAAACATATTATGTGAACAATTTATGGTATAGTGGTTCGAAACCCATCTCCAACATATCTAACTTTTTCTTTAACAAAGCACTAAAAAAAAAGGTTAAAAATCGGTTCTAAGTCAGTTTTAAGCTAGATCCAACGTTTTACAGTCTAACAGCGAAAGTTGAACCGGTCAAGATTGTCGCGACCTCCCCGAACCGGCCCGGACGCCTAACGGGTTTAGCTAATGGATTACTAAGTCTAACCTAGCTCGAGCTCTCCCAAGCCCATACCAAATCGCGACTTGAGTTTAGGTTGCTAACACGCAAATCAATTTCAAAAGGGAGTCACCACTAATCAATTTTCGGTAGGCTGATTAGACACCTAAGTAAAGCACGGGAGGATGCTTCACTTCTACGAACCAGAGACTCAATGGATACGGGGACTTGATTACACTAACTGACCAATTAGTGCCCTTTCGATACCTAACCTTGTTCAAACACTACCTAACATGTTTACGCTAATCGGGAATTTTAAAAATTTCACTCCTAACTAAACCCGGGAAAACAACAATTAACATCTAAATCTAACATTGCATAATTGACTACATGCAAATTTAAATTAAACCCGCAATTCGAAGCATGCAAATCAAGCAAGGTGCAATCAAACATAAATTAGAAACCCAACTTCAAATTTTTTTTTTTGATTTTCGATTTTTTTTTTAAATTTCGATTTTTCGATCTTTTTGAAGAATTTTTGAAAAAAAAAATTTCGGAAATATTTTTTAATTAATTTTTTTAAAAAAAAATAACAAAAAATAAAAATAAAAATTTCGTTTTCAGTTTTTGATTTTTTCGAAGAATTTTGTTTTTTTTGAATTTTTTTTTAAAAAAAAGTTTTTTTTTCTTTTTTTTTTTGAAAAATATTTTTCACTCTTTTTTCTGAAAAACCTTTTTTGAATTTTTTTTTGAAAATTTTTTTTTTCGAATTTTTTTTTCAAAATAAATAAAAAAATAAAAAAAATTGAAATTTTTTTTTTGAAATAATAATATATGAAAATAATATAAAACAAACCCCGGGTCGGGTCTCCGCACCCGACCCGGGTCGGGGCTGATCCGGGCTCGCTGGCCCGGGTGCACAACCAAACCGGGCTCATAAAGCAAATTCTTCTTTCTTTCTTTCTTTTTTTTGAAATGGGCCTGGCCCGGATTTTTTTTAAAATAAGTAAAAGCCCAACAACAAATTAAAATCGGCCCTCATTGAGCTAAAATCCTACCCGGTTCACGACCCGAATGCGCGTTGCCCTACCCGGTTCACGGAAAACCCTACCCGGTTAACCCGACTTGCCGACCCGACTCCCGGCCGCCTCTCTAACTCGCCCGACCCCACGGCCAGACCGCCGGCCACGCGTCCGGACGCCGACTCACCGGCGCGCCCTGCCGGCGTGACTCGCCCGCTCGCCGTCCGCGCCATCGCCGTGGTGACCGGCGACTGACCGAGACTATCCGAGCCCCGACAGGGGGCTGGTTGCCGTCGGGCGCGTCACGCCGCCGCACCTGTGGCACTCGTCGGCTTCCCCAGGCTCCGGCCTTCATGGCTGGCACTTGGTTCGGTGGTCGAGCCCATGCTCGGCCGTCGAACGACAAGCCCGCCTCATCGCCCCGACGAGGGACGGCGGTGTTCTCCGCTCGGGTCGCGGCCGTGGTGACCGGTGGAACACCGGAACAATCCGGCATCCACGCACAAAAAGAAGAACAGAAACAAACGCAAAGGGGTTCGTTTGGGCAAACAAAATCAAACACATGGCGTGCGCGACAACGTGAAAGATTTCTAGCATACTCAATACTCAAAATAGACCGGAATTTGCACACGATGATGCCGTGGGGAGCAGGAACGAAGCCGAAGCCTCGCGGGCCGGAACTCGCGCCGGCGGACGGCGGCGAGCTCCGGCCAATGAGTTCAACACAGAAAGGGCACAGTGGCAGCGAAACAAGAAGGAAACAGGGGAAGAAAACCGAACGGCGAAGGGGGTTGCGGTGTCCCTATCCGGCTCGGGGACGGCAAATCTTGGCAGATCGGAGTATGTCCGACTGCCTCGCACGCCCCGAACCGGAATCCTCGGGGAATCGACCTCAATCCGAGCGGAAACCAACCCAAAAAAAACAAATCCCGACGAGGACTCGGGGCCGGAACCTACCGTGAGAAGCGTCGGGCTTCGCCGGCCGTAGCTGTCGCTCTCGGCTTCACTCTCCCCCTCGGATCTCTGTGTCGTTCCGTCTCTCTCTCACTCGCGCTCTCTCCCTCTCTCTGTGGAACTCCTCTCTCCCTCGCGCCTTCTCTCGCTCGATCTCCCCCCTTCTCTCTCGAACTCCTCTGTGCTTTAAGCCTGGCCGGCCGGTCGTCCGACCCGCGAATCGCGCCGGGCGATCCTCTCTATCCCCCCGCGCCTCTCTGTCGTCTGTTCCTCTTTTCCCTGCCGCAGCTGCGCTGCTTCCTCTTCTGGCTTCTGTTCGTCTGTCCTTCTTCCCCCGTACGCCTAGAAGTGTTGACTGGGGAGGGGGGAAGTTGAACAGACGCGGGCCGGGCCAAGGGGAAGAGGGCCGGCCCGCGCGAATAGAAACAAACGTAGAGCAAAAAAAAAATGAAGAAGAAAAAAAATGGGAAAAAGAAATGGGCCGATGGAGCCGGCCCGGAAATCTTTTTTTTTTTTTTTAAATTTTGCATCTAAACAGGCCCTATTAATGTAAATGTGCCTAATATCTATATGCCATGGATTTTAATGAGAATGTTTTTGGTTTAGGGGTTAAAAATTAAACCCTAATTTTTACGCGATAAAACCCTAAACGATCGAGTAAAATTTGGGTGTCAACAGCTGCCCCTCTTTGAAGGGGAGCTCGAAGAGGTTCCTTTCAAAGATAAGAGACACTTAAATTTTGCTCATATAGGGCATGAGAATATGCATGAGAGATGACTAACGGGCCTGTGACTGAATGAAAAGGAAGTCATACCATGTAAGAACGGGTTTTTGGCTCGATAAAGTCTTGCTATGTAAAGAATGGAACTCTGGGCTGCGAAAGCTCGCCAGGTCGATGGGACGCTCTGGGCTACGAAAGCCCGCCGGGTAAAGGAAAAGGACTCTGGGCTGTGAAAGCTCGCCAGGTCAAAGGGACGCTCCGGGCTACGAAAGCTCGCCGGGCAAAGGAAAAGGACTCCGGGCTATGAAGGCTCGCCAGGTCGAAGGGATGCTCCGGGCTACGAAAGCTCGCCGGGCAAAGGAAAAGGACTCTGGGCTGCGAAGGCTCGCCAGGTCGAAGGGACGCTCCGGGCTACGAAAGCTCGCCGGGCAAAGGAAAAGGACTCCGGGCTGCGAAGGCTCGCCAGGTCGAAGGGACGCTCCGGGCTACGAAAGCTCGCCGGGCAAAGGAAAAGGACTCCGGGCTGCGAAGGCTCGCCAGGTCGAAGGGACGCTCCGGGCTACGAAAGCTCGCCGGGCAAAGGAAAAGGACTCTGGGCTGCGAACGCTCGCCAGGTCGAAGGGACGCTCCGGGCTACGAAAGCTCGCCGGGCAAAGGAAAAGGACTCTGGGCTGCGAACGCTCGCCAGGTCGAAGGGACGCTCCGGGCTACGAAAGCTCGCCGGGCAAAGGAAAAGGACTCTGGGCTGCGAAAGCTCGCCAGGTCGAAGGGACGCTCCGGGCTACGAAAGCTCGCCGGGCAAAGGAAAAGGACTCTGGGCTGCGAAAGCTCGCCAGGTCGAAGGGACGCTCTGGGCTACGAAAGCTCGCCGGGCAAAGGAAAAGGACTCTGGGCTGCGAAAGCTCGCCAGGTCGAAGGGACGCTCCGAGCTACGAAAGCTCGCCGGGCAAGGAAAAAGGACTCTGGGCTGCGAAAGCTCGCCAGGTCGAAGGGACGCTCCGGGCTACGAAAGCTCGTCGGGCAAGGAAAAGGACTCTGGGCTGCGAAAGCTCGCCAGGTCGAAGGGACGCTCCGGGCTACGAAAGCTCGCCGGGCAAGGAAAAAGACTCTGGGCTGCGAAAGCTCGCCAGGTCGAAGGGACGCTCCGGGCTACGAAAGCTCGCCGGGCAAGGAAAAAGACTCTGGGCTGCGAAAGCTCGCCAGGTCGAAGGGACGCTCCGGGCTACGAAAGCTCGCCGGGCAAAGAAAAGGACTCTGGGCTGCGAAAGCTCGCCAGGTCGAAGGGACGCTCCGGGCTACGAAAGCTCGCCGGGCAAGGAAAAGGACTCTGGGCTGCGAAAGCTCGCCAGGTCGAAGGGACGCTCCGAGCTACGAAAGCTCGCCGGGCAAGGAAAAGGACTCTGGGCTGCGAAAGCTCGCCAGGTCGAAGGGACGCTCCGGGCTACGAAAGCTCGCCGGGCAAAGAAAAAGACTATGGGCTGCGAAAGCTCGCCAGGTCGAAGGGACGCTCCGGGCTACGAAAGCTCGCCGGGCAAAGAAAAAGGACTCTGGGCTGCGAAAGCTTGCCAGGTCGAAGGGACGCTCCGGGCTACGAAAGCTCGCCGGGCAAGGAAAAAGACTCTGGGGCTGCGAAAGCTCGCCAGGTCGAAGGGACGCTCCGGGCTACAAAAGCTCGCCGGGCAAAGGAAAAGGACTCTGGGCTGCGAAAGCTCGCCAGGTCGAAGGGACGCTCCGGGCTACGAAAGCTCGCCGGGCAAAGAAAGAGACTCTGGGCTGCGAAAGCTCGCCAGGTCGAAGGGGCGCTCCGGGCTACGAAAGCTCGCCAGGCAAAGAAAAAGACTCTGGATTGACATTTATGGACTAAAACCCTGTAAACGTCGGAAATTCCACCTAGGGATTAAAACCCTATGAGCAGCTAAGATCCCGCCTAGGGACTAAAACCCTATGAACGGTAATAGAAGCAACAGCTCGAATGAACAATTAGGGACTAAAACCCTGAAAGTATGCCTAGGCAAATCGCATTCAAGGTTTTGAAATACCTAATGTTTTTCATTAAGGATTTTAATGTGCCTAAGGTTTTTCACTCAGGACTTTATGTGATAAAAAAAAACACGGTTCGAGGATAGACCTATAAACCTTTTTTGAAATTAGGGTTTAAGGATAGACCCGGAACCTTTTGAAATCAGGATTTCAGGAAAGACCCAGAACCTTTTGGAATCGAGATTTAAGGCAAAATCAGGAACCTTTTGAAATCTGGGTTTTAAGGAAAGACCCAAAACCTTTTGAAATCAGGGTTTAAGGAAAGATCCGGAACCTTTTGAAATCGGGGTTTAAAGATGACCCGGAACATTTTGAAATCGGGGTTTAAGGATGACCCGGAACCTTTTGAAATTGGGGTTTAAGGATGACCCGGAACCTTTTGAAATCTGGGTTTAAGGATAGACCCGCAACCCTTTGAAATCTGGGTTTAAGGATAGACCCGCAACCTTCTAGGTTTAAGGATAGACCCGCAACCTTTTTGAAATCGGGGTTTAAGGAAAGACCCGGAACCTTTTGAAATCTGGGTTTAAGGATAGACCCGCAACCTTTTGAAATTTGGGTTTAAGGAAAGACTCGGAACCTTTTTGAAATCGGTGTGTTACGCGATAAATGCATAAACCTTTGTATTTCGTGGTTTAAGGACGAACGCACAAACCTTCAGAAAGCATGCTCTCACATAGGAAAGACTTCTCATGTAAGAACGGTTTTGAACTGTTAGAGCTTGATGTACTTGTCGGTCAAAAGATTCCAAAATGGATACTGCACATTTAATGGAATGCGTGATACCAAATGCTCTGGTAATGAAGGCAAATCAGGCGAGATCAATGTCATGAGAGACAATATCAAAAGGGTATCATCGATGAGAAAATATTGATCGTATGAACGATTCAGGATAGATTCAATTGTTTGGAAATCATTCAACGTCTTTCAATATCGCAAAATTACCTTTGGGCTTGAAAGACGCCATTAATCATCAAAACCCCTTTGGAGACAAATCTTTATCAGAAAAGACCTCAGTCCATGCAAAAAGTTAGTTAAATATGCCAAACAAGAGCTCCTTAATCGGAAAAGGGCTTCTCATATACTCTCAAGAAGGCTATTTGATCCCATCCATTGATGTGGGAAATAGTCAGATCTCTAATGTACCTCGCATTACCGATGTCGAAGGCTTCGAGAATCATTCGCAATAAATACACCTCAACCAATCTAAGAGGTCTTTTAAAGGACTGTAATGTGGGTATGATCGCGGTTTCAACAATGGATTAGCACTATCGGCCAAGAAATGAAATAATTATAGATCAACATCTTCGCCAGGTTTACAAGTCAAGAAACTTTAAAATGAGATGAAATCACCTTGCCCCCCACTTCTTCAAGCGGTAACTTCTTTTGGAAGTCCAAACTTCAGCTCGAACCATTCCAATCAGAAGAGACTTTGGAAAGGATTGTAACGTTGGTTCAGGTAAAGGCTCGAAAGGCTCAGAAATTTTCAAAAGGGATTTAACAGTTGGTGATCACCATGGCATCATTACCATATCATCCAATCTTTTCGAGGACACTTGCCTTTTGAAGTCCAATTTATCTCGAAAGTCCATTGACTAATCATTTCAATACAAGAGTTTCGCTCTTTTCTCTAATGACTTTTGTATTTGCAATGATTTTCTTTTCAAGCATACACTTTGCTTTTGACACTTTTTTCCTCACAAAAGAATTCTTCTCTTGATGCTACTTTTTCTTTTGCTCTTTTTTTTTTCAATGGGCATTGGCCTTGCTTTTACCAGGCACACTGCTTTTTCATGCCCCCTAGTTTTCATTTGACTTTTGCTCATTTGAATCTTTTGAGTTCTTAGGACTTTCGAGATTTTTTTACTTGTGACGTAAGCACCAATCGCCATGGTAAATCATGTGCCTTTCCCCAAGGTGGGGAAATAATCGCCATCGGGCTTTTGGAATGGAAATTCAGGCTTAACTTGGCTAAACAAAGGGCATGAGTGTTTGGGTAGAGAAAGAAATGCTCTTCTTCATTTTGGGATGTTTCCAGCTTTTATAAGGACTCACATGAAGTTACCACAAAAAGATTAATGCAAGTAAGAGCAAAGA
The DNA here is from genome assembly GCA_031216185.1 of Syzygium aqueum. NCBI lineage: Eukaryota > Viridiplantae > Streptophyta > Magnoliopsida > Myrtales > Myrtaceae > Syzygium > Syzygium aqueum. The sequence continues at coordinate 10,768,626 of CM062233.1, forward strand.
AATCTTTATCATCTTTTTCTCCAAAGAATGTCAACCAAAACCTCCAAATTTGCCCCAATTGTGGGGTGGTTCTTGACAGGGGTATTTTGAGAATTCTTCACATTTGAAGGCTCAAATGGGCTTAACTATGATCACCTGTAGTGTATAGGACATAAAAAGGAAATGCCTCTTTTCATTTCGATGGGTATACTATTCGCGAATAAATCTCTCGTCTTTAAACAACACGAGTTTCTCTTTTTCACTCATCTCAAAGTGTTTACAGGACGTGTTTGGGGATGGTCTGCCTTTCCTCATCTTAAGTGTTTCTCACTTGGCATAATTAACATCTCCCTTTCATTTCGTTGAGATCATCATGAATTGATCCATCTCCACAAGGAATTTTGATTCAAAATGAACGATCCGCCAAGCATCAAAGCAATTTTTGGATAAAGAAGATATTCAAAATTTTCGTGAAAAGTTTGCTTTCACAATTTCACTTTTTGTGCTCTTTTCTCAAATACATCAGAAGCTCGTCCTATTTTCGTGAAGAAAATTTTCATTTGAATTTTGGAGGAAGGGTACTTATCTATGGTATGGCGACTTGGTAACCCTGTAAAGAAATAGAAAGAATGTGTTAGTTAAAGACCCTTTGGGGATTGAAAAATTGGGAACGATACAACATTACCCTTCGCTTGCATTTGTACTCCAGGTCTTTAATGCTTCCTATCAGAGGAAAAGAGAATCATGTCAAGAATGGTATTGAAATGGACAGTTGGAAACGATACAATTTACCCTTCATTTGAATTCGCCTTCTTGAGTATTTGACAGCTTTTTTCATTTGAATTCACTTCTTTGTATGTTTGGCAACTCCCTACACTGCTTTCTTCATCTTGACTTTTCAGCACTGTTTCGATATTTGATGGCATGGTCCCTCGGATGCTTTGCCCCATCTATTGTGTGTTTCCTTGGTAGGAGGTGTCGCCTCCGCGGTCGATGCGCGCCTTTGTCTATAAGATAGGGGACATGGTAGTGCAATCCCAAAATTTAATTTGACTAATTTAGGAACGATACACCTTTTTTTGTGTTAAATCGAATGACTCCACTTTATCGTGCATTATGGTTGAGAATTATTGCCCTTTGGGTGACCTGCCCTGTCTACTACCCTGCAAAAAGGAAACGAAACATGTTATTTCCACTCTCGATTGAACTCAATTTAGGAACGATACATCCTTTTGTACTAAATTAGATGGTTTTGTCACGATTTGTTGACGGGAGACGTTGCCCCTATGATCAGATACACTCCCCTTCAATGTGTATTGCCTCATCATGCTTTCTTGGAAGAAGTTGTCATCGCCATGGCCAAACACATTATTTCATCTGCAAAACTAGAGAAGGCACAAGTCATTTCCATTTTCAATTGGACTAATTTGGGAACGATATACACCCTTTTCTTTTGGGACGGCGTAATTATGGACTAGGTTGTCCTCCTCATGCAATCCTGTCGGTTCTCGGGAATTTGCCTTACGTCAACTCCCCTTTTTTTTTTGGTCCTCACGAATTCTGCATAATGGGAGGAACGAGTCATTCTCTAAATAAATCGAATCTAATTTGGAACGATTACAACCTTTCGCTCGGGGGCACCATTTGATGGCTGGTTTTTGCTCGCGTACATGCATGCCTTGAAGGATCATTTCGCAAACCATCAATAGTCATCTCCACACTGGATTAAATGCTGAGAAGCCATTTGAAGGTGCAAAAATTGCAGCTACTAATACTCAGCAATTCCAAATGGATCATAGCTCATTCCTCTTCTTGTCTTTTGACAATATCGTTTGGGTAGTCCGCATCCATCTATGTGGACCCGTCAAAGAGCTTCCCATGAGTTATAGATGTCACCAACCTAGGAAGTAGCCTTAGTGCTGAGGAATCTTCGCACATTTCTGCTTTTGAGAAAGTTGTCAAATCGATATGAGATTCTCCGAGATGAGAAATTTTCGTGGACTCTGCTCTGAAAACAAAAGGGATTATTTGAAGCACAAATTTCTTCGTCCACGTTGACGATTGAAGGAAGAAGTAGATTCACAAATGTGACCCTAAGGTCAAATTTCAAATTTAGGAATATTCAGACGTCGTCCCTCCTCGGACTCGTTTCCCAAAAGTGGTGCAGCGCAAAGGCTTAGTGGATTCTTCAAATTAAGCCCCTTTATGAACACTCGGGTATCCTTGTCTATGCCAAGACCCGCAAGTCCTTTGGTCTTCCGTCATTGGGAGACTAGCCTCTTCCAAATTGCTTTAAGACAAGCATGAGATGCTTCTTTGGAAGACAGTTGCCTATAGTTCAATGCAAACGGAATTCTGCTAAAGGAAGTAGTTTTGCCCAAGATTCTCTTTTAATGTTTGAAAAGGAGGAGCTCAACCAAAACGAGCTAGACAAGAATAATGCTGACGAAGATTCACCTTGTTGGAAAGAATTGACTCCCTTTTTTTTCGTATTTTGCGCGTAGAGAATCTAAAGCTTTTAAATCATCAACTTGATGAAGCTCATGATTATGAACTTCATGAAAATTGACCGGAGGCAAGAAAAGGTTTAAATCCCCTAACTCCAGTTTTTGTTCCTCAAAGTATCGACCACGAGTTATGTCATAGGGAGGTTGAATGTGCACAAGATGATTCCTTGCCTCCTTAAAAGGGTGCATCTTTCGCTTTTGTCCCATTTTTAACATGCATTGCAATACAACAATGTGGCCGAACTCTCCAATTGGGAAAGACCAATGTTAGTTGGTCCTTAGAGCATGGATGGTACGCATAAACCTGCTTTGGAACCTGCTCAGAAATATTGGAATAAGAACAAATCTTGAAGCCCCAGGAGATATCATCCATGATATCACACTTCACAATGTATTGGTGTTTTTTATCTACGGTGGTGCGTGTCCCCAAATCAAAGTCACTTGAGCAATGGCCTTCTTTAGGAGTTGACGAGCCTACTGACACTGAGGCTCGTTTTGATGTATTTGAATTAGTGTCCACATCTCCATGGACAAAAGTGGATGTACTTGACAACGCGATGCATCCTCTTTCGGAGTGGCTTATAGATAAGTGTGTGAACGGACACATATTGAGCAATGTTTTGCATGACAAAATCCGGTTTGTAATTATCAATCCCTTGAATTGCATAAAACAAAGGGAAAGGCAGATGACATCTTTGGATGGATGAAATATTCCCAGGATCTTGAATTTTTCAAACAAGTCTGCTCATGCATGCGTGAATACTGATTTGGTGCTGCCAACAAGGGTTGCAGGATGCTCGTTCTTTGGTAAGCAGCATAAGCAACGGAATTCCCAAGTTCACTAGGAAGAGCATGGAAGCTTGTTAATCTGACTCTTGTGATTGAGTTGCTAGCACATTTTCATCTCCTGCTTACAATGTGAGATTCTCCATTCCCCCACCATTTATGTGTAACTTCTTGAATTTTCCCAAGATTCCTTCATCGTTACCCCATCGTGAAAGATTCAGTTGGCAATTGCGCCTCGATGCATCTACTTTGCGTCACACTTTTGTCTTTTGGAGGAGGTGAATGTTGAACAGATCATTCATAATACCTATTTGACAACAACAATGGATGGACGAGTTAGTTGTTGCATGAGAAATTCCAATTGGAACGATTACAACCTTACCATCTCAAAGTATCATTTTGCGTCCCAATTGAGAAAGTGACCAAGCAAAGAAATATGAAATCTTAAGCAAGTCCTTTTTTTTTTTTTTTAAAAAAAACTTATTTTCGAAACATTTTGATAGTAAGACATAAAAGCCTAACCCAGGGACTTAGTCTGAAGTATTACAAGTTCTTTCAAGGACCAATGATATGAACTAAAACCTCATTATTCAAGGATGATAGTGCACTATTTACAAATGCGTCGATTAGGGTTCACGATTAAATCCAAATCAGAAAACACGATTCCTGATGAGAATAAAGACAAGGACATGGTACCAAAAAAAAAAAAAACTCTTGCATGGAGGAATGCGATAAATAATTATTGTCCTATTTTTAAAGTCCACTTCTTGGCGTGGTCAGGCGAGAGGATTCCAAAGAATGATCGTTGCGCATAACCTGCGAAGGGAAGATAACGTTAGTACGTGAATGAAAAAAGTAATCTCTCAATGAAGCCGCCTCTTATAACGAAAGCAAGGCGACGATACGTGCCCCATGGTTCCCATTCGCGAGGATTTGGTATTTTGCCAAAGTTCAATAAGAGGAGGCATCATTAAAAGATCAAATCGTGGCTATCAATCGAACGCCCAATTTATTCCAAAAGTTTCATGTGCAAGATGCGACATCAATTGTGAAAAACCGGTTTATGACTTTAGTTTTTGGAAAGACGAGACAATTCTTGTTTTAAGAGAAATGCAAAATGTGATTTGAATTCCGATTCCGAAATGTGAATAAAAAAGAAATTTATTGAAAATGTGATTTCAATTTATGCCTCGAAACACAATCTTGACTTGAAAGAATTTCTACACAAAAAACGTGATTTTAAGCCTAGGGCATTCGATTGATTTCCACAAATTTAAAAAATGAAAGTTTCAACCAAAAGTGGACAGGTGAAGAGAGAAAACATACTTACAGTGGATGACGAACTTTTAATCACATAGACATGCAAATGTACTTGTGAGGTTAGAATTTTACTCTAGACGGCTTAGCAAAGTGAAGCTACGAGGGTGATCTGACCGTCGCAGTCTCGCGTTAGTGTCAGGTCCTCTTAACTTCGGTTCAGTCGAAAGAGATATCCTATAGTCTCGCGGTCTCACGGACAAGGATAAACGCTTACGACACCAAGAAAGAATTTTTCGGGGAAAAGAAAGGCAACCTCTACATCGCAGTCTCGCGTTCGAGGTTGTGTCTTTCTTAGCACCATCCTAAAGTATCCTATTGCGGCCCGGGTCCGGCAGCATGGTTGTGTGTGCAAAAGTGCAGTGCTAAAACATTCAAAGCACGCACAACGGTTTATGAACAAACAATGTTTGGAACATCCAAAAACTAAACATTCATTCTCGATCCTGCAAAACAAGGAATCAATGACAAGAACAATCACGTTAGGGATGTATTTGAACAAGACAAACGGCTTAAGTCCACTAAGAAGTCCCCAGTGGAGTCGCCAAGCTGTCGCGACCTCCCCGAACCGGCCCGGACGCCTAACGGGTTTAGCTAATGGATTACTAAGTCTAACCTAGCTCGAGCTCTCCCAAGCCCATACCAAATCGCGACTTGAGTTTAGGTTGCTAACACGCAAATCAATTTCAAAAGGGAGTCGCCACTAATCAATTTTCGGTAGGCTGATTAGACACCTAAGTAAAGCACGGGAGGATGCTTCACTTCTACGAACCAGAGACTCAATGGGTACGGGGACTTGATTACACTAACTGACCAATTAGTGCCCTTTCGATACCTAACCTTGTTCAAACACTACCTAACATGTTTACGCTAATCGGGAATTTTAAAAATTTCACTCCTAACTAAACCCGGGAAAACAACAATTAACATCTAAATCTAACATTGCATAATTGACTACATGCAAATTTAAATTAAACCCGCAATTCGAAGCATGCAAATCAAGCAAGGTGCAATCAAACATAAATTAGAAACCCAACTTCAAAATTTTTTTTTATTTTCGATTTTTTTTTAAATTTCGGTTTTTCGATCTTTTTGAAGAATTTTTGAAAAAAAAATTTCGGAAATATTTTTTTAATTAATTTTTTTTTAATTTTTTAAAAAAAATAACAAAAAATAAAAATAAAAATTTCGTTTTCAGTTTTTGATTTTTTCGAAGAATTTTGTTTTTTTTTATTTTTTTTTAAAAAAGTTTTCTTTTCTTTTTTTTTTTGAAAAATATTTTTCACTCTTTTTTCTGAAAAACCTTTTTTGAATTTTTTTTGAAATTTTTTTTTTCGAATTTTTTTTTCAAAATAAATAAAAAATAAAAAAATTTGAATTTTTTTTGAAATAATAATATATGAAAATAATATAAAACAAACCTCGGGTCGGGGCTGATCCGAGCTCGCCGGCCCGGGTGCACAACCAAACCGGGCTCATAAAGCAAATTCTTCTTTCTTTCTTTCTTTTTTTTGAAATGGGCCTGGCCCGGATTTTTTTTAAAATAAGTAAAAGCCCAACAACAAATTAAAATCGGCCCTCATTGAGCTAAAATCCTACCCGGTTCACGACCCGAATGCGCGTTGCCCTACCCGGTTCGCGGAAAACCCTACCCGGTTAACCCGACTTGCCGACCCGACTCCCGGCCGCCTCTCTAACTCGCCCGACCCCACGGCCAGACCGCCGGCCACGCGTCCGGACGCCGACTCACCGGCGTGCCCTGCCGGCGTGACTCGCCCGCTCGCCGTCCGCGCCATCGCCGTGGTGACCGGCGACCGACCGGGACTATCCGAGCCCCGACAGGGGGCTGGTTGCCGTCGGGCGCGTCACGCCGCCGCACCTGCGGCACTCGTCGGCTTCCCCAGGCTCCGGCCTTCATGGCTGGCACTTGGTTCGGTGGTCGAGCCCATGCTCGGCCGTCGAACGACAAGCCCGCCTCATCGCCCCGACGAGGGACGGCGGTGTTCTCCGCTCGGGTCGCGGCCGTGGTGACCGGTGGAACACCGGAACAATCCGGCATCCACGCACAAAAAGAAGAACAGAAACAAACGCAAAGGGGTTCGTTTGGGAAAAAAAAATCAAACACATGGCGTGCGCGACAACGTGAAAGATTTCTAGCATACTCAATACTCAAAATAGACCGGAATTTGCACACGATGATGCCGTGGGGAGCAGGAACGAAGCCGAAGCCTCACGGGCCGAAACTCGCGCCGGCGGACGGCGGCGAGCTCCGGCCAATGAGTTCAACACAGAAAGGGCACGGTGGCAGCGAAACAAGAAGGAAACAGGGGAAGAAAACCGAACGGCGGAGGGGGTTGCGGCGTCCCTATCCGGCTCGGGGACGGCAAATCTTGGCAGATCGGAGTATGTCCGACTGCCTCGCACACCCCGAACCGGAATCCTCGGGGAATCGACCTCAATCTGAGCGGAAACCAACCCAAAAAAAACAAATCCCGACGAGGACTCGGGGCCGGAACCTACCGTGAGAAGCGTCGGGCTTCGCCGGCCGTGGCTGTCGCTCTCGGCTTCACTCTCCCCCTCGGATCTCTGTGTCGTTCCGTCTCTCTCTCACTCGCGCTCTCTCCCTCTCTCTGTGGAACTCCTCTCTCCCTCGCGCCTTCTCTCGCTCGATCTCCCCCCTTCTCTCTCGAACTCCTCTGTGCTTTAAGCCTGGCCGGCCGGTCGTCCGACCCGCGAATCGCGCCGGGCGATCCTCTCTATCCCCCCGCGCCTCTCTGTCGTCTGTTCCTCTTTTCCCTGCCGCAGCTGCGCTGCTTCCTCTTCTAGCTTCTGTTCGTCTGTCCTTCTTCCCCCGTACGCCTAGAAGTGTTGACTGGGGAGGGGGGAAGTTGAACAGACGCGGGCCGGGCCAAGGGGAAGAGGGCCGGCCCGCGCGAATAGAAACAAACGTAGAGCAAAAAAAAAATGAAGAAGAAAAAAAATGGGAAAAAGAAATGGGCCGATGGAGCCGGCCCGGAAATCTTTTTTTTTTTTAAATTTTGCATCTAAACAGGCCCTATTAATGTAAATGTGCCTAATATCTATATGCCATGGATTTTAATGAGAATGTTTTTGGTTTAGGGGTTAAAAATTAAACCCTAATTTTTACGCAATAAAACCCTAAACGATCGAGTAAAATTTGGGTGTCAACAAAGATAGTTTTCCCAACTTTTTTTTACCCAAAAATTCACTAGGTCCCCGTATAAAGCTGCCTAGAACTGATGGAATAAAACCAGTTCGGTTTTATTTTCGATTTGAACCCACCCGAATGTCCCCCCATAGTTAATCCACGTTCCCCCAAGAATGCCTAGCGAACGTTCACCCACAGTTCAATTTTCGGTGGAGAGAAGTCTGCCACCCACGAAGAACGCGGCAAGGATGGGTCCCTTTAGCAGTCGTGAGGCGATGTAAGGGACGCATTCTCACCTCGCCTTGCCTCAATTCTCATTCCTTTATTGTAATCCTCTATACTATTTATTTTTTAAATGCATCTATTTCGTGAGAAAAAAGAAAGTGAAAGTGCTTTATAAACAGGGAGATGAGTAGAATAATAAAGGTTCATATTACAACGTGCTACCTTCCTAAAAGCAGCCTCCTAAAAATTACCTTCATATATACTTTAGTCTTATCTTCTTGTCACCGTATCGGCGCAGAAAATTACCCAATAAGCCGTAAATTTATTATATGAATGCTTATTTAATATATCATCAGTCCTTCCCATTTATAATACTTCCTCATTTTCTCACTCTCTCTCATCCGTCTATTCTCTCTCTCTCTCTCTCTCTCTCTCTCTCTCTCTCTCTCTCTCTCTCTCTCTCTCTCTCTCTCTCTATGGCCGGAAATCGCTGACATAACGGTCTAATTAGCACCGGTCATGTTACGTGGCACGGCTGGTACTGACGTAGATAATTTTTATAATTTATTTTTCTTTATTTTTTCCTTATTTGCCTTCGCCGGTCGCCAAGTCTCAACGCTAGCACAAGGGTGCGAAAAAAAAACAAAAAACAAAAAATTGTAAAAATCGTCCACGTTAATGTCGGCCGTGCTACGTAAAACGGTTGATGTCCACATTAGTGATTTCTTGCTAAAATTGGCCGAAATGATTACATTAACAAATCGTTAAAAGGTTTATGACTAAATTGAAAAGTTTAAAATTGAATTAACCGTCGTACAATAGATTTAGGACTTTTTAGGCAATTTTCCCAACAATTAGAGGGTTAATGAATGTGATATGAAATCTCATAACAAAGCATACACTAGGCATGGACGAGGAGGAAAATTTCCTTGCAATACTTAAACCAACAGAGATAACTCTCCTCTTACCATTGGCTCTATGATTGCAGAAATTATATTACACGAGCGTAGTATATATACCAAACAGTATATGGACCATTGAAAATGACAGGCCCCATGTGAGTTTTACGTACAGTCCACAAAATTTGGCAATCCGGATTTAGTTTAGTGTATATACTAAGTGCATTGAATAATTTCTTCTTTGATCGATCGTTTTATGTGATCACTTTTTGTTTTTGTAAAAATGAAAAGGAAGCTAGGCACGGTTTGGACTGTTACATAAACTGTCAAGCTGCTTCCAGCAAAAAAATTTCATGAATTAAGCAACTATAGTTAAGAAGTCAAGAAGGATTAAGGGCTAATCTCAAGTTTTGGTGCATATACAAAAGAGCCATCCTACATAGTTTGTAACTCCGCTCCGACGAGAAATTACTTAAAGAGCATGTTATATATGTCATATAATATGAACTTCATTTATGTAAAACTCATAATTATGTGAGATGAGGATATATCCACCAAATAAATGGTATACATCATAATATTTCTATGCATCAACTCTTGCAGATGCCCCAATGATGGTATGAACAAAGGTATTATCCTACAGTGAAACCTACATACGTTAAATTCCAGCTTTTCAAACTAAATCCTACCATCCTGAAAGTTGATTAATTAAAGATCTTCATCATATAGACGAAATTTTTCCAAAATTATCTACTCAATACTATTTATCCAAAACCAACAATATTTCCAAAATTGTTCGTATCCATTATTTTCTTAGTGCGCCCACGCCCACTATATCCATATTTCATTGCGTATTCAGATTAAAAGAGGGACTTCTACCACTACGATAAATAGTGGATTTCAGGGCATTTTCGATGGGACAACACTCGAAATGTCCCTGTATAGACAAGGATGTTTGTCCCTGTCACGCTCGAAATTAGTCCCATATATATATATATTTGTATGGGTAAGTTAAATTCATTTCTCCATCAAACTATGCTGGGAAGCCAAACCCAGTACAAGTTACAAACAAGTGATCACATTCAGCAAACCATTACTGGCAGCTGAGTACAACAGGTAACCAGGAAACTACTCGAGCAACAACATCAGCTCCAGCTAGAACATGAATAATAACTGCCCAAATATCCAAAACAGTTACAGGACTAGTTGCTAAATGCCAAGCACACCAATTCACGTTAGGCTACACTGAACCTGCCAGTTACAAACTTAAGGCCAATGCCAAATCAGAATTAACTTTTCGACGCAGCAGCATGTGCCATTCGATGCTAAGTCTTGCTGCAAACAGAAGAGGCTTCACCAAAACATCAACAGGAGCAGTAACTTGATTATGCAGCAAGTCACTCCTAGCTCTCCATAGATTATATATGGAACCATTCCGCACTAGCTTTGGCATAATCAACCTGAAACTAGTCCCTTAGTGGCCTGCTTTATCCAGTTAAGTCCAAAATCCAATTCTCAGTAACTCGAACAAGAGTACATAGCAATAGAGCTCTCCTCTGTATCTGCAATGAGAGGAGTTTTGTCAGGAGAAATGTTGTTTCCACTTTTGTTATTCTGCTTTCTTTTTTCTTTCAAGTTCATGTGTACCGAGCTTCAACAAATCAAGCAGGATTTTTTTGTTACATCCTCACCAGCCCAAGGCCCACAGCTTAAGGTCTAGTAGGTAATCAGATGCTATCACTCTATCAATATAGTGCCCTGAAATCAAGGACCTCAGTGGGAAAAAGTCCAGTAATCAAGGAACCGCAATGGTTTCGTCCAATACAGTTGAACTCCAAATATCTTGTCTCTCATCTTAGGAAGGTGATGTCTTGCTTCATTTCTCATCATTATTCCGAAATTAACTTGCTTTTGGCATTTCTTTATTAAACCTGTGCCAGCCCTCTCCATAATTTAGGTAGTAGCGTTACATTTATTAGTTGAAGAATCTGATTCATACCAAATCACGCAACAGCCACGAGAGTCTGCATCTCATGAAGAGCTTGAAACGATGTATTAGACCAGAGAGAAGTTGAAGAAGATATTTCAAAACTAGATATTTTGGCGTTCAAAGCCATCAATGCTTGACAATACACTGGCCTACAGACTGGACGAAAAAAGTTGTAGTACCAATTATCAAACATCGAAAGATGCACCAGGCAGGTGCACCTACAAAATAATAGCAGTAAATGGAAAACATTCTAATGTACATTGCATCGTGATAGCAGAACAAAAAGTGATAGCAGTGAATTGCTTGAAAATCCGCCATAGATCGTTGGCCTCTTCCACTACAACCTCCTAGAAGAAAATATGAATGGCTCTTTGAGTAGCATCGTAGGATGCAAAGTACCATCTAATTAGTCTGTTCTGCCGTTGGCAGTGAATTGCTTGAACATAGATTCCAATAATAGTCATTAGAAATGCTCTTTGGCTAGCATTGTGGAATGCGCAAATGCCAATACCATCCAATCATTTTCTTCGACCGTTACTTTTGTCAAATTTGTAAACATTGGCAAAGGAAGGACAAATATAATCTTCTCTTAGGTCTAGTCATCTATGACAGCGTAATGCAGGGCTATTGATAGTGCGTGTTAGTAAATCTTGACAGATTCTCAAGGAGCTTTTGGTAAGTTGATTTTGATGATCAACAGTCCCAAATATCGTCTAATTCCAGCTCAATTATTCTTCATTCTTCCTTTTTTATTTTTATTTTTTTGGCATTCTTTAGTTATTTGAGCAACTTTGGCAGAACCATTAATCTACCAAAAAAGGAAAAAGAAACAGCGCCTTGCTGCATATGACCAAAAAATAGATAAAAATTACAGCAACGGACTCTGAAGTACTGGATTATCTGGAGAATTAGGTCATCTTCTTCTTTCAACTGTTTAAAAATGACTTTTCAAGGCATAAATTTAAACTAAACAAGAGTGATTAACGGCATAAAAATTGTTAGTTGAACATACTAATACCTTGAGCTGGCCTCGGTCTGAGTATTTTCATATTGCGCACTTTCGAGAAAAGTATCATATGCATCGGAAATCAATGTGGCACACAATTGGGTTTTCACAAAATGGAATTAATTACCTCGGACAAAATGACATTATATTTCCCCTGTGATGGACCTGGAAGAGGGGGAGACATGTCCTCAAAGCAGAGCAAACTCCATTACTTCTTGCAATTTCACAAGATTCCCAAACTCAATCACATCGTGAATTCATTCATCTGTCCATCGCTTGAATCAGTCACATTTTGTTTATAGGATTGAGCATGAGCACTTGGAAACATCCAAAGATGTGGTTCGTGGAGGAGACTGAAAGTCATTCAAATCTGCAAGAATAGTTTGGACTATCGAGGTAAGCTATTAGATGACATTACATCCAAACTAATAGCTGCAAAACATCCAAAGCTGTAGTTCAATTCCTGTTAGTTTTTGAATTTCAGTAAGCTAACGGATGTTAGCTCGTGTAACAGGATGACGGTATATTCATTCTAACAGCAGAGCAACTTACTTCTAGAGCCGAGCTCAGCGCCGGGTTCTAGAGGCCCTAGAGTCAACGGTGAGTTCTGAGGATAGCAGTTGTTGGCTCCCATCATTGATTCTTCTGCATCTGTTTCCATTACATCTTCCTAGTGCAAGAAAAAATGAATCAGTCTTCCCCGAGAATTGTAGCATAAGAAAATTTAAATATCATCTAATCCATCCCGCTTTAGAGTCCGAACATTACAATGCTTCACATTGTATTTAAGGTACAATACCTATTGTATTTGTTTATTAATTATGCAGAAAATTCAATGAATTGTTCATAATTATTTTGTTGATAAATAGTAGAAAGAGGAGCACTGAATAGTAGGATATATACTGGTCATATGCCACGTGTACATGGGTTTTAAATAAAGAGTTCTCTTTCCATACTCCGGAGTTTCTACTCAAACCTAGTAATAAATTTAGGTGTTGGATTGATACCCTTTATTTAGACAAGTGCTAAATTTTTTTTTATCTAACTTAACCTTCTTAATTTAAAGATCTTATTACATCATTTTCTTCATGCATAAGTAGATTATACACCTAGATTACACATCACTTTGAAAACAAATTTCGCGAACAATTCTATGGGCATCTCTTTTTATTCCAAGAATTCTTTCTGTTTGGTAGAAAACTATAGTAAATCCTTTGACAAGAAAAAATTGGAATATCAAGCAATAATTAAAATTTGGACAAATGATAGGGTTGTACTATTTCACATGCTTGCCTTCTAAAAGAGAATGCCAAACCATTCAGTTAGCCTGATAGGCATAGCACGATAAGTAGAACATTGTTGACAAGTGGGTATTGCATATAAGCTAACACTATTTTTGGTATATCCTTTTTCACTATTTTTCCCTTTCTCATGGCTCACCCAATTTTTAACACCTCAAACCATTCGTCTATATATATATATTGTAGTTGTTTAAGAGAAATCTATTCAAATAACCAAAAGCAATTGAGCTTCTACTTTCGTTCCCCCGCGCAAGATTTCCGTCTTTGGTTGGTGAAATATTGACTCGACCATTTTCATGTTTATATGAAGATCTTTATTATGTCAATGTAACAAATTATTTACGTACTCACCATTGGATGGTTGACACGTGAAAAAATTCGATTACAAAATTAACTCCAGACACACATGCCAACTACAAAATCATGAATATTTCTTTTGCACTAACAATTGACCTAACAATAATCCATAGATTTATATAAAAGAGTATTCCAAATGAATTAATACATGAGAGAGAGATAGAGGAGGAAGCAAACGGAACAAGCGAAATTGACGGAATGTTTGGCATATTACATGCGTTTCTGAAACATGAAAACATATAAATGGAAAGCGAAGAGTAGAAGGAGGGCGCACCACGATGAATGTCTTCGTCGTCTTGAGAAGAATTGTCTCTCCGTACTTCCCGTAAGTACCCTCATAACTACTTAGTTTCGCGCATTCCCATTCGTCTATTATGCATTCATTTGGTATCTTTGAGCGGGATACATTAGTCAACCTTTCCAACGATCCACACGAGTGAATGATTAAAAGCCTTAAAAGCTCCAATTCTTCAAGGCCCTCAACTACCCGTAGCCCAGCGCATGCGAAGATACATAAAGTCTTAAGCTTCTTCGAGTTTGATAAGCCACACAACCCTCCTAAGGAATCGCAGTATGCAACTCGGAGAGTCTCCAGTGATTCCATCGTACTGAGAAATCGAATTTCAAGTAGCTTTGGGCAACCAGAAACTCCCATTTGACAGAGCTTCCTCAAGCTTGATGAAAAAATTGACAATCTCTCGAGAAACTCACAATCTCTCACAGCCAAATCTCTCAATAGTTCAAGCCCATCGAGTTGAATTTCCCTCAGTAGGGAGTGATAAAGACAATCTGCACAAACTTTTCAAGTTGGAAAATGGTGGTCCAACTACTACTGAGTTGAAACTATCCATGCCACATAAAGTGAGTTCTCTAAGTTGAGGTAGGCAATCCAACTCCGTTGACAGCACAGGAACATCTGAAAGGCCCCAGCTCAACTTCTTCAGCTTAGATAACTTTCCAACCCATTGCAATTGAAGAGTTTGCATCGGGTTTGATGCTTGAGCAGGTGTTTGTCCAAAGCTGTTAGACAAAACCAATTCCACTAGATTCGTAAGGTTACTGAGATCTGGAACTAACCGCAATGATGTTGATTGAACATATAGACAATTCAAACTCAAGGGAAGCTTTGGCAACTCTTGAAGCTCATGACAATCTGTTAAATCTAGCTTTTGGAGTCGCGTGAGGGAATCGATTACAGTTGGCACCGTACAAACACGGGTATATAATATGTCCAGGATTCTTAGAGACGATAGTTTGCCAATTTCCATGGGAAGTTTGCCTGCAAGTTGTTCACAATTTTCGGCATAGAGCTCCTCCAACCTCTCTAACATTCCAATACTCGCCGGTAACCTCCTTATCAGGCTACATCCCATTCTCATCACCTTCAATAGCTTGAGATTTTTTATCGAATTGGGTAACTCAACCATGCTTGTCTCTGAGAGATACAGCCCCTGCAATGATGTCAAGTTGCCTATTGATTCTGGAAGCTCCCGCAACCTTTTACATTGAGAGAGTGAAAGGAACTCCAATTGTGTAAGCTCTCCAATAGAAATTGGAAGTTCATCAATTGACGTGCCTGATAGATTAAGGAATGACAGGTGTTTTGCATTGCCAATAGAATCAGGTAAACTTGTAATTTTGGAGCATGATATATCCAACTCAGACAACGATGCTAATTTCCCGATAGAGTATGGAAGTTTCTGCATTTCGTGGCACTCTTTGATAAAGAAGTGCTTCAGATTCAACATACCTCCAATCTCTTCGGGCAAAGTTCAAAGACTCGTACACCAAGTAATGTCCAAGTGAGTAAGACTTTTTAGCTT
This sequence comes from Syzygium aqueum, assembly GCA_031216185.1. Taxonomy (NCBI): domain Eukaryota; kingdom Viridiplantae; phylum Streptophyta; class Magnoliopsida; order Myrtales; family Myrtaceae; genus Syzygium; species Syzygium aqueum. The sequence continues at coordinate 10,783,985 of CM062233.1, forward strand.
CCCAATAGAGCAGTCAGCTTCTTGCAAGTTTGGACAGCCACGAAGAGAGTCTCTCCAAACTCACACGTCCAGAAAAATCTGGAGTCCGTTTCAATCCACTACATCTTGAGAGAGAAAGAACTTTCAATATGTTTTCCATCTGCAAAAGTCGCCGAAATATTATTGGAGAGGATCAAAGAGAGAATACTACATCGAGAGAACAAAACTACGAATTCACACCTTCAAAATGTTCCATCCACCCCAGTTTTCGGTGTTTACATTGTGTGAAAGTTCGAAAATTACTAGATTTTTCAAGTGCAAATTGGCCATTCCACCATCTAGAGGAAAAAAACCCCAAGAAAGCCATCTTAGTTCCAGGAGATAATTGTTGATGTCTCCAGCAAAAGTTCCTGCTCTTAACTTGAGGAATTTCAGATTAGGCATCCTCTTAAGTTCTTTATCCACCATGCTGATGGGATCAGAAGGATGTCCAACTAGATTGAGTGCTTGAACTTTATCCTTTCTCTGCTAATAGAAATCATCCATGAATATGAGCTTGCAAACATTAAATTTGTCCTTCAAAATGGCCAAAAAGGAAATTTTTAAATGGGAAGTAAGAAAATAATTGAACGGTTGATACTGTGTGGATCCTACAATTACTTTACCTCTTTTGACCTTACTACTTTCAGAGCTTCTTCGGCATTCCACAACCTACTGCGCCCTATCAGATTCTGGGTACATTCTTAACGTACAATGTCTCTTCCTAGGTCTCTTAGCTGATCATGCATCCATATATGATCACCACTAACAATTTTAATTAGACATAATTCAGTAAGTTCTTTCAATGCACTATGTGGGTATAGACCGCAAGCATCCCAAAAATAGGTCACCCTTGATTTCTCTTCATCTATGAAGAAACAAGCAATATCAAGAAAAATTTCTTTTTCCATATCTCCTAATGGATCGTAACTTATCTTCAACTTATCCCGGACTTCATTATGAGGTACTTTCTTCAACCTTTTAAGCACTTCTTTCCATATTTCCTCTTTTTGGTGACGAAGATAGGAACCAATGACCTCAAGAGCCAATGGGAGTCCCCCGGCTGTAGATACGAGAGAGACTATGATGAGCATCGGGAGGAGAGACACTGTTGAAGGCATGCAAACTAAAAAGCTCTAGTGATCTATCAAGATCCATTTGCTTTACTTCATAAGCTAAGATTCTCTTCTCATCATCCATAATCCGCTTATCCCTTGTTGTGATGATAATAATACTACCGCAACCAAAAGTTTCTGGCCCGCCCACTAGTTTCTTCGGTTGTTCTTTCTTGTCTAGATCATCTAGAACAATGAGAACTTTCTTAGAACCAGCTCTCCTTCTTATGATATTCACCCAGTCATCATCGTTGGTAAGTTTTCCTACAAATCTAGAACCAAAGATGTCGGATGCCAACTGTTTCTGTAGATCTACTAGGCCATTTCTGGTTGATGATTCTCGGATGTTCCCAATGAAGCTGCATTGGCCATCAAAGCGAGGACATAATTCATTGAAAATGATCTTAGCGAGAGTGGTCTTACCGATGCCACCCATTCCATGAATTCCAACAAAGCGCACACCAAGGCTAGAGTCAACATCTAACAACTCCTTTAAGGCTTCTACTTGTTCTTCTACCCCAACCAATTTGCTGTCCAGAGGTCTTTGTTTTACTTTCAGCTTATGCAGCACCTCTCTCACAACGAGATCAATAATTTCACCGTGTCTGCCACAAAGCAAACACCTTTAGTAAAAGAAAACTAATGACAATCTCACTAGTGCTTCCTCGCAGATAGCATGTGAGTTAGATCACTATGTCAAGTCTCAGGTAAATTCTGTAAAGCCAGAAGAATTTCGGTTTAATAGACTACGCAGGATATGACTGGTGTTACGAAGATAAACTTACAATTTCCTCCTATTTCTGAGCAAGAATATGTTCCCTTGCGGTCCAAATTACAGACATCATTCTAGAATCAGATCAAATTCACTCATATAACTATCACTAGCCAAAGTGGCCCTGCTTCCGTATGAGAATTAGTGAATTGGCCCACTTTTAGGTGAGAAATGAAATTTACTACTCATATAACAAAAGGTCAATTTGCATATGAACCACTCCAGCTTGTTTTCACTGCCATATACAAGAACAAGAAGAGAAGAAGATTTCGACCGAAGCTCGAAAAAAGATCCATCAGTAAGCATTTACTTACGGTTTCCCTTGGACTTCCCATCCCTTGATGTCATCCACTTTTCTCAGAGCCGCCTCCCACCGTTGCCTGATCTCGCTGCCGTGCCTCCGCTCGTGCTTCTCCAAGTCCCTCACGTACAGCTCCGTCCTGAGCTTGACGTACAACGGCCTGACGTCAAAGAAGATGGGCAGGACAGCCGGCTTCCCGGTCGACTCGTGGAGCTCCATCACGCGGGCGAGCTCACAGAGGCACCAGGCACTCAACGTGTAGCCTCTGGAGAGGACCGGTACGCAGATGTTGGAGTCACCGATCGCCGTTAGGAGGTTGTTGATCCTATCGCTGGCGCGGAGCTCTTCGCTGTCTTGGTAGGCGACGATCCCCTGGCCATCCATGGTCCGGTAGAGGCAGTCGGTGAAGGGGTCGCGGGTGTCGGGCCCCCTAAAGCTCAGGAACACGTCGTACCGGGACATCGATGCGCCAGAACCGCCAGTTGCCACCATGTTTTTGTCGTGGGGTTTCCCGCGCAAAGAGGACTCTCGCTCGGTCCGTTTTTTTTTTTTGGCTTGAAATGAACACTTGGAGATCTGATACGTGCAAGAAGGGACGTTCCTGGATCGGCCTACAATGCTTAAGGGTACGCATGAATACTATTTTGTGCCCGGAAACTATTTCTGAACAAAAATAATTTTTTTTAATTCTATGCCCGGAAATAATTTCTGAGCATTTGAAGGCGTTTGGTAAACTATCCAAAATTTTTATTCCTATAATAGAAAAGAACAGAAATGCGTTTGCTAACTACACAAAATTTCTTTGCATTAATAATATTTTGAATTGTTTAATATTTTTTTTCTTTTTACCCATTTTCTTCTTTGGCCATGGCCGATCGCCGGCAACCAGCGGCCGGCGACCGACCACAGCCCAGGGCCGGCAAGGGCGTCACGGCCCTCTCCGGCCGCCGGCGGAGGTGATCTGGCGAGGCCGACCTAGCCATGACTCACGGCGAGTCGCCTCGCCCAGGTGGCGAGGGTCTAGCCCTCGCCCTCGCCAGCAAGAGGGACCCTCGCCAGCAAGGGGGACCCTCGCCTCCACCAGCGGCCGGGGAGGGCCGTGACGCCCTCGTCGGCCGCCGGACGCCGGTCGCGGCGACGGGCCATAACCTAGGGAAGAGCAACACAAAGAAGACAATAAAAAAAAGAAAAAGAAGAAAAAAAAACTTATTCTCAAAATTATGCCGAGAAACAAGAAGCAATTTTTTTTTACTTCTTGTTTCTCTTCCAAAACTGTTTCTGGGCACAAATTTTTACAAAAATGTATCCGGAAACAAAAAGTTTACCAAACGCATTTCTGTTCCCAAACTATTTCTGGGAACAAAAGAATAGAAATTTTTACTGTTTGGCACATTACCATACGGGCCCTAAATGAGAAGAGAGACGACCCTCAGAATAACGTCCCTGTTCAGACAAGACGACGTTTGACCCAGTCAAAGCTCGAATAATATTCCCAAATACAATTTTCTATTGTGACGGGGTAAGTCAAAGGATTACTACCGCGAAATACCTTAAATTGATATATCTGTGATAATTTTATCTCCAAACTAATTTTTTCGCCACTAATAATCTCAAACCGATATACCTATGACAAATTTACTCTTAATTTATTTCTGTTAAATTTGACCTGGGCCAATTGACTTACATATCGGTTTTATATTTTACCCTCCTGTCGTGACCTAAATTTTCTTAAGCTAATGGATTATTAAGACTAAGCTTAACTCAGGCCCTCCCAAGCCCTACGAATTCGCAACTTAGGATTTAAGTTCTTAATGTGCAAATATTTTCATGCTTGGAGTCGCCACTAATCTATTTGTCGTAGGTCGATTAGAAACCTAAATAAAACACAGGGAGATATGTTTTATTCTTACAAACCAGATATTCTAAGCTCGAGGATTTGGTTACGCTAGATCTAGTCTAACGCCCTTTCGGTACCTTTTCTTTTCAAAAATATTTATGCAGACAGTTTGGATTCATTTTAAATTAGTCACTAACATGTGAGGTGATCATACGAATGCGCAAACCACCAAAGTAACACTCAATAATGAAAACATTAAATAAATTGCAAGATTGCGAGAATTACTTACCTTGCAACAACGTAAGCATCTGCATTGTTAGCTAGAAAATCACATCAACAATCCTAATATGACTTCTAATTAACAAGCAGTTCACTCAATATTTTTTTATTTTCACTTATTTAAATGAAAGCTAATCTATGTGTAATGACGTGCAAAAATTAACATGCGATTAATGCAACCTAACATGCAAACTATATGTCATGCGACGATGTGACCTATTTCTAATGACGGGTAAATGATTTATTTTTTTATATTTTTTCAAATGAAATTCGGAATTAAAAAATGCCTAAATTAACGTGCAATATATGATAATTTAATCTATCCTAAAGTGACTTTTTTTTGTATTTTTATAAAAATTCGAAATTAAGAATTACCCTAAAATGAACCATCGAGATCAGGATAATATCTAAATTAAACTAGGAAATAAATTACTCTAATTCCTAATTTAAATTAAAAGTTATCCTATCGACTTATTCAAAGAAAGTTATTCTAAACCTATCCTAAACATGCATCATTATCTTCTAATATGATCAATTCAAGTCCTAACTAATCTTTTTGGAATTTTCTTTTTAAAGGAAATAAATCAAACAGACAGATAACCACCACGATCAAAACCAATTCATGCGATCCGCAAGATTTGCTTTATTAAATTTAAATGAGGCAAAGAAATCAAATTAACGGTTATATCTATAGGGTTATAGATATTGACGGAAAGCTGATTGTTCAAATTTGGAAAGCAAATAAAATCTATTATCGTATCTAAGTGATTATGGATAAGATAACGATTTTCCGTATCGCCGCATATCGTACCTTAGGGATAAGGTTGGATAGTCGTCTAGATACGTTGCCAAATTAGGAATGATTCCTAATTTTGGGTATTTTCAAATATTACTGATATCACAAAATTACCTTAAGATATCTAGCTATCTACCAAAATATTCATGAAATATTTAAACACCCGAAAACTAGGAAATTAAATATTTCGGAAAATATTCGGATAATGATCTTACCTAATTTGCGGATATATTCCAAATTCGAATCACCGATGGATCGAGCTTGCGGATTGCGGGATGCTGACGGTGGCGAATCGGCGGTGATTCGGTTCGTGGCGTGGGGATCGTCACAGCAAGGTTTCGGAGATAAGAGAGAACGCTTTTTGCGTCACTTGCTCAGCGTCACGTGTCTTTTGCGTTGAGGGCGTAGCTTCTTCTCTCTTGCGTTTTCTCTTGTGGACGTCTTCTCTCTAAATTGGAAGATCGTGTGAATGACCCTTTTTCTCTTCAGCTAGAAGTGTCCGCCGCATGACTGGAAGAGTGACGAACAGCAACTGTTGAAGCTTGTCAAGACTTTAGGGACGTCCGGAAACCTGCAAAGAAGGAAGCATGGTCCAGTAGAGAGTTTATAGGCGCGACAAAAACACCGGTGATGACGCGATTCAGCGGTGGACGAAGTAGCAGCAACGGTCTGGTTTGAAGTGCGGCTATCGCTGTTGCTTCTGGTGGACTAATTGCTATCGAACGGAGGATAGTGTGACTGAGAAATAGCGTTGGGCAACAACAAGCGTTGAGAAGGCGTGCAACAGTGGCAGCATACGTATGGAGGCGCCAGTGGTGTGAGAGTAGTTCACTCTCTGCCTTGATCTTTCCTTGTATATTGTCAACCTCCTTCACTCTCTTTGACTTTTTCTCATGGTGAAGAACGTGGAATCTTTGACCGTGAAGAAACCATGTGCTCCTGCAAGAATGTCCCCTCCTTCGTGTGTTGAGCCTCGGGCAAAAAGAGGAGAAAGAATCTCTCTCTCTCTCTCATTTTTCTTTCTCACTTTCTTGTGGCCGTGTATGACATTGTGTGGCCTCCCTCACGTGCTCTCTCTAAAACTCTTATCTTGAAAATTATGAGAGCTCCTCCTTGATTATGAAGCATAACCATGTATTTATATCGTAACCCTAGGTTAATTAGCCAAGTTTTCTAGTCCTAATGGGCTTAGGTTTAGGCTTTACCCTTTAATTTAATTTCAAGTGGGCTGAATTAATGTGGACTTTTCTTTAATTAAGCTTGATGAGCTTATTTAAGCTCAAATTAAGACAACTAAGCCCTTTTCACATGTGATTTTCAGCCTTTGCCTTTCGAGTGAGCCGGGTTTCGTTCGGTGCCCGAGCTCGATTTACGCGACGAATTTTCAATTTTCTCGCTATCGCCGATCCGATGTGGAATGCAATTAACCTACATAATCCTAAACTATATGCTATGCAATTTTAATATTTTTGTTGAGGGGTTAAAATTTATTCCTTAATTTTCTATGCAATTAACCACTAAATGATGTATCAAAATTTAGGTATCAACAGCTACCCCTCTTGAGTAGAGGCTCGCAGAGGTTTCGCTCAAAGACTAAAACCTAAATTTAAATTATGCAAAATGATGAATGATCTTTTTTTTTAATGCAATCATGCATGATATGCAAATAATAAGGAACGTATGCTAAAGCTTCTCATTTCGTGTAGAGCGGCGAAAGAGCCTTACATACGGATCGCACAAAAAGCACCCAAATGAGGGAATGCTTTATAATTCTGTCGACTCCCTCGATCTCCAAACTTCTAGTCCACTAGAAGTAAGGTTCTCGAGGTACATGATTGCTTCTCTGTTACTTATAGTTTCCTACAGATACGAAATAACGCATGATATGAAGAAAAAATGGGGACGTGTTGCCTATACCACTGGGCAATAACGAAAAAGATAATGTCACCTCTTCCATTGGGTGAGCATGAGGTTGGTCGTGCCACCTATTCTACTGGGTGAACACAGAATGAAAAATTATGCTGCCTGTTCTACTGGACAAACATGAAAATGGGGTGTGTTGTCTATTCTACTGGGCAACACAAAATGAGAAACTATGTCGCCTGTTTTACTAGGCAACACAAAATGAGAAACTATGTCGCCTGTTCTACTGGGCAAATATTAAATGGGGTGTGCTGCCTATTCCATTGAGCAATACAAAGAGATATGTCAACTGTTCCACTTGGTGAACATATGAGAGAGATCATGTCTCACATTCTACGAAAAGAGAAACAATGAAGAATAATTAGCAGATGTACCTGAATTCTTCTTATGTTGTAAAAATGGCAGAGCCAATTGCATTGCACCTATTTTTACCTGAGAAAATGTTAAAATAACACATGCGCAGGGGCATAGAAAACATAATTCATGAATCTGCCTGTATTACCAAACTTCACCAGGGAATTTATCAATAAGAACAACCATTTCGTCCTTTTGACAATTTGATCACATTAGCATTACCAAGCTTTACCGGGAAATTTATCGATAAGAACAACCATTTCGTCCTTTTGACAATTTGATCACATTAAATGAGAGACATTTAATCAGAAAAGACTTTCTACTCACTCTCAATGAAAGGCTTTTGACCCGACCTTTGATGCGGGTATAAGAATTACTCAAACTCTCTTTGTCGTGCTTGACAAGGGTTCTAATATTCTCAAAATCAGTATGACTTGGCCAATCTGAGAGGTCTTTATAAGGACTAAAACGTGGGCTTGATCAATGGCTTAACAAAAGGAACTCTTCGAGTCGATGCTATTGAAAGAATTGATATCACCAGCTGCTCTGGGTTTACAAGTCAGGAATGCTGCAAAAAATGAGATAGAAAAATTTTGCTCGCACTTCTTCGAGCAACATTTATAAGCATTTGAAACTCTACGTTAACTCAAGTGCCATATTCTGAAGAGACTCTGGTAAAGGTTGTAAAGTAGGTTCGGGTAGGCTTGAAATGAATGGTTTATTTCCATCAAAGGTGGTATTATGAACATGGAGATTGTTGATCATCCAATCATGCTACTAGTACCATTGATCTATCTCTAGCAATTGCTCCACAAATAAACCTTCAAATGGTCTTTTCCTTGAAGAATGATTTTGCATATCGACTCAGTTCTTGCTAAAACATTTCTCTCATTCATTTTTTTTCTTTCTCTCATCATTTTTTTAGAGATTTTTTCGAGAGAGAGAACTTCGATTTACTGGAGTCCTTTTGCGTCCTTTCTGATTAATTTTCTTTCGAGATCCCATTTGCCTCAAGTCACCTTAAACTTGCTTTGAGATGATTTCATTTGTTTATCACAAGAATGATCACCAATCGGGTTGAAATGAATTTACCGCTCAAATTGGGTATGCAAAGGGTATAATGTGTAGGGATATAGAAAGAAATGCTCTTCGTCATATCTAAGGCACTCGAACTAACACAGAATTTGCATGCAATAAATATACTTGAAGATTGATGCAAGTGAAAGCAAGAAAATTCTAAACATTTTGAACTTTCTAAGGAATTGCTCCAGTATGGGGTTGTTCTTGACAGGGGTAAGAAATGAAACTCCGTTCAAAGGGGTTAAGCAAATAATAACTTGTAGTGTTTAGATAGAGAAAATGAATGCTTCTCATCATTTTGGTCGTCATACTTTTCGTGAGATAATCCTTTACCTTGTCAGCACGGAATTTTCACTCAACTCGCACTAGGAATTATTATTCAGAACATGTATGAAAATGACTTGCCTTTCGTCGTCTTGAAGCCTCCCATGCAATATGATCGCTTCATTAGGACAAAAACAGATTGCCAGATCAAAAGCTTTCCTCAAACAAAGCTCGGTAATATCAATTGATTCATGAAATTCAATTTGAAATTTGATAGAAACAAAGTCAGAATGAGTACAAATCAAGTGTAATACTTCTTCATAGAATCAGAATTAACTGGACTGGAAAAAACATGGCCATCCATCTCAGCCAAAATCAAAGGACCTCCTGCAAGGACTTTCTTCACAATGTATGGGCCGCCATAATTTGGGGCGAATTTTCCTTCTGCAAGAGGAACTATTGGCAATAACTTCCGTAGGATAAGGTCACCTACTTGAAAATGTCGAGGCTTGACTTTCTTGTTGAAAGATTTAGCAACTCGTTGTTGATAACACTAGCCATGATATAGAGCTCTAAGCCTTATCTCATCAATCATGTTCAATTGGTCCAACCTCTGCTGGATCCAATCTGCTTCTGATAATTGTACCTGTAAAAGAATACGTAACTAAGGAATTTCAACCTCAACAGGTAGAACTGCTTCCATACCGTACACAAGAGAATATAGAGTTGCCCCTGTAGATGTCCGGATAGAAGTCCGATATGCCATAAGTGTAAAAGGTAATCTCTCATGCCAATCACGATAATTCTCAACTGTTTTAGCCAAAATTTTCTTGATATTCTTGTTAGCTGCTTCAACCGCTCCGTTCATCTGCGGACGATATGGAGAGAAATTCATATGCTTGATCTTGAACTCCTTGAATAGATCATCCACGAATTTATTATTTAGATTCAACCTATTATCAGTAATTATAATCTCAGGTGCACCATATCGAGCAATGATGTCTCGATGAATGAACTTCACTACAATCCAGGCCGTCACTATTGTATTGGATATAGCTTCGATCCACTTCGAAAAGTAATCGATAGCGACCAGGATAAACCGATGCCCATTTGACGCTTTAGGATTAATTGGACCAATCACATCAATGCCCCACATAGAAAATGGTCATGGTTCGGACATCTGATGCAATTCATTCGAAAGAGTTTTAATCTTGTCACCATGGATCTGACATTTGTGACAACTTCGGACATGTTGAATGCAATCACTTTCTAAAGTGAGCCAGTAATAACCCATCATCATTATCTTCCTTGCCAGCATATGACCATTCATGTGCGGACCATATACTCCCTCATGTACTTCTAGCATCAAACGAACAACCTCGGTTGAATCAACACACCTTAACAAAACCGAATCATAGGATCGCTTGTATAGGCATTCTCTACTCAAGAAGAACTTTGACGCCATTTTCCTAATATACTTTTGGTCAGATGCGGTACTTTTCTCAGGAAACTCCTGTGTTTGAAGATATGCCTTGATATCATGATATCACGACTTGTCGTCAAGCTCTTCTGTCGTGGCCATGCAATAAGTCGGTTTCTGTAAGACCTCTATCTTCAAAGGTTCAACTTCTAGACCACTTGTCACTTGTAACATTGCCAATAACATAGCCAGAGCATCAGCAAAACTGTTTTGAGTCCTTGACAAATATTCAAACGAAATATCTTCAAACGCTTTCACCAACTCCTCTAAATAGACGTGATAGGGCTGCAACTTAGCATTTCTAGTTTGCCACTTACCAACAGTATGAAGAATAATGAGGGTTGAATCCACAAACACCTTAAGTCGAGCTACTCCCATTTCGATTGCAGCTTGTAACCCGAGGATGCATGCTTCATATTCGTCGATATTGTTCATGCAAGGAAATATCAGTTTCGCCACCACCGGATAATGTTGTCCGCCTGGAGATATTAAAACTGCCCCGATACCTGATCCTGACAAGTTTACGGCTCTATCAAAATACATAGTCCATACATACTTATCAATTGGCATGACTCTATCCTCTAGCGGATTCAGATCCTCATTTTTCCCAGGATTTTCAGCCAAGACATTAGTAATTATTCGTCCTTTGACTGATTTCTGAGACATGAATCGAACATCAAATTCTAATGTGAGAATCTGCCATTTTGCCAGTTTTCCAACCAAAACGGGTTGATTGAGCAAGCATTTGATTAGATCACACTCTGTTATAAGCAATATATGATAGTGCAAAGTGTATTGCCTCAATCTGTGTAACACCCAGACCAGTGCTGTGCACATTCTTTCTACTTCAGAATAGTTCATCTCAGAGGCGGTGAACTTCTTACTCAAATAATAAATCGCACGCTCTTTTCCATCCTCTTCACTTTTCTGAGCAAGCATGGCACCTAAGGACTCACTATGGATTGTAAGGTACAAGATCAAAGGTTGCCCCGGCGTTGGCGGAACAAGCACCGATGGATTCATCAAGTAGTGCTTAATCTTGTCGAACGCCAGTTCACACTCTTCATCCCATCTGACCAGCGCATTCTTCTTGAGGAGTTTAAAGAAAGGCTTCACTGTCTTAGATAGCTGAGAAATAGATCTGACTATATAGTTCAATCTACCCATTAAGCTACGAACTTCCTTCACCAAAGAAGGAGATTTTATTTCACAAATGGCATTCACTTTTGACAGGTCAATCTCAATCCCTTTGTTACTAACAATGAAGCCAAGTAGTTTGCCAGAGGCTGCCCCGAATACGAATTTTGCTGGATTGAGGTGTAATTTGAACTTTCGGAGCTTGTCGAATAATTTCGTCAAGGTTTCCACGTGATCTTCTCCACGCCGAGTCTTTGTAATCATGTCGTCAACATAGACCTCAATCTCATTATACATCATGTCATGGAACAACGTGACCATTGCCCGCTGGTAAGTTGCCCCAGCATTTTTGAGACCGAAGGGCATCACCTTGTAATGAAATGTCCCCCATGGAGTGGTAAATGCTATTTTCAACTTATCATCTTCGTTCATCAAGATCTGATTATAACCTGAGAAACCATCCATGAAGGAGAACGGTTCGAACCTAGCTGTACTGTTCACGAGCACATCAATATGTGGGAGTGGAAAATCATCTTTAGGACTAGCTTTGTTCAGATCTCGGTAGTCAACACACACTCGAACCCGACCATCTTTCTTCAACACCGGAACTATATTAGCAACCCATTCTGAGTATTGGGTAGTCTCAATAAATCCCACGTCAAGAAGTTTCATAACCTCTTCCTTGATCTTCTTTGCCAATTCTGGCTTTTCTCTTTGCGGCTTTTGCTTCACAGGCTCAATCGAAGGATCAGTCGGTAGACAATGTTCGACAATCGATCGATCAAGGCCCGACATGTCAACATAAGACCAAGCAAAGATGTCTTGATAATCCTTCAACAACTGGGTCAAGTGTTTGGCCACCTCTTCGAGGAGACATGCCCCAATCTTCACCTCTCTAGGATTCTCCGTGTCGCCAAGATTGATCACTACGGTTTCTTCAATAGTCAGAGGCTTAGATTTTTCATGGATTTCCAAGTTCCGTCGTAGCTCTTCATCATTCGGATTAAAATCATCTGAGTCATCGAATTGACTTGCATCACATATATGAGGATCCATGATTCCCGTCCCTTCGCATGCCTCGAGATTAGTACTGAAACATGAAAGAAAGGGATCAAAAAGACAAGACAGGGTTTAACTACATGCAATTTTCGAAAATTGGTCTTTTTTTTGGAAATTCATTTTACTTTCAAAGACCTTGAAATGAGAATTCTTGAGAAGCCCAACCCTCAGTTCTTACTGTAGATGACAAATTTTTCAATCGTTGATTATCGTCATCGGGTTGGTTTAAGGCACTTCAACAAGATTCTCAAAATGAAAACAATTTGTAATTTCATTGATTATCACCAAATGAATTACATTTATTGAATGGAAATTGCAACGATGAGTCATAGAAATGAAAAATCCCAAGAAGCAGCTCTCGAGATGGGGCAAGTCCTAAAAAGCAGTAAAATTTTCCACACAGGGGGGTGTGCGAAAAAGTAAAGGTTTTACTCTTACGGGCCAATGCTCATTCCCTCCAACGGTCTTTCCTTGATAGCTCCAATGAGCATGTTATTGAACAGAGCAGTGATTCTCTCCATCGCATCATCAAGATCTTCTGTCACTAGAGGTGTTAAATCATCCATACCTCCCCATCCATCCGGGACAATGTCACAGGGGTTAACAAAGAAGCTTGGGGGCGTCGAGTATTTAACATAATAATCAAACTTGCCGCTTGATTGCCCCAAAGTGTCGATCATCTCCTTCTCTTCATGTATCATTCTTGCAGGACTCGGGGGTGTAGTCCGGATGTTTGGAACTATGAGAAGATCGTCTCGGCCTTGGCAGAGCCACGAAGCACGGAATGTGAATGCCCCAGTATCTAAGAGGTCCTAAACCTTGTGCTTTAGAACATAGCAATCACCAATGGAGTGACCGACTTCTCCCATGTGATAGTCACACTTTTTGGATGGGTCGTAGTTGGAGAATCACTCAGGATTATGCCGCTTCGGCTCAATGGAAAGCAAGCCCTTTTCCCAGAGGATCGTTAATACTTGGGATAGAGACCTGGGGAGAGGAGTGAATTGTCTTCTAGCGCCTTGTCGTCGATTAAAGAACGGGTGTCTCGGTGAGCTGTCTTAACATCCAGGGAGCAGTTGTGCTTTGCTTTGTTGGGGCCGTGATATTGGAACGAGTGGATCCCGATCACCTTGTTCGTACTTTGCGAACTTTGGACGCAAGGTGCTCAACTCCCCAGGGTTAGGGGACTCAATAGTACTGCCAGGTACGACTACTTTGTCATTCGAGTTGGTGCTGAAGGGGTTCGTTTGAATCATCACCCTTGGCCCTTGAGGAAACGGACGGGTCATGGTGAGTTGTTTCAAGCAGTCCGACAGATGCGCCGTTTGCCTCGGGAGTTGTTGGAGTATGACAGAGGCTTGCTTCAGGTCCTTCTCGATATTAGCGAGGCGATTCGGCACTTCACTCTGAGCACTTTTTCTCATGGCCAGGCGGGAACAGCCGGTGGTCGACGATCCATAATCACTTAGCTTGAGTATCAACTTCCTCGTGGTGGTGGCTCACAGCTAGGGGCGTTTCGGCTTGGCGGCTGGCCGACGTATGGGGCTCTGAGAAAAAAAGACAAGGACGGCGTTTATGTAGAGAAGCCGCAGTCGCCGCGAGAACGGCAAGTGGTGATTGGAGCTGTGGTTTATGTTGGGCAGTGAGCTCACGGTGGCGGAGGAGCAACAATGAAGGAACTCGGCAAGGTTGCCCCTTGGCAAGGCTGGAGCGATGGATCGATAACTGTGGATGATCCGTCGTCGCCTGATTCAAGAGAAATGAACTACATAAGTACATGGTCAAGACAAGGTTAATCCAAGACACGCTTCTCTAGTTTTTTATTTTCATTCTTCATTTATTCATAAAAATACTCGTATATGAACAAGACTTTATGGAAAAGTGCTCTAAGCAAAGAAATATAAATAACACTCTAGACATAACCTAAGAAATAGACGCATCAAAATCCCTAACCATAAAACTAGGAAAACCAAAAATTAAGACTCTCTAGAAACTATGAACTAAAAACAATTCTCTAAAGCATTTTTTTTATTATAAAAACGATGACAACCTCTTGTAAAAATAATGACCTATGACACATCCAGGAAGATGAAGACAAATTGAAAATAAATTCTCCAAAAAGCCTTCTTTCGTTTTTATTTTTTTATTTTCAAAGGACTCAATGATTATTACTTTCGAGTTGAAAACCGATCTAGACCCATCATGCACTGACCCAAAAAAAAACGAGAAAATAAGTAAACTACAAGATAAAAGTTCAGAAGACTTACTTTACCAAGTAAGATCATGACAATCACATAGACATGCGCATGAAATGTGAGGTTCGATTTCTATCTAAACTCTAGCTTGCAAAGTGGAGACGCGAGGATTACCGGGCTAAACCAGTCATAGTTGTGGTTAGGCCAGGGTTCCCCTAACTCCGGCTTAGTCAAGAAGCCGACCCAGGTTGCAAAGGGTGCAACCATGATGGGAACTCAATGACACCATGAAAGAACTTTCGAGATTAAGGAGAACGACCCGTACCACACGGGGTGTGGTCGGGGTGTCTGCTATCTCAGTACCATCCTAAACCTGTGTCGCCTAAGTCCGGCAGTGGGTAGTGTGTGTGGTGTACTGTAAATGCAAGGCATGCACAGCAGGTTATAACATACAATACTTCGTGCATAAATTAAATCATACATGCAAACACCTCCCCTGCAAAATAAGGGTTAACAATCACGCCTCCCTTATACCTCCCATTTTGCAAAAACATTTTAACACTTAAAATGTTAGGGACGTACCTGGGATCCTCGTTGCCAAGCAAAAATATTTTTCGAAAAGAAAAACTGGCCTAAGTCCACTAAGAGTTTTCACTCAGATCCCCAGCGGAGTCGCCAAGCTATCGCGACCTAAATTTTCTTAGGCTAATGGATTATTAAGATTAAGCTTAACTCGGACCCTCCCAAGCCCTACGAATTCGCAACTTAGGATTTAAGTTATTAATGTACAAATGTTTTCATGCTTGGAGTCGCCACTAATATATTTGTGGTATGTCAATTAGAAACCTAAATAAAACATAGGGAGATATGTTTTATTCCTACAAACCAGATATTCTAAGCTCGAGGACTTGGTTACGCTAGATCTAGTCTAACGCCCTTTCGGTACCTTTTCTTTTCAAAAATATTTATGCGGACAACTTGGATTCATTTTAAATTAGTCACTAACATGTGAGGTGATCATATGAATGCGCAAACCACCAAAGTAACACTCAATAATCAAAACATTAAATAAATTGCAAGATTGGGAGAATTACTTACCTTGCAGTAACGTAAGCATCTGCATTGTTAGCTAGAAAATCACATCAACAATCCTAATATGACTTCTAATTGACAAGCAGCTCACTCAATATTTTTTTTTATTTTTACTTATTTAATTGAAAGCTAATCTATGTGTAATGACGTGCAAAAATTAACATGCGATTAATGCAACCTAACATGCAAACTATATGTCATGCAACGACGTGGCCTATTTCTAATGACGAGTAAATGATTTATTTTTTTGTATTTTTTCAAATGAAATTCGGAATTAAAAAATGCCTAAATTAACATGCAATCTATGATAATTTAATCTATCCTAAAGTGACTTTTTTTGTATTTTTATAAAAATTCGAAATTAAGAATTACCCTAAAATGAACCATCGAGATCAGGATAATATCTAAATTAAACTAGGAAATAAATTACTCTAATTCCTAATTTAAATTAAAAGTTATCCTATTGACTTATTCAAAGAAAGTTATTCTAAACCTATCCTAAACATGCATCATTATCTTCTAATATGATCAATTCAAGTCCTAACTAATCTTTTTGGAATTTTCTTTTTAAAGGAAATAAATCAAACAGACAGATAACCACCACGATCAAAATCAATTCACGAGATCCGTAAGATTTGTTTTATTAAATTTATATGAGGCCAAGAAATCAAACTAGCGGTCATATTTATAGGGTTATAGATATTGACGGAAAGCTGATTGTTCAAATTTGGAAAGCAAATAAAATCTATTATCGTATCCAAGTGATTATGGATAAGATAACGATTTTCCGTATCGCCGCGTATCGTACCTTAGGGATAAAGTCGGATAGTCATCCAGATACGTTGCCAAATTAGGAATGACTCCTAATTTTGGGTATTTTCAAATATTGCGAATATCACAAAATTACCCTAAAATATCTAGCTATCCACCAAAATATTCATGAAATATTCAAACACCCGAAAACTAGGAAATTAAATATTTTGGAAAATATTCGGATAATGATCTTACCTAATTTGCGGATATCTTCCAAATTTGAATCACTGATGGATCGAGCTTGCGGATTGCGGGATGGCTGACGGTGGCGAATCGGCGGTGATTCGGTTCGTGGCGTGGGGATCGTCGCAGCAAGGTTTCGGAGATGAGAGAGAACGCTTTTTGCGTCAATTGCTCAACGTCATGTGTCTTTTGCGTTGAGGGCGTAGCTTCTTCGCTCTTGCATTTTCTCTTGTAGACGTCTTCTCTCTAAATTGGAAGATCGTGTGAATGACCCTTTTTCTCTTCAGCTAGAAGTGTCCGCCGCATGACTGGAAGAGTGACGAACAGCAACTGTTGAAGCTTGTCAAGACTTTAGGGACGTCCGGAAACCTGCAAAGAAGGAAGCGTGGTCCAGTAGAAAGTTTATAAGCACGACAAAAACACCGGTGATGACGCGGTTCAACGGTGGACGAAGTAGCAGCAACGGTCTAGTTTGAAGTGCAGCTATCGCTATTGCTTCTGGTGGACTAATTGCTGTCGGACGTCAGGAGGTTGGTGTGACTGAGAAGTAGCGTCGGGCAACAACAAACGTTGAGAAGGCGTGCAATAGTGGCAACGTACGTATGGCGGCACCAGTGGTGTGAGAGTAGTCCACTCTCTGCCTTGATCTTTCCTTGTATATTGTTAACCTCCTTCACTGTCTTTGACTTTTTCTCATGGTGAAGAACGTGAAATCTTTGACCGTGAAGAAACCATGTGCTCCTTCAAGAACGTCCCCTCCTTCGTGTGTTGAGCCACTGGCAGAAAGAGCAGAAACAATCTCTCTCTCTGTCTCTGATTTTTCTTTCTCACTTTCTTGTGGCCATGTATGACATTGTGTGGCCTCCCTCACGTGCTCTCTCTAAAACTCTTATCTTGAAAATTATGAGAGCCCCCCTTGATTATGAAGCATAACCATGTATTTATATCGTAACCCTATGTTAATTAGCCGAACTTTCTAGTCCTAATGGGCTTAGGTTTAGGCTTTACCTTTCAATTTAATTCCAAGTGGGCTGAATTAATGTGGGCTTTTCTTTAATTAAGCTTGATGGGCTTATTTAAGCTCAAATTAAGACAACCAAGCCCTTTTCACGTGTGATTTTTGAGCCTTTGCCTTCCGAGTGAGCTGGGTTTCGTTCGGTGCCCGAGCTCGATTTACGATACAGATTTTCAATTTTCTCGCTACCGCCGATCCGATGTGGAATGCAATTAACCTACGTGATCCTAAACTATATGTTATGCAATTTTAATATTTTTGTTTATGGGTTAAAATTTATTCCCTAATTTTCCATGCAATTAACCACTAAATGATATGCCAAAATTTAGGTGTCCACACCTCCGTTAGTCACAGGTGTACCGGTTTATGATTTTTTGTGGTATTAATTCAATTTAGAGGAGACTAACATAGGGTAAATTTATCACCAATGTATCAATTTGGGGTTTTTTAATGGTTAAAAAATTAGTTTATGGAAAATTTGTAACATATGTACCAATTTGGAGTTCTTGGTAATTAAAAAATTAGTTTTGAGTAAAATTATCATAAGCGTACCAGTTTGAGATTTTTTATAATATTAACCCTAAGTTAAATTCATTTCTTCGTCAAACTAAGCTGGGGAGCCGAATCAGAATCAACTCTTTGCTGCAGCAACTTGTGCCCTTCGTCACGACGTGAACAGGCGGAGTAACTTGATGACACAGCAAAAGTCATTCCTAGCTCTCCATATGTGTCTTATACATGGAACCGTTCCACGCCGGCGTCCGCGTGATCAGCCTGAAACTGCTACCTTAGCAACCTGCTATATTGTTAAATTATGTATTGATTTTGAGGATTCGTTCGAATTCGGCGTGCGCTTTCGTCCGAGTCAAATGTGGACTTTTTTGGGGCTTTGGAATTTGATCCGGTCTTCTGTTCGAGAAGAGTATTGAAGTTTGACCGATTCGACTTCGTGGGACTCTTCGTTTATTGTCGCGTAAGGAGGAGGGACTTCATTTGGCCGTACAAAAGTTATAGGGTCAGTAGATTTGTCAGAGGAAGAAAAATGAAAAGGCGTGGGAGAGGAAGAGGAACCACACGGTGATCATTTTTTTTCGCGCAAAGAGTTTACGGCTTCCGTTTTCTTTCTAGAGACGTGAGTGTTTCAGGCTGTGAGCTAACCCTACGTGAGGTTAAACACCGTGAATTTATATGTAATATAGTGGTGGGAAGTACTTGAGCATTTGGACTATTGTATTCTGTAATTCTTCTATTGATCAACGGATTATTTGCGATCGACTCTTCCTGCGGAATAGAACTCCGATCAAACCACATAAATCTCTTGTTTTCTCTGTTGTTCATTATATATTCATTCTCTCTCGTTGATTTAATAACAAGGTCCGATAAGCTTCCGTATTAATTTTACAACAATTGATATCAAAATTAAGTTAGGATCTTTCTAGATTTGATTTGGGGTTTTCGCTTGAATGATCGTTGTCTAGAGATTATGTCGTTGCAATTATGTCCAGAGTGAAAATAAAATTTTTTCATTATTTTAACGGGAGAAACAACCGGGTTGGCGAAGCAAGATGAGACATTGGATGGCAAGACTAAGTTATCGAAAATGATAAAAGATGCCGATAAAGATGAGTTAATGGAGAGGCATTTGACATGAAATATCGTGCTCTTTCCGATCCAACATTAGAATCACTATGGTTGTGATGGTTATTAGAAGACATGGGAGTTTGTCATGACAGTGGAACAGTCATTTAATGCGACAAGCAAAATGATATTCAAATAGCTCATAATGATGTTTTCCATAAGCATACCAAGCATATTAAAAATAGATTGTTATTTTATCCGGTATCATGCACTTCGTGGCACTATACGACTCGTCTCCACTTCATCAGTTGATTAAACTACTAATGTCTTCACAAAGACGCGTCCACCAGGTATTTTTAGGATCTTTTCTCCAAACACTAATTGACTTCTTCCATGTCACCTCAATTTGAGGGGATGTTAGAGATATATCGAATATTTAAGAGATTTGAATATGTTTCTGGCTAATCGTAATTGATAAGATAAAAGAACTTGCATTGATTTCAAATAATCAATTCAAAACCATTATTCATGACAAGTAAACCATAAGGTTGATATCACAAATAATCCATGATTCATCCAACTGCTGCTCATTCAGCAGGAAGCCCAATTCCATTAACTCATCTTTATCGGCATGCGAGAAGCGTGCAAAAAGCGTGTGAGAAGCGTGCAACCAGCGCCAAAACAGTTAACCAAGACAGATGCCATTCATAGAGAGTGCCACGGCCACCCATTGAAGTTGCTTTGGAGCACTACTTTACACTAATCTAGCAAAATAGGTTCATCGAGCGAGAAGCGTGCGACCAGCCCGAAAGCAGTTAACCAAGCCCATCCCACAACTCTTGTACCTCTCCCCATCGGCATTCTACACCAAGTTTGACAAACAGAGAGCTATGAAGACGGTGGATCACAATGGCATGATCGAAAGAGTTTAAACAAAGGACTTAAAAAGACCGCAAAAGGACTGACCAATGGTGCATTAACGAGCCAGTGTCAATAAATGAAATAGGAACTGGCATTCAATTTAAATAATCAATTCAAAGCACTATTCAGGACAAGTAACTCTAAGGCTTATACCGCACATAATCCATGATTCATACAGCTATAAATCATTCAGTAAGAAGGCCAATTCAATACATTATCCTACTGAAGAACGAAGCTGACTCAGGATTTCACTAATAACCTCTCTCTCTAGAGGAGAAACATCTTCTTAAATCCAAGTTATATAAACAGCTGCAAGTGCACTTAAAAATTTCAAGGATCCCTCACCTAAAATAAAAATCCCTTCTAATTTATAGCTATTTTCGCTCAGCATCACAAGCAGAGTGGAGAGAGACAAATCCTGTTAAAGACATCTCAAATAACAGCATTAAATAGAAATGGAGCGGAACTGAGGTGGTCAATTCATATAAGGTGGGAAGGAGACTTTTAGAAAAGTTACGCTGAGATAATATTCTCTTAATTGTTCGAATTAAGAGCTTGATTGGCATAAATTCTCATCAATACCTAAAGACCAAGCATACCAGGGTAATGAATAAAGTGGCACCTTGGTTTCACATAATTCTAATGAGTCTAACAAAAAACCGTAAATCTGTAGAAGAAAACACGTACACACTAACAATGAGTTGGGCCATAATTCCTTCAAGAAACTGGTGTGGATGAATCCTGGATCACGCCATCCTACTGTCCTTGCAGGTGCTCCTGAAAATTTCAATTACTCAGAGAATTATAATTCATGAAACAGAAGTCTACTTCTACATTGTAACCATGGCTGGAATCTTGGATAATCGTGTCTGCAAAGCTGCGTCATTCCAACTACTAAGGATCCTGAACAATGGATAAAGTCAAAATTCTACCTTTACATGATTGCATTTGGAAGCAAAAGTTTATGATCATCAAGATGAAAACCCCAAACAGGCCTTCAAAGAACTTTTAGTTAAACACATAGCAGGATACACCTCAAATTGGTGCTTAAGGGGTTAAACACCCCGTTATTGTTCTAAGTACAGCAGTAATATGGACTTATCAACTTCATCCAAGTCAAAAGAGGAAGTAATGCAGTGAAATAGAATATTTTATTGTGTCTCCTCATAAGGACAAGAAAAGCTATATCCTGGAAAGTGATCAGGGGGGCCTCTTCTCTAATTTGGGAGCCGACTTTCATCTTTTTATCTGTAATTGCATGATATGTCTGTTGCATAAGGCTTTCTAAGAATCCACTCTATTTGGTCTCGCAGTAATAATTTATATGCACTTGCCTTGCCAGTCATTGTTTTACAACACTACCTTTTGGATTCTTTAGAAGATATAATCTCATTTCTATTGACGAATGAGGTTCAACAAAATTCCACTGCTAAGTAAGAGTAAACAGAAAGTAATGATCAGGTCAGCTACTGTTCATCATTCTCCATCTCATTTCTTTTCGACAGTATGATAAAACACTTTTTCCACTCATGTCAGAGAGATGATACACATTTCTTCAGTATCTTAACGACACTGGCTGGACTTATCCCAACAATACCTCGACTTTCAACCTTTCAAGAAATAGAAGGTAGAAAAGGAATTTTGCCAAGAACCAACAATACAGCCCGGTTAAATTTTTCCTTCCATATTGAATAAAGAAATTCCCTGACGCCTAGAGAAATTTTCAATAATAGATATTTATTAGAGAAGAGAAGAGACTCGACCAAGCCAAGTATCTTGCCCTGCTGATGTCCGAGAACAGAGGCCTGTTATGCATTACCATTTATTCATTACAACAACGTCCGCAAAAGAGTTTACTCACCACACATGCTACTACGGTCAAAAGTCAATGTTCCAGCCGGAGAACGCATTTTTTCTCCACCATGACGACCCCACTCAACAAATGGCTCTGCTTCAGCTATTCCATATCCACTTGTCCATGTTACAGTCATCTGATATCACATTCAAAACTTATTTATCATAGGAATTGGTATTTGTAGACAAAACAGGAATTCACGAGTGCAGGCTGCATAGCGTAAAAGCGGAAACTTATCCATTTGTCAAAAGCAATTGCACTGCCAATATCTGAAAGAAGAACCACTTCAATATGTTAAAACTTATCTACTTAAAAAGGTGCTAGACATACTTCATTCCATTCTTTTCCTTGAGCTAGGCGAGGATAAACTGGAGCCTTCGGATTTGCAAATGCAACTGTATTTGATGCTGCAACCAGTTTTGGCTGCGGTGGCATAGAACATCACAAGAAACAAATGTGGAAGACAAATGAAAAGGTGGGCAAATTCGAGGAAAAGACGGTATCTATACAATGCAAATTTGAGCAACAAAATAAAAATTTAAAACACATGCTACAGAGAGAAAATAACAGCGGCATGTCTTTTAATGCAGTTCTGGCGTTTGAGATTAACTTTGGAATTGAGCAGATATCAGTAAATGTATGTCAAATATCGTCAGAACTTAATTGCTCCCACAAATAGAAGCCAAATGCCTAGCCACAACGAGTTTCAAAGATAAGTTGCTTCAGTTGTAGTTGCTGAGTCAGACCAAAACCAGTTAGTCACTTTTGTTTTTTTGGTCGCTCAGTTAGTCACTTGGTATGCGGAAAAAATAGCTCACTTACACTTGATAGTCCACCAGAAAAGAGTGCAAATGAAAAATCAGATCTCTGATTGATTAACTGAAGCTTCAGCGACCCTTTTCCTGTGTTTTTATTTCTGGGACATGAATAATTTGCATATTGGTAATGCAAGAGAGAAGAGGCAATTGTTGAAGCTACAAATCATAGAAGAGAATCTTGAGTTGATTGCAAGGCAATGCGGCAAGGACCTTGATAGGCGCTGAACATAATAAAGGGGCAATAACAATTTTATTCTCAGGTGAACAGATTGAGGCACTATAAAGCAGGGATGGCAATAAACATACAAAATCAGTGTACTCATATAAACAATAAACTAAAAGCAGGATAAGCAGACACAAGCCGAACATTGTGCAAGCAATGTCGAGCCATCTAATCACCTGAAATTCGCAGGAGAAAAAACTCCAATCCAGTCATCACTCGATGGGTTCAGAGAGCTATACTCCAATAACACCCACTCCGCATTTTGCCCCTGAAATAGTAAATGTAGGCTGCGTCAAAATCAACCACCGCCTTCATTTTTCACAAAAATCTTTTAAAGCATTATAAAAAACCCAAGTGACGACCAATCCTAGGATGTCCAGCATCAGCTATTTCGGTAAATTTCACGGAAGACAATTTAAACAGCTTAAGGACATCTAGGAACAGTCAGAGCATTGAGCTCGACGAGAAGAACATATAGACAGAGCCTTACCATTGCTCCAAGAACTGAAGGAGTGGCCTTGATGCTTGCTCTTCCATCAAGAGCAAGGACCGTCTCGTGGATGGCTATCCCAGCCAGAGGCTGGTCTCCATGTGACCTCCCTTGCTCAACGAAGCTCACAGCCAATGCCAAGACAGCCAACGAAACCCATCCCACAACTCTCATACTTCCCCCTATCGCATTAAACACCTAGTCAGAAAAACAGAGAGCTGAAAAAGCACAGAAGTGGCAAGACAACGGCTTGTTAATTGACACGAAGGTGGATCACAATGGTAGAAAGATACATGTGGTGTCAACGGCACCGTTAGAAATTCTATCTGAGGCGCCATTATGCTAGCACTGTTAGAAATTCCAATTACAGAGACCTATCTACTAGAAGGATTCTTTCTTTAGTATACTAAAATATAGTCAATTGAAGTTGCCATTTCGTCATGTAAACCTATCCTCTATTCAAGAGAGACTACCAATTATTCAAAGAGAACTTCACTAGACTATTCTAAAATGCCACGAGATAAACTTATACCTAGTTAAACCTAAGGACTAACCAATTAACCTCCAATCAACCCAAGCCCCTAAAGACAAAACCCAATCCGACACCACTAGCCATATTCAGCATATGTAAGTCACTCACTCAAGTTAAACTACAAAATGAACGATAATTTCATAAAGTCCAGCCTAATTGAAACCAAACAGCTTTACTCAACAAACGTATCCACTATTCTGACAGTGACTTGTCGACGTTCAGCCACATTCAACGTTCAGAATTAACGAACCCCCCATCCAATGAACTATCAAATTGACCATTAAATGAAGCCAAGTTCAATTAGATTCATGCAAAGCAAAGACTCCAAGGAATATTAAGCACACATTAACAAGAATTCCACATTGCCAGTGATTCTTGAATCTTGATAAAAAGTCTATGGAATTGACCACATGTCAACCCTTAATCATGAACGAGTAAAGGAATGATCAAATCAAGCCTAAACTCCCTAGAATCGCATTCAATTAACACCATTCAGCAGCCTCCAGAACTGAAACAGAGTATATAATACTTCTCAAGCATTTGGCAAGATATCAACTCAGGATTGATGCAATATCTTCTCACATATGTATATAAGCTCATGTGATCAAAACAGTCTCGAATCAGGACCAAATTGAGGTTAAATTAAAGCACTAAAGTCACTGCTAGCAAATTCCAATGCAGTTCCAGCAAATTCCAGTCAAGGATAACGTTAACAATCAGGAATCCAGCAAATCTTGATCATGTATGGCACTTCCAACTATGAAACAAGCAAATACTGGATATACGCAGCTCCGATAACCATGATGCCAACAAATTCTAAACTAGTACAGCAATATTAACATGGATTTCCTCTTTCGACTCCCTATACAAGAGTATATGCTAACGTGATCAAAGTAGCATCAAATTTGCATGAAAGTTTTGCCACATAGAGATCCTCAAATCACGACCAGAAAAGTCAAGGCTAATTCTAGCAACTTTTGGGCACATCAACTTGGAGCATTGTTATAGCAAAAAAAAACAAGAAACTTAGAGCATTATGTCCGAATTTAACATGAATTGACCATAACACTTTCCTATGTCGCCATACGTATACGAGATAAAGGTTGCACCAATTCAAAGCCAAATTTACATCAAACCAGTGATCAAGGGATCAGACAGCCAGCCACGAATTTGATTCCAGCAAACAGAAAACATACATGACATTTTTTTCTTTATCTCATTTCCCTTTTCCTAATCAGCCTTCAAGACTTCACGATCTCAAAGTAACATACATGAGCATCATTTGACATACACAAACACATATGAACAGCATTTGACACACTCGAACAATTGTAAACAGCGAATTTGAGTGTCAAACGACATCACAAATTGTCGAGACCCCAGGTCCGAGCGATGAAGACCCAAGTTGTTGCCTTCGAAGAAGAAGAAGAACAATACTGAGGTCATACCTTCAAATTGAAGAGGCTAACAAGGATAACCTAGAGGGGGGTGAATAGGTGATCTTACTCAAATTTAACAATTTAAGCGGAAATAGATAGAACTCAGTTTGAGTTTGAATAATATTCTGTAAAGACGGTGCTCTTGAATGTGTAGTGTATAAAGTAAAGGATTAAGAAGTAGAGAAACTGCACACAGAATTTATAGTGGTTCGGCTTATGATAAGCCTACGTCCACTCTCCCACGCTGACAGCCTACCGGCTGGATTTCACTATGTAATCAAGAGGTTTTACAGATCTAGAGTGATATCACTCTTGTGTAAAATAGGACTTTCTCACACAAACACTTCTGTAAAGTAACCCTCAAGATTCTAAAGTTTTGCTCAAGGAAGAGAAAGAATTGAAATAATCTCAGGCTTTGGACTTGATGATTCTTGAATCTCTATTTTTCTGCTGCTCATTGATCTCCTTAAATACTCCTCCACTTCCAAATTAGCCATTGGACAGTCTTCAGAAGATCATCTTCCAATCTTCAACTTGGACAGTTTTGTAAAGAAGGAATTGAGTAGCCGTTGAACATCAAATCCTGAATCCCGCTGATTCTGGTCGCCCATACAATCAGAATCTTGGTTTCCATAAGTAGAGATTAGTCCGTTGTGATAATATTTTGATTGACAATCAAATTGTTTTAGATTGAGTCAATCAAAACCTTCCTTGTGAAAACCCAGCCAGATCACTAGCTGTATTGTTAAGTTCTGCGTCTGCATAATTCAGCGTCTGAAAAACTTCATCGTCTGAGTGTGGAAAGTTTTCTGCGTCTGGAAAATCTTCAGAGTCTGGAAAATCTTCTGCGTCTGGAAAATCTTCATATCTTAACTTCCAGACTATACTAACCTGAAAAATAACTTCATGTTATTTATGAAAGTTTTGTCAACTTCAAAATCTATTGGGATTTTCCTCAACACAAATGACGAAAGCCCATAAGAGAATTTAAGTAGAACTTTGTGCTTTTGAGGCTAAAGCTGAGAGCTTTAAGGGCGAGAGCGAGTTGAAGAAGAGTAAGTAAAAACTGAGAGAAGGCAGAGCAGAGGTGAGGTGAATGGAAAGTGTTCGTCTCGTATCCGGGTGGCAGAGCAGAGGAGCGACCTTTTCACTCTCGTCAAAAAATAGTCTTCGTTTCCCAAATTTTCCCACTCCTTTTGCTGAGTCTGCACACTTTAATATCACACACATCACATCATCAACCAAGTCTTATCGAGTCATCTTTGCTCTTTGTAAAGGTTTGCTTCCCGAAGTAACAAAAGACACGACCACACCAAATGAGGAAAAAGTTTGAGGACCCTTTTGTCTGTGAAATTCAATGAAGAACAACCCGCACACGGCTCTACATGTAATACCAACCCGGCACAAAAGTGCTCTGCGACGATAATCTCCGCCTAGCTTTGAGCAATATGAAACGTCCATATTCATTGCTCAAACTGTCATTGCTCGTCGACAGACAAAAATTCATTGGAAAAACTATATTGAATAACATCGTATACTATAAGTAGCCGCTGTTCATAATTATGAAGAGATCTGGGGCAGGGGTGTCCGAATCTTTTCATTCCGAACGAGGTATGGGAATGGAAATTCTCTCTCTTTACACGCCATCTTTGCAAACCGCAACAACACCCATCAAATGTAAAATGCTTATAATGAATGATGAAACGAGCAGTGTTATCAGGACATTGCGTTTATGTGTTTGGCACGTAAGATTACTTGACCGAGGAGCAACTACCCAACTTTGTTTCTCTTGTGTATAAATGCTGGACAAACTCCCAAGCGAATTCAAACGGGAAAGACTCGAGAAGTTTCTCAGCACTTCAACTTTGTTCAGAAAAGGAAATTAAGGGCAGGCGTTTGTTGTGGTACCCTTCTGTGGTCGATCTTTAGATGACAGAAGCAAATCCAGAGGATATCTGGATGTTAGAAGAGGACTTGTGATGAAGAGGAACGCGAAGGAGGATCGCGGTTCATTCGACGAGTATCTTGAAATCCGAACCCATCTGCACGTACTTCGCAAATCTATACGGTTATACTGTGTATGTACTCTTTATTTTAATGACGTGTATACCCATCACGAGTAGTCATTACTTGTCGATGGGCAGTGATTCGTTGAAAGAGTGTACTAAATAACATCATTTATATTAAAGGGACGATGTTCATGATCTTCTATCCGTGTTAAGTAATTTTTCATAATCTCGTAAACTTAAGAGTGAAGGCGAGTGTGATTAGCATGATTTAATTAACGACGAGATTAGGGCAGGTGTTCGAATTTTTTTATTTTGTATAAAGTACGGGAATTGAAATACTCTCTCTTTTTTCAAAGTACGATTCAGGTCGAAATACGAATATATGGTTATATAATTATAAATTCAGTTTAGTCAGTTCTATTGTCATTTTGGAGTATCCAAATTTTTGGTGCTCGTGTAATTTGGGAAGGTAGGATCCTTTCTGTTTTTTTTTTATTAATAAGCTAATCGATTAAATGGACTGATTAATTTATTTAAAATATTATTGATTTCTTTTTCCCTCTTTTTTTGTGGAACCTATGTTGGAGGGACGGCCTTGCCTCAAAATCAATGCGTTCGTGCGTACGAAGGCTGACGTCATTTTTCGCGACGATGATGTGGCCCGAGTAGAGATTTGAGTTTAATTATTTTCTAATTATATAAGATTACGCTTAATTTGAGAGGTACACCAATGTGTAGGTGCCTGTTCGAATCTAAATCTAGGTGTGGGTGCGAAATAAAAAATTTTGGGACAATGTGGAGATTGGCCTTTGAATAAATTCTTATTCAATGTTCAAAGTTAGTCGCCGAACTTTACTTTTAATCGCGTTAGGGCTAGTGCTATCATCTAGAGGGGGGGTGAATAGGTGATTTTACAAATTAAATGATTTAAACGTGCGAAATGAGTATAGTCGAGGTCAACAACTCGTAAGATTAATATTAGATGGATGCGTATGACAAACTTGTATATAAATTATCGTTAGATGATTGTGTCTGATGACTAAAACGACGTTCTGACGAACTTGTTTGACAGATATGTATGCAGTATAATATCAGTAATAATAAATAAAAGTTTAGGGATAGAGAATACTGCATACAGATCTTTATAATGGTTCGGCTTTATCGAGCCTACGTCCACTCTTCATGTTGGCAGCCTATTGGTTGTATTTCACTATTGAATCACCAGAAAATTACAAGAGCTGTGCTTCTCAGATGATAGATAACACTATCACGTACACTCTTTGCCCAAGTAATTTTCTTTCTAAAATACAATGTGGAAAACAGTAATCATAAGTATGTAAGAACGAAGCTCTATTCAAACTTTGGAATTCTCGATTCTGGTTCTTGTTTCTTGTACAACGTTTGCACTCCTTTTATACTCATCTACTTCCAATCTATCCGTTAGACAGTCTTCAGATGATTGATCTCCAAATCAACCTGTTGGAGATTCTTCCCAAAATAGGATGCATAACCGTTAGAAGAATAACCATTGTCTCCGAATAATTTGATCGCCCATACAATCAAATCAAGATTTCCACAAATGTAGTCCTTCGTATTTGAGGAACAATCTTGTGATTACCAATTTGGATATCTTAAAATATCAATTTGATTATCCTGCATAAACTTGCCAAAAATAACACTCATTGGATCTGACGAGTAATTTTGAGTATGATGATAAAGTCCTTTTATCGATTAAGTTTGATGACTCAATATTTACCTGCATTAAATAACTTAAGTGTAATTTTGGTCAGTAATAAATTTGTTTTATCATTCCTCAAAACTCATTAGGAATTTTGCTTAACAAATCAAATTGATCCCAAGTACATCATACTCTTCTAAGTCGTCTCCGCGGTCAAGCATTTTAGGTGGTCTTAGTAAAGAAATGCTTATGTGGCAGAGCTTGGTGATTCGAAGCAAAATCCACGAATACGAAGGGAACTTTGCTCTTGAATTTGATTTCCTGCATTTACCATACTGTTAATTTCCTTAAAACATACCATTAGGTTAATATAACCCGCAACAAAAACATAGTTTTACTTTTGCTATATTACCTCACGACGCATTTTCTTCCCTTCATCGATATCGTGACTCTTAAATTAGGGTATTCATCAACTAACTTATAAATATTATCATTCGAACCACCTTCAAATCCTCTCGTGCGTCACGTTTCCCTTACCATAGGTTACTCGTGATTCAAAAGCGCAAACCCAACGTTGACAGCACAGTAGTTCGAGCCTGTCAAGATGAATTTCCCCTATGAACAATAAAACTTGTCCAGATCCGTTCGACGGGCTCAAATCAACTAAGCTAGCGAGGTCGGACCTAACCGCGATAATATTGCTCGAACACACAGATAGTTTCGAACTCTAGGGAAGCTCTGGCAACTCTTGATAGCTTACCACAACCTGTTAGTGAGGTCGGACCTAACCGCGATAATGTTGCTCGAACACACAGATAGTTCAAACTCTAGGGAAGCTCTGGCAACTCTTGGAAGCTTATTACTACAACCTGTTGAGCGCATACATATGTTAGTCCGTGATGAACCTAGGATATGTAGAGACACGATGACGTATCCATCGTGGGAGGAAGTTCACGGTGCGGCTCTCTACAAATGGCTAAGATGTAAGACGTGCTTGGGAAAGGTTTATGAGACCACCCAAAAAGAGTACAATGCACTATAAGATCAATTCGATTAAAAGTAAAATTCCATGACTAACTTTAAACATCAACTAAGAGTACTTTCAAAGGCTAATCACGACATCGTCCCAAGGATTTCTATTTCGCACCCACTTAGAGATTCAAATTCAAATGGGCGACCTATAGATTGGTATACTTCTCTAATTATATGTAATCTCTTTGACACGGGCCACGTCATTCTCATGAATAATGACGTGGGCCTTCATTACAGGAGCACATTGATTTGGAGGCAAGCCCGTCCCTCCAACATAGATTCAAAAAAGAAAGAGGGAAAAGGGAATCGATCATTTTTTTAATTGAGCATTTTATCCATTAGTTAATTTTTTAAAAAAGAAAACGGAAAGGATCCAGCCTTTCCAAATGACACGAGCACCAACAAAACGACAAGCCGTCCACTTTGTTAGCCGCCAGTCTGTCCGCCTGCTCCGTTCGATCTGTTCGCGCCAAATCCGGACACTCCGAAACGACGTCGCTCGCCCCCCACCTCAAGCCCGCTAAAAGAGCGAGAGTGGAAATTGAACTTTTTTTTTCTTTTTTTTGGTGGTCGAATGATAATCGAATTGACTTTACTGAACTTATAACTATATAATCATGTATTCATGTTCCGACCCAAATCGTGTTTTGAAGAAGAGACAGAATTTCAACTCCCATATCTACTTCAAGTCGAAAAAATTTAGACGACTGCCCCCGATCTCGTCATTGATTAAACCATGCTAATCACGGCCGCTTTCATGCTTGTGTTTTTGAGATTATGAAAAATCATTGAACATTGACAGAAGATTATGAACATCGACCATTTGCAATAAAATGATGTTGCTTAACACACTCTCTCGATGAATCGTTGCCTATCGACGAGCAGTAATTACTCGGGATGGGTATACACGTCGTCAAGATTAAAAACCATATAAGGCAACCGGATAGATTCGAGAAACATGTTTAGACAGAACTCGGAGTTCAAGATACTCGTTGAGTGAATCGCGATTCTTTGGCGCGGCGACAGCTTCGTTGGGAAGATTTACGACGACCCGGCCGGATTAAATTTGTATTTTTTTCCTTTTTTTTTTGCGTGCCTAGTTCCCTCTAAAGGTCACGATTCGTTTTTAGCAGTTTCAGTTAAAAAAAGGGAGGGAAACAAACATTCATCGCTTCCCTCGCAAATCCACCCTGTCGAAAGAAATTTTTTCTAAAAAAACAATAACGACAGTAAAAGAAAAAAGACAAGAAATCGGAAATTCACGGTGGACCCACCCACCTTTTCCGTTTCAAAAATTAAATAAAAAAACAAAAAAATTTTGTAAAAGCCTGAGCTATTCGTCAGAACCGCGCAGGTTGTTCTCCTCCTTCCTTCTGCCTCCGAATGTGGGAGCGCGACCGCCGCCTCGGAGGTTGCGTTCTCGGATCTTCCCCTGTCTTCTCCTTTGTCTTTTCCCGAGAAAGGATTGGCTAAGGAATAAAGGGTCGGAGCCGCGTTGGGAGGGAGGGGAGGGGAAGGGGAGATGGGGATATTGTACGCGATGGTGGCCAGGGGCCACGTCGTCCTGGCGGAGTTCAGCGCCGCCGCGGCGTCGAACGCGGGCGCGGTGGCGCGGCAGATCCTGGAGAAGCAGCTGCCCCAGGGGAACGCGGACAGCAACGCGTCGTACTCCCAGGACCGATACGTGTTCCACGTCAAGAGGACCGATGGGCTCGTCGTCCTCTGTATGGCCGACGACGCCTCCGAAAGTATGCTCCCTTTTTTTCTTTCATCTTTCTCCCTGGGGAAAGCAGATCTTTTTTCGATGGCAATGGGCGCGTGTGGCCATGTGCGATTGTGGGTCGTGGCGATTTTGAGATTTTTTTTGGTCGAGGGTGGTCGGGAATCGGGGGGGAGCTAGAAAGTTGACATTTCTAGCGCGCATCGGTGTTGTTCTTGTTAACGATGGGGGCCGTGCTGGAGAGGAGACGTCGATTGATTTCTCTTTTTTCAGAGCATTTCTCATTGAGAATTATGTAGGACTTTTCGTTTTTTGGGTCTTGTATCGCTTTGTGAAAATCGAATGCGTGCGCTTTGGCTATGCCAAAATCAAAATCGATGCGCGAAGGCGAGCTTGGCCTGGTTTGTTTCGTACGGATCTAAAGACTCCGTGATATTGCTCTGATCAATTCTTTGTTTGGGGAAGCTGGTGTTTTGAGTTTGGGGATTGCGGATGCTTGACTTTTTTTGTGGGTTGGTTATTCAAAACATGGTCCTGAGCAGTTTGAGCTCTCTTTTGCCATTATTTTGGCTGTCAAAGCTTTCCATGTTATCTGTCATTTGGTGGTCAGTTCTGTGGTCCTTGCAAGTCACGAAGCGAGTGGTAGACGAGAGGTGAGACACATAGGCGTGATTATAATATCATTCTGTAGAGGCATTGAGGGTGTGCCCCATTTAGTGGATCTGGGGATGGTTTTTTCATGCTTCCGTCAAACTAGTTGAGATACGGATAAACTTAGTCAGCATAGTATGAGGTGCTTCGTGTGCATGGTAAATGTTCTCTTCTCTTATACAAGGTGGCTCTTCTGGATTCCTGGTCCTTAATTGCAGAGTTAATATAGAAGAAGGATGCCACCCATATAATGAATATATGCGCAATCAAATTGGATTTCCTTTAAGCTTGTGTCAATTGTGCATGAGTTTGCATTGGCATCAAGATACGACAGATTGTTCTGTCTTTTTATCCTCGCTTTGCCACTTGCTTCTTCTTATATATCAGCATCTAGCAAGAGCTTTTTGTCTCCAATACTTGATAGCATTTCTTTGAGGGGAAACTGTGTATAAATTCAGTTTTTAGCAACTGCCTGCACGTTCTGTAACTCAATTCGCAAACAATTTGAGGCCTCGGATGATGATGTTTGTGAATGTCTCGGCTGCTTGTGATATGCAGGAAGAATCCCTTTTGCGTTTCTGGAAGATATTCACCAGAGATTTGTGAAGACTTATAGTCGTGCCATCCTCTCAGCTCCTCCTTATGCCATGAACGATGAATTCTCTAGGATTCTGAGCCAGGAGATGGAACGGTACTCGAATGATCCAAATGCAGATAGATTAAATCGTTTGAAAGGTGAAATGAGTCAGGTAAGATATGCATATGGCAAATTCTTTCCTTCCTTTGTTTTCTCTGTATCATTGTGGGTTTTCTGGAAGCAGAGATTGTTTTCAATGAGAAGAGTTCCTTCTTTCTATCTACTTCTCATTGCCCTCATTGGGTAGATGACTGGAAATCGTGCAAGGAAGAATCTTTTTTTTTTTTTTTGCTCTTTTTTTCCTCTTTTGCCCACAAAGGGCAGAGCTTGTTAACTTCCGTTGCTCACCATTTGAAATTCTTATAATGCGAGGAAAATGCTGCGAGTTTTGAATAATTGTTATGGTGAATCTAGGTACTTGGGAGCTGCAATTATTATTCTAGTCATAATCATATAAGATGGAGCATTGTTTGCCTGTTGTCCTTTAGTTACTCTTCATCCCCAACTATATGTGCAGTACATGATGTTAGACAACTAATATGTTGTGTTGAAGTTTATTTCCTGAAACCATGTAGACATTTAGCTTCATAAAGAGTCACGTGCTTTTTCTACTCCTGCTGATTTCTTTCAATTATGTATCTTGAAGGTTTATTATGAACAATATACTGTTCAATGACAAGCCAAGATTTCTCGTGTTGTCTTTTCTTCTTTTATTCATACTTAATGAGCTAGCTCCTTTAATCACTTGGAGATCATCTGAGAAATAGTACTTATCATCGCTGATTAGGCAGAGACAAATTTGTCAATCTTCAGAATTCTTTAGTTTCATTGAGACTCTTGTCACATTATGATAATAGGTGCGAACCGTCATGATAAACAACATTGAGAAAGTTCTGGACAGGGGTGACCGCTTGGCTCTGCTTGTCGAGAAAACTTCGACATTGCAAGGAAACACACTCCGTTTCAGAAAGCAGTCCCGTCGTTTCAAGAACACTGTATGGTGGGGAAACATCAAGCTCACGTAAGTATTCATGTTGATCAATTTCTCCTCTCCTTTGAATGTCCATTCTAGTCGGGTTCAAGGCACCTGTCAAAGACGTATCATGCTTGTGTTCAATATTATGGTTTGAGGATCTCAAACTTGATTAATGTAGCTTTATTGGGATCGTAGTTTAAGGCCAACTGGTTTATTTGCTTACCTGCAACAGCGGCGCCTTGCTACTCGTCTTCGCCATTATCCTCTACATGGTGCTGGCATTTCTTTGCGGTGGTCTGTTCATGCCTTCCTGCCTGAGCTTGGCTTTTGGTGTTGACTGACTTTTGCAATGCATAATGACAAAATTATGTCTGAAGTATGAGGTCCCTCCAAATTTTTTTTTCAAATTCGGGAAAATATAAGTGATATTCCTAGTGGAGTTTTCTCTAGTTTCTTATAGAGAATGTCATTCATCTACCTGTAAGTGTATCGAGATCATCTGAGGCCGACAAGATATCTGAATTACATAGTCCCTGTAAATTGTGTCTTCTCGAACGAGAGAGTTCTTGATGTTTGATCATTTTTTTTTCTTTTCTTCGTCTGTATAATGTATGTGTCTGCAACCATAATACTTTTGTAGCCTGCGCATACAAAAGTAATAGATCATAGCAAGTTTCTCTCATATGAGCATGACCTATCATACTTGATAGCTCCTTTTTCCTTTACGAAAACTTCCTGTTATCTGGTATGAGAACAGGTTCTTCATTTATGAAGCAATCAAGCTTGGGAAAAGCACAGTTCT
This sequence comes from Syzygium aqueum, assembly GCA_031216185.1. Classification (NCBI taxonomy): domain Eukaryota; kingdom Viridiplantae; phylum Streptophyta; class Magnoliopsida; order Myrtales; family Myrtaceae; genus Syzygium; species Syzygium aqueum. The sequence continues at coordinate 10,819,059 of CM062233.1, forward strand.
TTTTTGCCCCTAAAGAGAAGTATTTTATTGACCGGTCATTAGATGACACCTTATCATACCAACTCTCATAATCTCAAACTTTAAAGCACATGGGATTGGAACCAGTGCTGAGTTACAAGGATGGCGTGAACAGGTCATGCTATCAGCCTGCGAATCACGACTTGGTTTACTTAAGCATCAGTGGCCCTAGTGCCACCAGAACGGACTATAAACATCGACTCTGTGTAGCTGCTACACCATGCACGTTTGTATTGGCGTGCAAAATACAGAGTCAGAAATCGGGAGCTTGCTCTTGCTGCTCAAACAGCAGTGAAACTGAATTGGCATCACATCATCTCCCTTTGCCCCTGGCGCCACATCTCCCTTCTTGCCGCTGCATCATCCATCATCACTCTCCCCGCCACCACCAAGAAAGGTGCCGGTGACTACATACCAACAGTCACTTCACTCAAGGACTAGTCAATCACCCGTCAATGAAAACATTAACAAAATGTACACTTCAGCTTGTTGGAAGATGTAGTGGTCAGTTTTACCCTTGGTCAGAGAGAGAGAGAAAAGGGGGAAATGGTGGCTTTGCTTCCAAATAAGAGTAGAACAGTTCATTCTAATCAGACTTCATTCAGAATTTGGAGTCTGAACTAATCAAAGCTGCGTTGCTCGGGATGATCTCAAAGCATGAACCGAAAACAAGAACAACCTGGTGAAATATATTTCTTAACTAGGCTATTACTCAGGTTAATTTCTTGTCATGTGCATAGCTTTTCCAAGCAAATTTACTGATTAATTCTCACCATAGCCAACACTTTCCTCTTTCAAAACCACGAGCACTCTTTAGACATCCAACCCCATGGTGATTGTCATGACTTCTCGGACAAGCGAACTTGTAAGGTTTGTTATCCTGAAAATATGGAGACACAAAGAAGATGCGACAAGAGGCAACACAGTGAACACTCCCCCCTTTTCAGACATTTAACAATGGGGCATTACGAAAAGGCAAACCGATTACATGTATAAAGAGTGCTCTTCAACTAAACTAGCCAAAAACCCGATGACGGCGTTGATAATCAAGAAAGCTAATCTACCAATTCAGTCGATGAAGAAAAACAGAGAAGTTGAGAATGACAAGATGATAGGAATGTTGCCGACGACAAGTGAAGCCAGGTTCTATCTGCTTGACATGGAGCTCTTAACTCATGTACCGCTTGACTCTTCGAGTAAAAGGAGAGAATCACAGCCATGTGGATTGGCAATCACCACGTCGAGGTATGCGATAAGCTGCAATGCCCCATTAATTGGGTTAGGGAAGAAAGTTTAAAATTGCGTTCGACCGAAAGTTCAAAAAACACAACTTTACAAAGTGACTCCTCTTTCATTCACAGGAAAATCTATAAACACAAGAAATGCGTGTGACGGTAAAAGTAACCCTGCTCGAGCAGGCTGTGAAGAATTGTGGTCTTAAAGACATTATTTCCAATCGTCGGCATCACCAGCATAAATAATCAATAGACTAAAGGCTCTCTCTCGCTAATACTCAACAAAGAATTGTCACTCTAGCTAATTGCTGCACAGGCACCACATATGTTACAAAAAACTAATTATCTTCTTTTGAGGTTTTAATTGGCACGAACCGATACTGGCTCATACCCGTTATCATTCCATCCCATTTTCTCCGGGATAGACTCGTTCTTTTGTAAAGGGTCTTAAATTAGGCCGGAGTAAGGATTGTAGGCTTGGACCGGCACGCTGGAGCCATATGGGTGGACATTGGCTGCATATGGATTTCCGAAAGGATTTGCCGGCTGTTGCATCTGTGGGCCCATCATCATCATCTGCTGCTGCTGCTGCAACATGAAGGCCTGCTGCTGCTGCATTGCTGCCATTTGGACTTGAAGAGGTGCGGATACTGCACTGGAGGCATAGAACGGGTCGTGTGCTGGTTGTTGCATCATCGGACCGGCCATAGGGGCTTGCTCCCAGGGATTATAGCTAGAGCTTTGGCTGTTTCTTCTCATTGCATCATCATATAAGCTGTCGAGCGTAAGCTTGTCGAGTCCTCCCCCCTTTGTTACAAACCCAACCGGTGATAGAAATATCAGTAAACACAGAAAAAGCAATTAAATGTGATGTTGCAAGAATCCGGTAACACTTCAAAAATGTGAGGCAACCAGTGGCATCCACTCAGAGTTTAGCAAACCATCTCAAACAACTTCTCAAAGAGATGGCAGAGTAAGAGCTTACCAACTTGCTAGCAGCTGAGGCATTCTCATTGGAGCTGGGAGCAGTGACTAGTGCCAATTCCCAACCAGTAGTTCCGTTAGCATGATTGAAACCAGTAGAATTTGGTTGATCAGCTGCATCAGAAACAAAGAGAAGAAAATAGAAGCATTAATCTCTTCGGATATATGTTATCTTCATTTACAGTTAAGAAAGATGATGATCATGCGATACATGTTTCATTAATGGGCCAAGGACTCAAAAAATGATGGCCTTAAGGCTCATTTTAGAAAGATGCCCCTGTCAATCTAACTTATAGATGATAGCAATGCTTCAGAACACGTCACTCTGACAAACAATAGTTAAAGTCATTTCATTTATTGGATTTCAAGAATGAATCAAGCAATTGACAGACTGGAGGAAAAAGGAAAAGCTGAATAAAAGAGAAAAGGTTCAGTGAACATACCAACACCAACAGGAACAATAGCTAAAGCCAATGCATTCTTCTCATCTAATTCTGATGCGAGTGGATTGGGTTCATTCAAACCCTATAAAAATAATAGTTAAAGGACATATATATATATATATGAGCAACCGCAAAGCCAAAAATGGTCCAACCAAAAAAAAATCTAAATGCCATGGTTGAAATATCATATCTCACCAATAGATCTGGTTCAGCAACAGGGGCTTCTACTTTTACAGGTTCTGGTTCTGGTTCTGGTTCTGGTTCTGGCTCAGCCTTTGGTGGGGACGGTGGTTGTGCCTCCTGTACTTCTGGGGGCTTCTTGTATTCAATAGCTAAGACTTCCTGGGGAGAAGCAATTTTACCATCAACTGCCTGTAATAGTAACCAAATTTATGTCAGCAATACTCTTCATTCTAAAGGAGAGAGAATGTCACAAAATTATGCTTTCAGAATTGAAGTGGGTGCAAACCAATGAAAGTAACCATGCTGCAGTTTAAAAGAGTAACAGCACCAGGTGAATCCATTTATTATAAACGTTTACGTATAGGAATATGCATAGTGGCTCCTTTAATGCATGCTACACCAATGAGTGTAAAGAATCCAACTCTCTGATAGCATTTTGCTCCCACTGAAAGCAAGGTTGAAGTGGTTCGTGACTCTATGGAACCACCCGGTTTGACCAGTTCAATGGACACAACTTCATTTTAGTCCGTTGTTGAACCATTAACAGTTCAACACTATTTCAGATACAATTGACTGAACTAGCCAATCTGCTCTTGTTTCTATGCATGGCAAAATACACTGAGCAAGTCAGTTCTTTAAATCATCTAAAGTTGGAAGAAATTCCTGAGATCAACAAATCAAACTAAATCCTCAAAACTAACATGTTTCTGATGAACTAGTAATTGGATTTTTTCAACCCAACTTTCGAAGAACTCGTGGATAATATGGGTCTCTACATGCACAAAAGTTTGTGGAAAGCATCTTACCAGGCAGATTTTACAGTAACCAATTTCATACCTGATCTTTCCGTCCTGTAGAGGAGAGTGGAGCGTCTCTAACATACTCTTCCATGGTTTGTAAAAACGATGCGGGTGGCTTCAGAAATAGCAACAAAGTTGACAATTATTACTTCAGCGAGTTAGACAAAACTACAAGGAATAAAACTTCAAATGCACATAATACAATCAAGGATTGTGTGCATCACACAGTACTCTACGGGCTTGCTTGCATGCGTGCGTGTGTAGGGAGAGAGAGAGAGAGAGACCTGTTCAATCTTGATAAACCTCTCTCCACGCCCAATATCCACATTTTTACATATTTCATAGAATTCTGAAAGTCTCTCGGCCTACAAAAGTGATAGATTTGTAAGAATGAAATTCCAATGGGATTCAACCCTTTCCATCTGAATAACCGTTAAAGCAGCTGAAATAGTTAGCATTACCTGATGGCCAGCTCTCCTATAAATGTCAAGAGCCCTCATTGCATCATGACGTTGCATTTCAAAAAACTGCCACGATTTATCAGTCATATTGCGCATAACTTACAATTCCCATTAAATCCTCCTACCTAAATGTCATGATTACCACCTACCTTGTCAACCAAATTGACTGTACCATCATTTATGGCTTGATATATTTTCATACTTTCAGAAGCAACCTATACAAATTAAGTAACTATTAGGCATAAGGGAAAGGAAGGCCATCCACATAATCAAACTAAAAAAAGAAAAAAAAAAACAAAGCTTATGATATCTACCTACCATTGAAAGTGCCAACTGAATGACAAAATTATGAACTGCTGCACCTTGGGGCTGTATAATACACATTTATTATTCCATTAGGCAGAGAAAACTACATAGATAAATAGCTATGTCATTTTAATAGGCAAAATATAGAACACATTACCTCCATAAAAACCTAGACAATACTACAGGGGTCAAAGACAATTACACCTAGCAGATTCAAGATATACCTGGCAACCAAGCACACGAAACAGAAGCTCTTGCAGAGCTGGCAAGTGGTCAAGTAATTCTGCAGTGTCTAGCTCTTTGGTTCTCTGTGCAAAATGTCATGCCCACATTGTCAGTTCTTTGCGACTCATGGCATTCAAAGTGATAGAACATAAACACTCAGAAAAAGAGAGTAAAAAATGCATCGTGCTTCAAAAGATTTCAAGGCCAATTAATCTGCTCTTGGGACATGATGTGACTAAAGCAAATTGTTTTTCTTCCATGGCACCTTTCCTTAGCAGACGGTTCTGCCTAAGAAACCCATAAGAAAAAAATATATATATGGCAGACTCTAATAATTGGATAGAAGCGCAAAATCCAGGGATTGATCTACAACATTTTCCCAGTGGAGGCAAATTAAATCACTAGTTACATTTAAACTAAATTGCCAATAAATATTTAATACGGTGTTCTCACGTCGAAAATGAATTGAACTATAGTTAATAATTAATGGGCTTGTTCAGCAACAGAATTCTCATTGCTACCATATCGGCAACTTGATTTATTCAGACAAACTTAAAAGGACTGTTAATCTTGATATAAGATAAACAATTCTGCTAGAAATTGATCGGAACATCGCTAAACGAACAAAATCTTAAATAACTAATACTTTTTGAAAAGGTCAGAGGGGACAATAGCCACCACATTAAAGTACATGGGACTGTCCCCACAGATCATATAAAAGGTATAGCAGAAAAAACTTCTCAAGCCATAAAGAGTCTCGCGCAACATTATCCAAACAAAATGTTCTGCTAACCAAAGTTAAGTAAACAAATAACAGAATCAAGGGCAATGATTAATTAGATGCAGTATTCTTTTCCAATACTATCGTGCCTGCACTTTTAAAGCCGTTTTGGGCGAAAGCTTCTCCTTTCAACAATATTGTCTCCTCCTATTTCCAATGTCTTATTGCAGCAAAGTAAAAGAAGCCTCTCCAGTGACTGAATGAGCTAAAATATGCACCGAGCTAAATAAAACATTAACATCGAGGAGAAATACTCTAAAATAAGCTAAAGTAGAGGGAGATGGTCCACTCAGAAGGGCAGATGTCTTACAGGGCGATCTGCTTCGACATCATATTTCAGAACTCGAAAGCATTCCAGTCTTTCCTCCAAAAATAAGGCATATGTCCGAACCCATGCAGAATAATCCCATGCTGTGCAGCATATCACGTGAAATATTATAAACTTGTCGGTGAGAATTCCATGTAATCATGTACCATACAGTAAAGGTAAAATTATATACCGTTGGGACTAGAATCATCTTTGAAATGAGCCATGTTCAGCATATGGCTTCTACTCCGGCCATAATTAATGAGTTCCTCATGAAACGTTGGATCAACTTCCCTCAGAGCTCGATGTATGATAATCAACGTTTTAAGTGCGACCTAAACACCAGTTGATAAACTGTCTTAAAGCAAGTCATGGAAATGGAAAAGACGAAATAGAAAGAAACATCTTAAGCGCCAGAATTATCAATGGACCTACAAGTATAAATGCAGACATAAAAAATAGACGGGACACTGACCAAAAGGAACATACATAAAAAGAGGATCACACAAGGAAAGAAAGAAGTATGAGCCAACTCCGTCATTCGTACATTGCAATTCAAATCAGCTCTAGTTTGGCCATTCAGCAAGGCGTTTATTTAGATTGATGAGTTCCAACTAAAACATCCTCTCACTTCCTCTAGTCACAATAAATCGGCACAAAATTCTACATTCTAGCCGTCTACTGCTTACTCATTTTTCGGAATATACTTAATGAGATGGACATACCGCCCAATTATGAGTCTTCGATAGCCGTCTGGCGAGAGCGTGAATGCAATACGCCACATCCGCCCGAGGCCTAGTAGCCGAGACAGCGGCGAATATAGCTGCAAAACAATAATGGTAATCCTACATCAAATCAATTTGTGTTTTCCCGAGACAGATCACATTCGACATACGGAATTGTCGTTTTTCGAGTCCTCACGGGAAGCAGTCAGAAAAAAAGAAAGAACAAGCGCGAGCGCACACCTCTGATATGCTTCTCCTTCGCAGGGCGCTCGACGTGATTCGTGGCCTTAACGATAGCGATGTCCAACTCCTACAAAGCTCAATAGCAACGAAGCTACATCAGCCGAGCAACTTAAACAAAACCGATCCCTTAGGGGGAAAAAGACACAACCGAAGACTCTTGTAACCTTGTATTCACTGTTGACTTTGGCTAATGAAACAGTAGTGGTGTCCTTGATGGCTCCGAGCGCTTTCCTCAAGCTCTTCTGAGTACCCCCTCCCGACATATCCTCTCAAATCGCCGAGAAACCTAACGCAAAACCAGAAAAAGAAAGCCGAGCCGATTCACGATGAGCGGCAGTCCTGGAAACAACTCGGATTTAACTCCACGGCAACCTTTCACTGTAACTGAAAGTTCGGCTCCAAATCGGAGACTCTTTTAACTACAAACTCAAACTTTTCTTCCTGGAGATCAAAAAAACGCCGGCACTTCTGCAAACGTTCACCGAGTGACCGAGCACCGGCTGACAAGCTCACCATCAGAAACACCGAGAGGCGGCTCGGCTCCAAAAGCCGCCACCCGCCACACGAAAGCCCCCGGCCGAAAGAGGCCGGAGGCGAACCGGACGCACACGAAGGCCATCTCCCTAAACAACCGAAACGCTCGACGGAAGCCGCGGAGAAAGCGCGCAGAATGCGGAACCGAACCGCCGGCCGGCTCGATCGAGCAGCCGGAGATCCGAAACCCGAGGAGGGGGAGAGGCGCGCGCGCGAGCGAGCGAGCTTCGCGCAGCGGTTCCGGTGATCCACCGAATCGAGAATCAAGCGCCGGAGAAAAGGCGAGAGGAAAGCTCGAACGGAGAAGGAGAAGCGAAGGAAGGAATCGATGCTCACCTGAATCGATCGGAGCGAGGGCGAAAGCGAGAGCGAGAGAGATGGAGGTGGAGGTGGATCGGAGGGGTGTGGTTGTGGAGGAGGAGGAGGGGGCGTGCGCGACCGGGTAAAAAGTCCACCACCACCACACACCCACCCACCACCAGCACAAAAGCCCAACGAGTTCAGTGGTCGTTGAATCGTCGGCGTCGCTTCCCTCCCCCTCCCCTCCCCCCAATTATTCTAATTCTATTATAATAACAAAGTGAAAATGGCGATGTGGATGGTTTGATTCTTGGGCAGATTCCTCTTTTTATACGGCGGGATCTTTTCCCTTCCTTCTCCTTTTTTTCCCGAATGAATACCGCTGCTTCCTTTTTCGTTCTCCCAATTTATGGATCTGATAGAAATCCCTGGGTCTCTTCCGCTTGTCAGAATACGGGGGGCCGCGCGCCTCGTGCTGCTGTCCCCGCACCGCTTCACCGGCACCGCGCCGGTCGTCGCCCCCCCCCCCCCCTTTCGGGCTCCCGCTTTTGTCTGTCTCGCGGCGCACGTCAGCACCGCTTTTCTTTTCGTTTTTTTTTTCTGTGGCGTGCGAAGTTAGATGATATTAAAAAATAGATAATATTAAAAAAAAAAACTTTCGTTTTTTAAAAACGAGTAGTCGTATCTGTCAATTGACGGGGAATCAAAGAAAAGAAAAGGAGCGCGTTCCATCGTGGCCCGAGCATCTTCGTGAATGGTAAAACAAATTTCAATGGTTCATTTTTAAAACAAGATACGAACAGTCATTTTATTTTGAAAATATTTTTCGAATCGTCGGTTCTTTTCGCAACTTTGTTACTTTTTTTTTATTTCCTCCAAAATTTTGGGGGCGCAGAGGACCTATTTCCAATTTCGAGATTTACTGGAAAGCCCTATATCATTTTTACGCATCAGTGCTTATGTATTTTGAAATGTTTTTCGATATTCCGTGATGGATATAATCTGAATTATGAGAATAGAGAAATTCTTAAATGAAATATTTGGAATATAAATCACTTTAGATAAAGTACTCTAATTCTACATCGAACTCTAGTTTCTTCGAAAGGGTCTTTTTCACTCGGACAAAATGAAAGAGCAAAAAATTACACAAATGGTAAGGAGAAATACAATGCGATGGATACGCTTACATGGAAAAAGAACGAAACCCTCGCCTTTGTTTTGGCATCTCGCTCTTATTTTGGACACAAAATTTCGAGGTTTATTTGATATCAATCACCTTTTTTTTAATAACAAGATATCCAAGAGCAAGCAATTAGACATATTGAAAAGCTCTTGGATAGAAAAGATGGATAAGTGGCCAGTTTTAAAAGGGGCTAATTCCAAAAAATAAAGCACCAATTATTCTTCGAGTGACAATTTTGGTTCGAAACTTTTTTTTATCTCAATAAAAAGGTTAATTTTTACTCGAGTCCCAAATCTGATCCGTGATATGAAATTTTCAAATGGTTATGGCCAGATTTGATATTTTAGTAAAAGCTGGTGATTTGTTATGAAGAAAAAAAAATTCGGATCAGAATTGCCGCCCAAGGTATAATTAGACCTTTTTTCTTTTTCTTTTTGGAATTAAGCCTTTTTAAAAGTAAAATAAAAGATGAAGAAAATCTAGCATATAAATACAAAAAAAATTTAGAAAGTTATATCTAAAGATCTTCCCAATACGGTACTTCGGCGAAGAGCTTTCTTTCTTGATTTGATAGGAGGATGGAAACTCGCTCGCAACCGTATGAAATGACCCTAATGCCCAAGTGATTGGTTATCCAATTCGGAGTAGAATTTAATGGCGTGTTTGTCTCGCAAAAATTTTATAATATCAAAAAACATCTTTCATGAAAATTATTTTCAAGGAAAACGATTAATTTCTATATATTTGGTAATTTAGGAAAGCGAATCCCTTCTTGTCAAATTGTGATGTTATTCTCTTCGATCTAAACTTCTTGTTTTCATTTTCGGGAAAGTAGGAAAATAGTTTCTCGAAAACAATTTTCATCCAAACAAACGGATAAAATTCAAATGTCCAATTTGAATTCTACGAAGGCCATCATCAGCAAGATCGTCGATACACGCAAGTTGAGATTTAATTAATCGACCGGATAACCCCACGATTCGAATCCGACAACTCTTAATTACGCCGTTGCGTCTATTTAATATGACGGTAGCACCATTGATCGCTGCGATGTCGCGATGAACATTCGATAAAATGCATCGAGAGGTCGTAGCGTGCGGAAAGTCAACGGCGGATGATCGATCCCAAAGACGTGGGCGCCCACATACGATCAGATTTCCGGAACTAGAAAGCGTCTTTTGTAGACCAATCCCATGGCAGATAGCGACCAATCGCTGTCTTAAAACAAAAGAGTGAAGTCCAAGAAAATTGCTTAGAAAAAACAAGGAAATAATTAATTTTTATCGTCACCTTATTTTATATTGAATTAATACCACAAAACACCTCAAAATTAATACATTTATGATAAGTTCACTCCAAATTAATTTTCTGATCACCAAAAAGTCCAAGCTGATACACTTGTGACAATTTTATCCTACATTAGTTTCCGTTAAATTTTACAGTTAAATTTGTTGAACCGAATGACACGTGAAAATTGACGGGTGAATCAATTTGGGGTTCCGTTTGTCATAAGTGTATCGATTTATAGTTTTTTGTGATATTGATTCAATTTAACGGAAGGTAAATTTCTTACAAATGTATCAGTTTGGGGTTTTCGATTGATAAAGGATTAGTTTAGATAGATTTATTACAAGTATATTAGTTTGTGATTTTTTTGTTATATTAACCCTTTTTATTTGATTTTGCACTATGTAGTGTGAAAAAAAAAGTGACTTTTTTAATGGGTCGTTGGGCCCATAATCACACTTTGATGGTGGTGGGGTGGCCGCCATCGGTCCACGTTACTTTGTGCCACTAGCAATTTATTTTTAATCATTTATCTTATTTATTTTATTTTTTATAATTTTGATGGTCCATGATCAACATGCGCAATTAGCATTATCATCTGTTAATTAAATCGAGATCAGATGGTAACCTCACGGGCTCGATCGCGACGGCCAAATTATTTCAGAATCGAAGCTCTTCTAGGACAGTGTCTCACGAGGTAGAAGATATTCGAATTTTGAGATTAAAATACGCGAAAGATAAAAATCGAATTATAAACTCATACATTTTTTTCCGAACGCTTAATTAGTGAAATGAGTAATTTTTTTTTATTTCTACCTTGAAAAATCACCTAAAAATATGAGTTGAAAATTGCATAAGCCGGCACACTTGACCACAAGCATTGACTGACCGCCATCCACTAGTGGTCAATCGTGGAGGACATAGTTGAATTGCTTTTTATGACCACCACCAATATGATCTTTATTGCTTCTTGACTATGCACCATTAGGTAGATTCCAATATTTTTCCTCGCCATTCAATTTTGGTAAAAAATAGAATTTTCCGTTTCGATATCGACTTCAGTTTCAATTGTATTTCCCGGCATCGATTATTATTAATCGCGGATTCAATTTGGCTCCGCTATGATTGTCGAAATATAATTTCATCAATATTCTGGAAATAATTAACGTAATTTCAAGTTTTATTTATGATTTTGGAGCTAGATATGTACTTTAGTATGAAGGAAGTACATTCACTTTCATAATTTGATATTTTTCTTCATTTCATGATTTTATTTCCTCATGCCACTCTATTTCCTTTTGTATTAATCCTTACTTTTCCCCCTTGGCCTTTTTACTGGCCAATTTACACTTTGGTACTCAACGACCTCCATGAGTCATTATGAGTTTTTGTTTTGGTGAGTACAAGTTATTAAATGTGCGCTACCGTTGAGGTTATACCACGTTCGTGTTATACCCTTATTTCAACATGACATGACATGACATAAACTTGCCATCCTCACATCTTGCATTTTTTTGGAAAACGTGCTTTATGTATATAGAGTGCCCGTAAGTTAATGTGCATTTATAACAGGTCAGCGTGATGTGCCGTGTCGATACCGGGCGGACATGGTGACGTGCTTGATGATCGTGTCGTTCTGGCCCGCTTTGTTAGGCTCATCACGTTTTTGCCGAGGAAGTTCAACACGTTTATCAAATGTGTGGCGCCGAGGGTAGCCATATTCGTGTCATACCCCTATTTCGACTCATACATGATTCGTGCAAATCGACGATTTTCACCGGCCTCGAATGAGTCTCAGGCTTTTTAGGACACGAATTATATTTTGCCAATTTGACCAGTAGCTTCCAATCAAATTTAAACCAAGGTCAAGCTCCATGATTGATTAGCAAAGAGCAATGATCAACTCCATTTTGGAGCTGTCAAGATCTCAATCCACCAAAGCAAAAGAGCCCCTAAACACTCTCTTTTAACATGCAAAGCTGTGTCACCACTGTGTCCATGGTGGGTGAAGTGTCGCCTTCTCCCAAAGAATCCTAAATCGGAAGGTTCCCTCTTCATCTTTTTGCAAGAGGACCCCCTCCAAAATCATTCTTCTTTTCTTCTAGGGGCAACAGCTTTTGATTTCAATCATATGGTTCGTGCCCAAGTCCAAATTCAAATTCAAAAGAGTTGCGAGCCTTCCATTTCATAAATGATCGATTTCTCGGGGGGACCAGACTCGAAGTTAATAAGCAACGTAGGACTCAAACTTCGGATCGCACCCTTTCGAGAATGGAAGTCCCCATTGCCTAATCATTGTAACTAATCACTTAAAGTTCGATGGCAAATCCGATAACCATTTGAGACCCCATTACTCGCAAAGAAGAGCGTCCTATGAATGAGCGAACAAGAACTCGAGATCTCTAATATATGATCTCATCGCAGGTCAGATCTGATCGCTTTGAAAGTTTAAATCGTAGGGAAATGACACGGTAAACACCAGGGTCGATGCCCAACACTTTTGGGAGACAGCTCTAATGGGAAACATGGGGCCGTATATAAAAAACTGCATCAAGCATATGGTGGGAATGATAGCTGTACACAGTTTGGTGGAAGGTCTGTACATGGTTGCGGGAAACGCCCCATTCGCTGAACAGAAACCGAAGACCACACACATGGGGTCACATTGCTGCATTCTTGCATTGATTCATATGACCATGTTACAGTTGTCCAGATTGATTGATTCAGTACAACTCATCCATCTCGTGATCAAGAATTGATCTGCAGCTTTCATGTTTTTACATCCGAACTGTACTCCCTTTTCTTATTAATACTCTGTCGTTTTCGTCGCCTCTTGAATTAGGAAGGACGTGGTTTTCCATATTGAACAGAGAGTTGCAGTCACAAATGATGGGGTTTGTCAGACTCAATGAGAACCACAAACTGGGGCATCCTTGTCAAGATGGGTCGTGCTGAGTTTCAGAGCTCAATCAATGGATTTAAAGTATCTGAACCATTTTGGGTACTGCCATTTGACTGTTTGTCTTAGTTAATGGGAAATAAAAGATTTGTATGGTACTTGACTTGTTTTTATATAGGGATCAATAGACGAGGAGGGATGATCAGTCGCAGCAAATCTTCTCGAGCTTTTATCATAGGAGTTCCACATCCACCGTAAAATACCAATGTTTGAGATACCGAGGCTATCCGCAAAGTCTCGATCCCAGAGTAATTTAGCATAATGATAATGGAAGAGTTTGAATAGGATCTTACCATCAAAGGAAAATTTAAAAAGATGGAGATGAAATTTGATGATAGGGACTTTTGATAATGGAACAGAGTAAGGGTCAGGAATCCAGTTTAGGAGGAATTGAGGAGACCTTTTTTTATCCTATCAAATTCTAATCTTATTGGGTCCAAAAACGTGGAATACCAAAGACAGCCTATGGATGTATGGCATTTTGACCAAACTGACGCATTTTTTTCCCTGATGTGTCAAGTGACCAGAATTAATAGATCCCAGGACAAACTCTAATGGACGAAAGTTCCTTGATTTGGCGCTCTGGTAGAGGATTCCGAAGGAGAACAGGATCACGGATGCCCTTTTTTCACAAAGTTCATGATTTGTCCCCATTGAAAAGTTCAGCTGCTAGAAAGGGTACCATGCATGCAACTTGATACATGCTCAGTTTGGACAAACGACTGACGAGCCTGACAATCTAATTCGAACGGTTCGGCGAAGATACAACTTTCCTCGCGTCCTTTCCAAACAAGCATAAAAGACAACCCAACCTGAACCAAACTGGAGTGAACTGGTCCACTTCCGTTAGCTCGACTCAATGCACGCACACAAGAACATTGAATCATGCTCCTTTGGTTAATTTATGGAGCATCCGATAGTTCTCACAATAACATAGCAGGTGGTTTACCTGTTGTTTTCAACAGGAACCACAATACTGATTTCTTTAGGCAAAACCCTCCCTCTCTCCTATTTTGATGGAAGCATTCCTTCCTCTTTGACATTCGATATATCGATTATGACACTGCAACTTCTCAATTTGAAAAGAGAACAAGTTGGTAAATCTTGTTAGTTTTTCGATCACATATATCACGAGATTGTAAAATAAGCGATTGCCAAAAGTTTCAAACTTGATGCACCACAGCACCTGACTAGGAAAGAAAAAAGAGAGAAAAAGAAAGAGCAGTAATCATCCTAATTGGAGTGTTGAGGATAATAAGTGTAGAAAAGGCCCATACTTCTTCATGTATCTTCTTTCTTAAAGACATATTTTTCACATTAATGCTTTCCTTATTACCTTTTTCATCAAAAGTCAATTACAACGATTATTCAATAAAAATTGTAACGATCATTACAAAATTGCAGCTACAATTCTCTTAGATGCAACACAGCACCAAAATTTATAGAGGCCATGACTTTGGTGATGCCTCAAGACCTCTTGACTACAGCAGTGGCAAAATAGGGATGGAGGCTGAAATCGAAAGAAACCTTAAGTGATGAGTCAAGGCTTCCTAGCCGGCAAAGAACAGTGAGAGCAATGCTGTTATGTTCGGCAACCTGTTCTATTCTCCGCAATTCGGACTGCCTGTCGGGGTCGTTGGGAAAATTGTTCTTGACCTCCTTCGCTATTCTCTGAGCATCCTTGAAGTAATTATACATCACAAGAGTCTGGAATACAGGAAAGTCTAGTCAATGGAAGATTGCGATAAGGCCTTAGATAGAATTACTGGTAAGAACGAGCACCCGGAACTTTCATTAAGATTACATTTTGCACTCTCTAACTTCAAAAATTGCTATTTGCGTAATGAGAAAATACATGTATCAATGCATAAGGCACATGATGCTTAATTAGTGGCAAAAAACATATTGTCCAAAATCAGTCTCATGATTAAACAGGCATAATCTAGAAGACAATGACAGTTGGCACCGTGACTTCCACATAAATAGGGTCGCCACTCTTGACACTTGGTTAATTGCCTACTATTTCGCTGTGCAGACTGTCTGATAACGTGAGACGATTTACTTTTTTTTCTGCTGTTTGCTCCGAGACATAAGTGTAGCAATACTTACAGAAAAGCGGACATTCTTAGTGGAGTCTTCGAATGACTGATATGAGGTGTGATCAGGCACACCGGCCTTTTGGAGAAGTTCAAAATGCTGAATAAATCTCTGAAGCAAGGCAAAAAGAATCAACAATGAGTTCAAGTAAAAAATTACACCAACACAATTGATGGGAAATAGGCTCCATGATGGAGATATAACTTCCTTAAATTATAAGCTTCACAGTCCATCCCTTACAGCTTCTTTTTTTAACCTTTGAAAGTATAACCTTGAGAAATGAAGGAAATAGAACGTTCAAGAATGGAAGCAAGGCCTTACCTCATGATCTGAATTAAAAGGGCTTGAACTCTGAGCGAGCATCCTTTCATTTCTCAACGCAGCGAACATCTGCAGTAACAGAATCCAAAAATTGAGCATTTATGAGAAGAATTTGAAGCTGAATAATTATTTGGAGGTTGGTTGAGTTGCATCGCAAGCAAGTCAATCCAAGCTATTGGACTTCCTCTAGAGACAACTTACCATTGTTAGGCCTTCAGCTAAGCAAATATAAGACTGAAGAAACGAGACTGATGCTGGAATCTGGAAATCCCTCAACGTATCCCTAGTGGAACCCTTCTTCTTCTTTCCCTTTGATTTAGCTGGTTTCAACAAGGGCAGTACCCAAAAATGTCAGTGTCTAGCTTGCAATATTGTTAGGTCAGCAAATGATACTAGATATCAGAAACAACTTTTGAAGACAATTACTAATAATTTGTTTCATGGACAGGATTTAGACAACAATCTAATTATTTTTAGATGCACGAATGTAGTAAACTACATGTTAGTAGCTTCTTACGAGTGGCATTGGTAAATGACATCTTGTGATGCATTCTCTCTGCAAGCTTGATCAAGACAACATAGATATACCAATACACCATGCAATATTCACCGGGAGAATAGAGCTCCAACTCAAACCCCAACATGAGGAAACGAGAAGCTATCCAGAAAGTCTGCTCCTCCACCCATATGAGGATCTGTCTCAATATATCCCGTCGACCATTCTGGACAAGATAGAAGATTAGGTAAGACACAATGCTGGTAGGATACTATACTAAATTTCCGAATAAACAGTTCCAGCAAATGGAATACTTTCAATCCCTTCACTAAATCTAGCATAGATTTGCTAATCTCATAGTCTGATTCCCAGAAAAAGGGTCACACTAAGAACTATTACCGAAAATGTATTACTAAAAACATTTCAATGTTGCACTGCCATTTAGCAACCAAGTACTATGCGAAATCTTGCAGAGATGCTCGAAGGTCGACAAATAAATGTTCCAGATGAAACTCTCTTGATGCTCTGGAAGTAGGTCTGACCATTGGTGATCTCCAACAAATGGGAAATATGTTAACCATAAATTTCTTCAAAGAAAGGTGACAGCTCAATTCACGACTGACTTCCTTGAATGTTGCTGTGTGGACACTTCAGGGAGATTGGGACTTCGATTTAGCAATATTTATTGCATGATGGCCTTAGACAGATGTTCATTCTCACACAGAGAAGAAAAGTAATCTATCTAGTCCTGCCTCCACCTTTTCTGGTTACTTTGAGTAAGAGAAATATTATTTTCCTTAGAGAACAAAATTGCATGTTCATGGCAGCAAATCAGTGCTACACCGTAAATTCTTGAAGCTGTCGCAGATATTAAAGGTCTTTTATGGACTGAATTTTGCATTACATGATCCAAATATGCTCTCATGGTCACGCAGCAGCAGCATACCTGATCAACTGAAAGGCCAGACTCTTCTCCCATCTCCTGTCTAAAAGCCAGCTCCAACTGTTCAAAATGGCATACACCAAAATTAATATGCCAACAATCAGTCACAGAGAGAGAGGATCGGTAACTATGATAAACTTCTGGCATATTTTCTGAGGAAGACAAATAACCACTTGAGAACCAAAAGCAAAACCTCATGACAGAGAAGTGGGCTGGTTATATAAGTCTAATGAGAGCTTTCTGCTAATAACTATCCAATCTCATTTCATAAATTGGCGTTACTTCTCACGGGGATATGACTCTATACTCGCAGCAAAAGGCTGAGGCACTTTTGACTTTAGAAATTTGAGCACAGGGTATAAAAAATTTTATCCATAGGGATCAGTAAAGGAGAAAAATGAATTTAACTTGCCAAACTTGATATGTTCATGCAGGAAGGAAAAAGTGCACCCGAACTTATCTTATACATGTTCATTTACCCCTTGGATCTCTCAATTCACCTCCCCTTTCCACAGCACCAACTCCTATCTCTAATTGCTTCCTTCTATTGATAGAATCGTAACCTATTTCATGATAGATTACCCAGATTTTAACAGAACAGGCATTGTCAAGTTTGGATCAGTTCCACAGTGAAATTGAAGATATCGCCAATTTGCACTTTGAGATATTAAGAGATGTGGCAGGAACCTGTATATGGATAACCCGCCAATCTTGAAGGATTTTTCCAAGCTTCCGCCTTTGCCACGCAGCATTTGTACTAAGAATTTTTAGTAGGTTGATCACCAACTGCATTATAATAGCACCTTATCAAAGCCATGCTTTCAACAAATGCCTATCAAGGACACACAGAAGACTGAAAAAAAGGATCAATCAGCTTCTGAATCAGACATTTTCCCTTTGGGCAAGAATTAGCTGTGGGCCAAGCAGCAGCCATTAGCTACTGCTCTCTAGGTGGCACTGGTTCATTGGTGCCCTTATTGCGCACTCAACCACTCTATTTCCTTTTATTTTCTCCCATTTTCCCCATTTTTCCCTCACACTTCTCTCTCTCTCTCTCTCTCTCTCTCTCTCTCTCTCTCTCTCTCTCTCTCTCTCTCTCTCATGAACAGACCAAAAACAGAGTTCTTTGAGTCTTCGACCGTTCGATGAGCTCCACACGCATCAGCCAGCCCATAGCACCTCCTCCGCCTTTTGTTGCCACGAACACACTAGACATGTAGTCGCTTCCAACAACACCCTCCACAGGAGCCACCATAGCCCGTCGCCGTCTCTCCAGTCTTCTCTTCATCTGGGCCTTTGTGCGCTCTGCCATGGTTGGACTCTGCGATGGGGCATCAAGCTTAATGGCACAGAGGAGATCAATGCAAATCTGGGGTTGAGCTCCATGCCGCGGCGGAGCTCAACTACCAGATCTGAGTTTGAGCTCCATGCCATGAGCTAAGCTCAAGCCCAGATATGGGGTCGACGGTGAGGGCCATGGTGGAGGAGTGCTGCGACTGCAAGTGGGGGAGATGGAGAGATTGGGGGAAAAATTAGGGCTTAGAGTGTTTTTCCACAAAAAATTATTATGTGGTTGGGTGCGTTAGTATATGATGGGAAACACCAATAAACAGGCTACAACTAGTGAGCTGCAGCCATTGGATGCAGCTTCAGCAGCAGCTAATTCTTGCCCTTTTCCTTAAGACCTTTGTCTGAGTCGTCATGAGTTTGGGTTGGTTCCTTGATTAGACTTCTTTTTTTGCTCAGTCATTGAAGTGTCATGTGACTTTCTTGCAAAATGCTCTTGCATGCTTTAATAACTCCTATTCCCAATTTGTTAAAGGAATAGTTGTTCAATCCTCACCTGTCCTAGTTGTACCAAACATTCTCCATTCTGAATATCATGGTTTCTAAGGATGTCAGGCAAGCCTGCAGCTTTAGTAATCACAGCAAAAATAGGATCCCTGCCATACAGCTTACCATCTTGAATCAGCAGCGTCTGCGAGCAAGTGAAAAGCTCTAATCACTATTTAGTGAAAAGAATAACACTAGTAACAGCAAATCATTTATTAAGAATGGCAAATCCATGTCAACAAACATCAGAACTGCCAGTTGTTAAGGATAGTATAAAGGTAAAAAACAATTAAGTTGTTAGATTCCCAACTGGTTAATGCTTCAGACATCTCATCACATTCTTTCGACTCCACCAATCCTCCCTCACTTCTCCCATAAGGTGGAGAAACAGCCTTCAAAATATAGACATCTATTCAAAGTTGCCACTCAGAACTATGTATTTCACTCTGAACTAGGATGCTAAGGAGCCATGACATATAAAAAATCAAAGGATATAACTAATAACACTAGATCCTTTTACCATGTCGCCTGATAAACTTGTTAAATCTTTCTCACACTTCAGATTCCTAAAATTATTCATTCAACCATAAATTAGCACGAGAAATCATTGAAAATGACATCTCACTACATAATAAATATCTTTTAATTTTTGAAGCATGAAAAGTGAGGACTCTTCTTGGATTTTTGTTAGCAAGAAAGCTACCATGTATCAGGTAAAATCTAGAAAGCATTTTATAGCGGTAAAATGTTCTGCAAGGAAAATTGTTACCTATATAAACTTCTCCCATAGAAAGAAACAAAGCCTTAATATAGATTGCAGATAAGTTTACTCTGCATAACTACACCATTCTAAAGAAATGACATGTATAGCTAAACCTCTAATGGCCCTTCTCCATCTTTTCCCCTTTAAGCTACTGATAACACCGCATCTACCTAAATAGGTCTCGTTCCTATCAGCCAACTAAGTAATGCAGGTAATTACCAAGTCATAGCAACGTGCTTTCTTTCTCCCGAAGAAATCCTCCCCATGGGAAAGGAGTTGTGAAGCACAAAGGAATCATAAGCAGAAACACTTCAAAGGCATTTAACATCACAAACAATCTATTAGTCCAAATTCCTCTAAAATTATACTTTGGATAAAACAATTATACGATCTGAATATGATAGAAAGAGCCCAATTGCCTGTGCATCCATTGTGCTAGAAACAATTAAAGTCTTTTATTATTTCTATGCGCGCGCTTACGAGAGAGAGAGAGAGAGAGAGAGAGAGAGAGAGAGAGAGAGAGACGAGGGGGATTTAAATAAAAAAAGAAAGGACAACCTGGAGATGCGCTCTTGAAACCAAGTCAGGATGAGACTTCTGAAACTGAACCATGAACTGCAGTATACCTTCCAGGGAAGCATCCAGCGAGAAGGAGCATATAATGTCTAGATCATGAAGAAGTTTGACAAAATAGTCAACAGCCTAGCAACAACAGAAAGAAAATTGTTAATATAATAATTTCTTGATGAATTAATCTCAAATTCTTCAAATCCTCACCTCACTCCAGCTCAGAATTTTAATAGAACGTGGTGGAGTGGGAGCAGATAACCTAGTGTTTATACTAGCATCGAATCCCACAGGCTGGCAACCTGAAGCCGTTGTTTTATCTTCCCCACAATTATGAGTTCCACGATCGTTAGACTGCAGGACTTCTGTAGATTTCTGGATGATTTCTAGTTCTGACAAGCAAGAGCTAATATGTTTTCGAGCCAACTGCAGACCCCTTCCTTGAGGTCGCTTGAGACACATAAGAACATGGTAGAAGTGCTGTGAAGCAGAAAAATGTGAGGATGTAAGTAGTAATAATTAAACCGAACATTTATTTTCAAAACAAGTTGAATGAGCAAAATCAGTGGATCATTTCCATATGTAAAATCAGAAGTACAGGCATGCATCTTATCCGTGATTTGCACTTATAAGCCTCTGAAGTGTCATAATGAGAGGGTGATGGTATAATAATTTCGCAGAAATGACAAGAACATACAGAGAACTATAGAGACGCTAAACTATTATACAGATCTCTCATCATAGTAAGGAATCTGAGAATGATATATCTGTATGCTCAAATAACCTCAAATGGCCATAGAATTAGTCTGAAAAACACAGGGCAAGACCTTACGAAAGCGCAAGCGGCAGAGTATGGCTTTGCAGTAGCCTTCTTCCAGTGCAGGATTATTCTGTAATGGCTCCAGATCTGCATAAGACCTCAAGGAAAATAGCCAAGTAAAAAGCCCCTTTCCCCTTCATCCAATAATAAGATAAGCTTCATAGTTCCAACCGATACTAATTTCATAACGAGGGGCAAGAAATATCCACCTATTACACTATATTCAAGTTATGCAGAATTGCCTATACGATTGTTAACTTCAGGCTTATCTGCAGAGTCTCTATCAGTATCTCCTAACACCGCAAGCTACTGACCTTACAACTAAAGCGGCTACTTTGAAGTTTGTAAGTATGAAAATTCAGCACATGTATAAATAAGTATCAGGAAGTAAGAGCACCCTACTTACTGACCTTCTATAGCTTTCCTTCCTGATGATGGAGCTTTACAAGCGCGCAATTGGCGAGCTATTGTTTCTTCAACAGCATTTAACATAGATAAGCACTTTTCATCTTCACCAATCAGAGGCAAGCCGTAAGCCATAGTGAAAAGGTCCTCTTCCTAACACAAAAGAAAACGAAATACTTAGGTTGGAAACAAATTTTGACTAGCCACGAAAACATAACATCAAATTTGTAATGATAGCCTTAAATGATAAATGAAAATATAATATTAAGCACAAAGGTATATTTTGACACGAGTGGAAGTTTCGCGAGTTCATATTTCTTTTGGCTAATACATATAAATTGTAAAACTGGTAACAATAAACTTATACTGCATTTGTACGATTTTTATTAGGACAAATGTATATTTTTCAATAAGGTTATGAGATAAAAGAATTAAGTAAAATTCTCAACGCCAGTTTAGTTATATTAACTATTATACATCAAAGTACATCTCAAGTAATTACCACATATATTAATGGATTGGTACATTAGTGTTACTGTTCGTGCAGAAATAAGCCTTAATTTCAGATTTACCCGTCTACTCAATATAAAAAACATCGTGTATAGAAAACTCAATTCTACCCACTTTACTCAGATATATATATTTTTGTAAAGCACTTTACTCATATATTAGATTAGATATAATGAAGAAAGAGTAACTCCTGCAAATGAGGAATTCAATATGTCACGGAAAGACAAGTATGATGGCCATACCCATGCAAAACTATGCTAAGAGAACACTTCTAGTTTGAAAAGGACGCCATGAGGTTTCACCCTAGAACAAATACGAATCAGTTCAAGAGGCAGAAAAGTTCAATGAAGGTAACAAACTGTTTGTCCAGGTGCAGAAAATTCCTGCATTTTGAGATCTAAGGGTGGTCAAAGGTAGGTAGATATGGGAGGTAAAAAGTAGGTAGGCCCCCCTGCATTTCAGAGAGGCTTTTTCAATGACTTGCACGTGTAAACTGCTAGTCATTATAATTCCACCAGGCTCACTCTCTAAAATTAGATCTACAAGTATATGAAAAGAGATACAGTCGAGTATTACTTATTTTTTGGTAAATAGAGGGACAAGGAGCTGCTTAAATACTTTACTTCATGTGTTCGTGCATCTGAGACAACCGAGACAACGGCCTTGCATGTTGCACGTATAATTCTACAGTAAGAATGCAATAACGCATGTGGGGATGTCCTTTCGGGCCTCAGAAGATAGATGCAAGAGAAGACTGTTTGTGCTAGTGAATGTCCCTTGTGCCACGTGGCCTGCCATAGAAGATACGGTGTAAGAGCATAATAAATACTGTACTGTGCATAGTACCTTCTTAATGCATGAATATAACATCAAACACGATGGCAGAGGAAGAGGACGTGCAACATCATTATACAGTTCCCCGAAAAACCACAAATGTGCTCCAAAAGAACAAACTATGAATTAGGAAAAATTCGGCGTGACTCAAGAATTAACATGCAATCATATTAACAGCAGCTGCTGGTTCATTTTTTTAAACCTTGGATATTCAAGAGATATTATCAAGCAAATGCTAAGATCATCTACATCAAGGTATTATAAAATGTTAGGTCACTGCTCCTTAGATCAAGATATCCAGTTCAAATTGAGGAAAACAAGCACCTCTGCTCAGAATATAGAAAACCATAAAAGAAGAACAGAAAGAGACAATAGCGTCCTAGAGACGACACAGAGCTGAAAACCACAATGTTATGGCACTATGAGTACAAGATGATCTCATAACCTTACCTGTAAGAGAGCAACATTAGCTTGTACATATTTTCTTTTTCAATAATAATTAAGACTTCATTAAGGAGGTACCAAGGGGTTACCGCCCCTATACAAAACTGCTTCTGGTAGAAGCCACATATATACAAAATTATGCACAACAGACTGTTTCTAACATTTCCGACAAACTAGATGTATGAAATTGAAGTTTCCTACTATACCGACAGTGAAGAGTATACAATTAATTATCCCTAAATAAATCCCAATAGGGTTCAACTCCTTGAAATGCCCTTTTGTTCCTTTCTCTCTCTATGAGCTAAAAAACTGATGTTGAAAACACTCGGTACTCCAATGAAGAGAAGGCTCGAGAAAATAACAAAATTGCTATGCAGGAGAATACGTAATTTGGTCATGAGACCTCACATAAAAAAATATTTTTTCTATGGTGTGGGAACATGTTGTGAGCTTAATAAAATGTTAAAGCTTCACCCATAATGCAACTTAAGAAGACTGTTTTGGCAGCTTATACTGCAATCACCTCGCATGATAAAAGATGATCCATGATATCGATTGTGCACTGGACATCCACAGTTCTATCAAAGCTGATCGGGACAGGAGCAGCACCATTTTCTATGGCTTCATCAACTGAATAATATCTGGACACCATACCTGAATCCATTTTTGGGTCCATTATCTGCTTACATAACAAAATTAATTAATATGCAAGCACTATAACGAAAACAGCCCTGACGGTGCCAAAATGAAGATCTATTCCAAATGAACTCATTCATACGAGCAAATTCACTGACCACATAATAGCTAATTAAAAGCAATCAATACCTCCAATGCTGACATGGCTGCAAAAAGATTAAAGTTATCGCCATGAATGAGTTCCCCCTCTTGAAGATCTGCAGCCCATTCAAACAAATTTAGAAAAGTCAAGAAATCTGAAGATAGGGCATGAATGAAATGTAGATTCCATTTTCTAAACCCAACACAGAATGGGTTAGTAGTCAACCATAATCATTGCTTCATAAATTTAGTATCACAGAGTGTCAATTCCACAACAAAGGAAAAGAAAAATACACCAACCAAAAAAAAAATAGCAGAAATTCTTCAATAAAATATTTGCACCAAAAACAGTGGGAGCAAAACCTGAGTAAAATATGCTCTACCAAAAACAATGGGAGCCAAACCTGCCTATGCTTTTTTGTTCGAAATTTAAAATTTTCCCAGCATTAAAACCATCTTATCCACCAGCCCACTTTTTGGTTCTAACAATTATGTTTATCTGCCTTTATGAAGACTAAGTAAGCTGTTCTCCTTTTGTAAAAAAAAAAGGATAAAAGAATTATACCATAAGGCACCAAGAGGAGGCCAAGCCAACCCCCTCACAGAATTATTTGAAGATATTCTGATATACAAAGAATGCATCCTCAAAATGCAGCCCGTTATCCAAATGTAATGAACTCGTAGCTACCTACTTTTTACAAAAGAGACAGCTACACACTTCTTTTCCTTCCACACCAACTAAAAAATCATAAGAAAAAATCAAATGCATGCCTTCAAATGAAATCTCTTCTCTGGTGGAGGAAAATAATAGATTCCCTCCCATTCACGTTAACAACCCCACTGAATTAGTTCTCGTGCAACTACAAACAACAGTAAGCAGACGGCCATAGGAAGACTCAATAGTTGCCCTCATCAAACATATCATAGAGTAGAGAATCCACTCTCCATTCTCTGCGTAGAACCACAATTCAGCTAAAAGCTCAATCCCACAGCCTCTCAACAACGGAAAACAAGCATACAATGGCAACTTCTAGATCTTCTCTTCCCCCCATCAAGTCAACCAAACCCAAACTCCATATTCCAGAGTGCAACTTTCCATTCATGCCCACTCAACAGACTGACCTAACTCTGCACACTCAGATAGCCATGACCAATGCTTCGACGATGCCCACACCACAGTAACTCAAATCTATGACCGAAAAACGAAACCGCAAGCCCTTTTTCTCCCACAACCTGCTATCCGATAACCATCCCAGCAAAGCATCAAGCATCGACATCCCCAGTTGCACAAGAAATGAATCACAAATCTTTCAGTGACAGCTAACACTCTTGGAGTTGACTCAAATTGACCACTTTCTCCCAAGTCCAAACTCATCAAACGGCACCCACATCACAAATAACCAGACCCAACATAAAAAAACTCGACCTTTTCACATCGCCGCTACTTCTCAGACGGGCATTGTTTCCGCGAGCATCACAGGCGGGTGCTAGGGCAAGAGGGACGAAAAACACGGCGGACTGACCTGCGCAGGCGGCTTCGAGGAGGGGCGACACGTCGGCCCAGACGGAGCCGTCGCCGGAGGGTATGGAGGAGGGCCTCGGGTCGTGGCGGTCCATGGTGGCCGCCGCCGCCGCCGCCGCCGCCGCACGTCCCTCGTCCATGGCACGGCCTTTATTGCTGCGGTCTCCTTCGACAGAGAGAGAGAGAACGAGGAGCTCGGATGGTTCCGTCGCCTGGTCCGTGCTGGGCTTGTCGATCGGAAGCTGCAAGATCAGCGAAGCTTGAAGAGATCTCTAGCTTCGTCACCGATTCTGATTACCAATGCAAAGCCCATGGAAAGGGGAAGAGGAAGGAGGAGGAGTGCTTGGGGCCAGGAGAGAAACGGGTCGGCGGGTCTTTTAACGTTAGAGGGGCGAGCTCAGTGCTCTTGGACCACGGCAAATATGGGCATGGAACAACTCAATATTTCAATGCCTAGGGTCCCCTCCGGGGGGCAAAGAAAATCCAGGATAGGATTCTTCTTTCAGGCTGTACAAAATACTTTGTTCATTTTTTCCGCGTTTAGTTCGTTTAGAAATATGACTTAAAGGAAAATGTTAAATTCAAGAAAATCATTTTTTAAAAAAAATAAAGATTATTCTCCAAAATATGATTAAATATCAACATTTGGACTCTAAACTCTAACGCGACACTGGTTCCAAGTCCTCAAGGGCCTGTTTGGAACGTGCCAAATAACGAAAATTTCTATTCTTTTGTTCCCAGAATCAGTTTGGGAATAGAAATCCGTTTCTTAAAATTTCGTGCCTAGGCATAATTTTGCAAAAAATTGATCTCAGAATTAGTTTTGGAACAGAATCATGAAGCAAAAAAAAAGTAGCTTCTTGATTTTGGAACAAATTTTCAGGAACTAATTCTTCTTGATTTTCTTCTTTTTTTTTATTTGTTCTTCATCTTCTTCCCGGTCCATCGCCGGCCCGCCACTGGCGACCGGCCATCGGTGACCATCCACCAGCGATCGACCACTGGCAATTGGCCAAGGTCGGCGAGGGTGGCCCTTACCGCCCCTGACGACGGCAAGGTCGGCCCTCGCCATTGCCACCCCCCACGACGGCGAGTTCAGCCTTGCCTTGGCCGGCCAAGGCTCGACCTTGCCGTGATTTGGCGACGTCAACCTCGCCGTCGTAACCGACGAGGCCGGCAGCAAGGGCTGCGACGCCCTCACCGGCCCTGGCCTATTGCTGGTCGTCAACGCTGGCACCAGCGACTGGCCATGGCCAAGGAAAAAAAGAAAAAAAAAAGGAAAAAGAAAGAAAGAAATATTAAAGAATTCAAAATATTATTAATAAAAAGAACTTTTGTGTAGTTACCAAACGCATTTTTGTTCTTTTTCTATTTTAAGAATATAAATTTTGGGCAGTTACCAAACGCCTTCAAATGCTTAGAAATTGTTCCCAAGCACAGAATAAAAAAGAATCATTTCTTACCAGAATCTGTTCTCGGGTACAGAATGGTTGTCATGCGCAGCCTAAGTCTCCAGTGTTCGAGCCAGGGCCATCGATGCCGAGCCCGTGTCCATGCTCCCCAGCACCCTCGCTCGGGTCCATCGTAGCAGAACCCAGGATTTCCGATGCCCATGGCCAAGCCCCCGGGTTCATCGTGGCTAGGCTTGATGCCTCAGCACCCAAGCCCGTGTCCACAAAGGCCGAGCATGGGATCTTGGTACTCGAACCTCGGATCCCTAACACCGGGGCCTGGGTCCACAAAGGTTGTGCCCAAGTCCATTAAGGCCGGGCTAGGTACCTCGGTGCTCACGCTCGAGTCCATCTATATCGGGACCCGTTGCCCGTGCCCTGTTCCCTAACAATTGGGTTGGGGTCCATCGTGACAAGACCCAAAACTCTAGTAACTTGTTCCCTGGGTGTCCAAATGCAAATTACTAAAGTTTGAATAGTATATATCTATTTAAGAAAATCAAATCATCATTCCAAATAATGAAAAAATTTTCCTGGTTCATTTTCAATTTTCAGCCAAACATCGAAAAATATTATTATTTTCCCAGAAATTAATATTCTAGAAAATATTTTCCAAAAATATCACATTTTTTGCAAAATAAACTTAGTCTTTTATCTTTTTCTTACTTTTTGAACATTTGAGTGCTGAGGGATTGAGCCGACTCTGTCAAGAATTGAATTGAACTAGCTTTACTTGGTAAACGATCGAGGAGAGGATTCTCGATTTTATACTTTGAAGAAGGGTTTCGATCTTCAAAAACTTAAAAAATCCATCAAAGCTTTAACCACTACGACATAAATTGTTCCCGTGATCTATTTTCTTAAACCAATGGTTGCACTACTTAGTATTTGCTTCATATTTGAATGTAAGCCTGAATCCTGAATCAATTGCACAGTCAGTTCGGTTCCGATTTCAGAATTAGAAATTGACTTTTAGGATAGATTTTAAGTTTTTTTTATTTGAAACCTACCTACCTAGGAAACAATCACATCTTATACGAATTAACGCTCCACAAATGATTGTCATCCCTCACAAGATTTTCACGGCTTCAAATGCTCGGAATGTAATTTACGAGCACATTGCATAATTGATCACCACGGCCAAAAGCTACTCTTGGATGTTCTGCACAAAGAATACTCACTTATTTTATATAAACAAGAAATTGGATACCAAATAGGAAACTTACTCAAACTACGAGTCCAACTTCAACTAGGAAACCACTCAAATAAGGTTTTCTTTACGAGGTTAAACTAGAGACATATTTTCATGGAGGAGTATATAGTGTTTTTAACGTAGCTGGCTTGACCACTGCTACAATCTTTGGTTTGATGTGTAAGGCATCACTTCCTATGTTTGAGTGTTGTCTACTAATTGTTATGTAATGGTCTACTAAATCAATGTTTCAGAAAGTTGGTGTCATGCCTAGACACGGAATGACGATCAATGTTTGATGACCGATTATGACCTGAACGAGTCCGTGACTTGCGAAAATAAGTTAGTACGACCCGTTCATTTTATTCAAATGCACAAGTGGAAGCAAATCTAAACAAATCATCACAAGAACAACATGAGCAAACCATCGCACGTTATATTTACATGATCGTGCTTATTTTAACAAGCCCGTCTCTCGGGCTATTACAAACATCATACATATTTCACACACCTATTCCAAAAGTTTTTCCATGCAAAGGCCGACTATGAACAACAAAATTTCGGCTTGGGATAATCCTACTCCCATTACTCCATCTCCTTGCGCTCCCATTCACATGTGCTACTCCTCTTCGCGACCCTTCCACCTGGCCGTCTCACTCCCCACCCGCCGCATGCCCTGGAGTCGGCCCGCCCATACTGTTAAAGGGGTTGCTGAACCCACGCAAGGATCCAGTCCAGTCTCCGTTAGACAAGCGGTACCACGCCACATATGTGTGGGGGGCCAATTCCACGAGGCCCTTGTTCATCATAACATAAGTTGTAATCTGATGGTAGGCACGACCTTCACAGGCGTCAATCATGGTAAGCAACTCAGCTCGCATCTCTACGGGGTTGCTGAAACAGGTTAGGGGAGACGTCATCTAACGGACCTGAAAAAGAGAAAAACAACAGGGGATGAGTTGGGGGACTCAATAGGTGAACTCAATAATGTCAAGCGAGGATGAATCAATCGCCGTTAATATGAGTCGGCTCTTACCACACCAGTATCAATGGCAAATCATTAGCAAAGTTCACGCCAACAAATAACCAGAGAACATCAAGCATAGCTATCATAAATGAACATCACTAGTCAAGTTTCGATTTTTATCTCGAGATGTGAACATCGAACATGAAATATAAGCATGCCATAGAAAGAACCAACCACGATCAATTAAATGACCATATACGGTCCAAGCAAATTACGTTACAATGTATCTCATCTTCCATTTTTTATAGTAGGTGTCGCGACCCTAAAAAATCTAAATGTCAATTTTCCGGGGCTAATGGATTATTAAGATTAAACTTAACTCGGACCCTCCCAAGTCCTACCAATTCGCAACTTAGGGTTTAAGTTCTTAACATGCAAATGTTTTCATGCTTGGAGTCGCCACTAATCATTTTACGGCAGGCTGATTAGAAACCTAAATAAAACATAGGGAGATATGTTTTATTCCTACGAACCAGAGATTCTAAACCCGGGGACTTGATTACGCTAGATCTAGTCTAACGCCCTTTCGGTACCTTTTCTTTTCAAAAATGTTTTGGCAGGCAGTTCGGATCCATTTTAACTTATGTCACTAACATGTGAGGTGTTCATGCGGGTGCGCAAACCACCAATTTAACACCCAGAAATCAAAGCATTAAATGAATTGCAAGCTGGGAAGAATTACTTACCTCTAATCCCGCAAGCATCTGCATTGTTAGCTAGAAAATCACATCAAACACCCTAATATGATTTCTAGTTAACAAATAATCACTCAATTTTTCTTTTTTTGGATTTTCACTTTATTTAAATGAAACTTAAACTATATGCAATGACGTGCAAATATGACATGCGAAATAATGCAACCTAGCATGCATACTATATGTCGTGCGACGACGTGACTTAATTCTAATGACAGATGCAATGACATATTTTTGGTATTTTCTAATTAATGAAATTCGGAATTAAAACATGCCTAAATTAACGTGCAACCTAATGACTTCTCTTTTTGGTATTTTCTATTGAAATTCGGAATAATAAAAATACCTAAAATAACATGCAATCTATGATGACTTAATCTACCCTAGAATGATTTCTTTTTGGGATTTTTGATTAAAATTCGGAATAATAAATAACGTGAATAATCCGTTAGGATTTGAAATAATACCTAATTTAAATTAGGAAACATGCCACGTTAAGTCCTAATTTAAATTAAATATTTATCTTATCCTTCGGGATATATTCAAAAATCCTAAACATGCAAAAATTCTAATTCAAACTCTAACTAATATTTTTTTGAATTTTCTGTTTTATTTGAAAAAAAAACAATCAAACAACTAAGGATAGCAAACAATTCAAATCATCCATGCGATCCGCCAAATTCGTTTCAAACTCGGATTAGGCACAAAAATCGAACTATCGGTCATATCTATAGGGTTATAGATATTAACGGATAGTCGATCATTCAAATTTGGAAAGCGAATCAAAATCATTATCGTATTCAAGTGGTTATGAATAGGATAATGATTTTCCGTACCGCCGCGTATCGGACTTAAGGGTTAAAGTCGGATAGACGTCCCGATACGTTGCTAAATTAGGAAAGTATCTTAATTTGAATATTTCAAATATTGCGGATATCTAGAACATTATCCTAAATATATCTAAATATTCACGTGATATTCATGGAATATTCAACACGTGCAAATCAGGAAATTGAATATTCTGAAAATTTAGGATAATGTTTGATTACCTAATTTGCAGATAATCACCAAATTCGAATCGATCGGGATCGAGCACGGCTGCGGATCGGGACGACGGCGAGTGTGACGTCGACGCCGGTGGGGCTAGCGTGCTCGGCGGCGGCGTGTACTGTTCCGGCGGCGTCGGGAACGGGTGGCTCCGAACAGAAAATTTCAGGACTGCACGATTCCGGAAAAATGGGCGTAACTTCCTCAATACACGTCGGATTGACCCGATTCCAAAAGCCACAGATCAAGGACTCGTAGATCTACAACTTTCGTGTTTTGAGTTTCCACAAATAAGCTCTGTGGAGTGAGCGATTCTGGGAGAAAGTGGACGAGGAGCAGCAGCGTTGGTGAAGAATCAGAGAAGCAGCAGCCGTCCACGTTGACGCCAAAGGGGACTCAACACAGCAAGGCGTCTTCGGGGCGGGCTGTTCGGCGCGGCATGTGATGGCACGAAGGAAGACAGCGACGTTGACGGAAGGTAGCGACGTCGGAGGGCGGTTGAGGCGCGACGACGGCGGTGCGACGGCGTGCGACGTCCCCGGTGGTGATGCGCGACGTCGCTTTTCTCTCTCTCTCTCACACACTTGTTCTCTCTCAAAAATTTTCAGATCTGGAATTATGACCTCTCTCTCAAAAATCTGACCTAATGTATGTTTATATAGTATTAATCTAGGTCAGATTAGATGGGCTCTATGTCCTAATGGGCTTAGGCTTGGGCTTAGGTCTAATTAAATTAAATGGGATGAATTAAATTGGGCTGAATTAAGCTCATTACATAATGGACTGCATTAAACCCAAATTAAAACAACCAAGCCCGTGCGACGTGAAATTCCCGGCCCTTACATTCCCGAGTGAACCGAGCTTGATTCAATGAAAATTAAGCACGTTTGCCATCGCCAATTCTATGCAAAATGCAACTAAAATAAAATGAACCTAAACTATATGTTATGCAATTTAAATATTTTTGTTTAGGGGTTAAAAATTTAATCCCTAATTTTCTATGCAAATTAAACTAAATGTTCGGTAAAATTTAGGTGTCAACAGTAGGGAATTCACTTACTCAACGAAATAAAACTAAAATAAGAAAGTGAGAGGCATGTGGTGAACACGGGAGTCTTGGGCGGGTCTCAGGCATGGCTTCTTAGTGGCCAAACAACAAAAGGAAAAAGGGGAAAGTCGGTGGGACTTCTTTGAGGGTGGAAAGAGGGGAGAGATGGTGATTGGCGTGGGGTTTCCAAATCAAGTAGGGGCCTTCTCTATATATAGAGGTTTGTGCTTGAGTTATGAAGAAGAGACAAGGTCATCATGAAATGGCCCCTAAAGTTAAGTGTCATTATTATCTTGATTTGAAAATCTTAGGTATTAATGAACAATGGTCAAAAGAGCATAATGAAGTGATCTTGCAAAATCCTAGTCATTAATAACCCTCTTTCTCTCTCTCGGCTCTTCCTCTTGGCTGGATTTCTCCCTCTCGGCTTTCCTCACTTTGACGATCTCCTCTTTATCCTTTGCTTATTATTGGTGACAATAAGTCACCATACTTCATTTATGAAAGTAAACAACTCAGCTGGTCACCAATTATGGAGGAGGACACCTAAGCAAGGCACTAATAAGGGTGGTTTCTAGAGGAAGATTTAACTTAGTTAAATTTTTGTCTTCTAGTTTCCTTTTATTTCTGAAGCATGAGGCCAATCATTGGTCTTCTACAAGTGATGGTTCTACTTAATAACTTGGATCAATCGGTCTACACAAAATTGACTAAGCAACACTTAACTCTTAACCCCGCATCATATTCATTTAACTTGTTTTCAGAGGGTTTTCCACAATAATTCATGCTCACTAATCCCGTTCAATCCGAGGTTTGGTATAGAAAAACCTCCAAATGTGACCAAATACAATCAAATAAAAATCAAAGTCCAACTATGCAAGTTTGGGCTGGTCGGATTGCCTAGGCGTGTGTCTTGTGCAATCGGGCCTGATCGGGTGCAAGGCCGGGCACAATGTCGAGCCACACGGGTACACGGCGAGGCACATGGCCGAGTGTGTGGCCGAGCGCACAGGAGTGGTGCCAGATTGCACAAGCGATGTGCCGAGCATGATGTCAAGCCACATAAGTAAGGCATCGGTTAATGACCAAGTCTCTTAGACACAGAACTAAGTCGGAGCCGGATCTGACCGGCATATCGCTTAGCACAAGGGTTAGGCACAATGACTGGCACACGAACAGGTACTTAGCCTGTCTGTGGCCTAGCTGACTGACATAATGGCCGGTCATGTCTAGACACAAGGCCTGGTTGGCACGGCTTGAACAAAGCTTAGTTCACGGCCAAGCCACTAGGCTTGTGACCTGGCACATGGCTCGTCCATGGCCTACTTGACTCAACGCAACGATTCATGATCGATTCGAGACCGATCTATATTCGAGTATCGACGATCCATGGTTGACCCTCGATTGTCATATAGCATTGACCAATGCAGGGCCATGCAGTATCACCCACGACTAGGCATGGCCACGGCTCGGAACCGGCCAGTTTCGATTCGTGGCCATGTGTGAGTGGTTTCGGTTCCGATTTTAAACCGGCCGGTTCCGGTTCGTAATTTAAAAATTTTAAAAATAAATTATGAAATAAAAAAAATGAATTATGAAATTATGAAATAATGAATTATTCAATATAAATTGTAATCAAAATGTAAATTGTAGGGGTGATTGGTTCTCGATTTGGTCCGGTTTCGCTCGGAACCGGGAACCGAACCGGTAAAACCGGTCCCTTAATTTTAGAACTAGGAACCGGACCAACAAATCATAGAACCGAGAACCGGACCATTGGCCCGGTCCGGTTCTAGGCCATCTAATGGAACTCTTTGCTCTTAACTAGCAAAGGATCGTAGCCACAAAATGCATATAACTTCACATGCTCATGACTTGGTTTGGGTTTTATACACAACCCCTCTGATGGTTTCTTCATTCCCATTCAATGTGGGACTCTTGGCATTTACATGAAGACAAACCAAGAGTCTCACATTGAAGGTGTTCAAGGCAAGCCGAGAGTCCCACATCAAATAGGAACGAAGAGGCATTAGAATCATTGTGTATAAAACCTAAGCCAAACCTTGTAACTAGAGTTCAATACACCCAAGCTAAGCATTGTAATTAAAGATCAATGTACTTACAATACATGGCAATTAGAGTTCAAATTGTTTTATAAAAAAAATTAAATAATGATTTTTTTTAATTTCATTATTATTTTAAAAATAATAATAATTTGGAACTGGAACCAGAATCAGAATCGACGGTTTCGGGCCGGTTCCAAAATTATTAGAACCGGAACCGGGCCCGTAAGCCACGGGCCGATTCAGATTTCGAACCGTGGGCCCAATCAACGGGCTGGGCCCTGGTTTGACCGGGCCGATTCCTAGCCAAAATCGGTCTGTGGCCATGACTACCAGCGACCGACACATGCAAACACATCATTGATCCATAGTTATCTCGGTCCATCCCATTAACGGCCCTTATGGTCAAGGGTCAATTCATAGTCGCTTCACTCTAATCAAATTATGTGATCGATGAGTCATTCCACTGTCGATCCCTAGGCCAAGTCATGGACAATCTTTTGATCGAACCACAATCAACCTTCAGTACACTCATTCCGATCATATTGTTCATCCTATTACCGACACTCAACTCAGATTATTTGCCCATTTTATTACCATTCACCTTAGGTTAACTTGATCCCAACTTCGGGGATGTCACAATTCTCCCCCTCTAATAAAATTTCGTTCTCGAAATTTAAATGCGTACATGATTTCTCAAATAAATACGAGTACTGACGCTTCATGATTTCCTTACCTTTCCAGGTGGCTTCTTCTATACTATAGTGACGTCATAGGACCTTTACTACGGGAACGGTTTTATTTCTCAACACTTGCTCTTTACGATCCACGATCCGCACCGACTCCTCAATATAGAACACTCTGCTGTCCAATTTGACCCCGTCGAAATTCAACACGTGTGCCGGATCGAGCTCATACTTTCTCAACATGGATACAAAAAATACGTCATGTACCTAAGTAAGTTTTGGTGGCAATGCCAACCGATAAGGGGTTAATACCATGAAAAATCCTAAACTGGTACACTTGTGATAAATTTACCCCAAACTATTTTTTTGACCACAAAAAACCCTAAACTGGTACACCTGTGACAATTTTACCCCGAGCTATTTTTTTTTATCATAAAAAAATCCCATATTGGTATACCTATGACAATTTTACCCCACACTAATTTTTGGCCACCGAAAACCCCAAACTGGTACACCTGTGACAAATTTACCCTCTGTTAGTTTCCGTTAAATTTTACTATCAAATTACGAAGTTTAATGACACATGATAATTGACATGTGTACCGGTTTTGGGTTTTACCCCTCTGTTTGTCACAAGTTTACCAATTTGTGATTTTTTGTGATATTAATATAATTTAACGGTCCTTACAAAAAAAAAATATAATTTAACGGACATTAACAAAGGGTAAATTTATCACAAATATATCAGTTTGAGGTTTTTAGTGGTCAAAAATTTAGTTCGGGGGTAAAATTATCACAGATGTACCAGTATAGGGTTTTTAGTGGTCAAAGAAATAGTTCGGGGTAAAATTATTACAAGTATACCAGTTTGAGATTTTTGATGGTCAAAAAATAGTTCGGAATAAATTTATCACATGTACACCAATTTGAGATTTTTTATAGTAAAAAAAAATAGTTCAGGATAAAATTATCACAAGTGTACTAGTTTAGGATTTTTCGTGGTATTAACCCATCGATAAGCCAAATTCCTTATTCTTTCTGGAATTTCAAAAGGTCCTACGTACCTGGAACTGAGTTTACCTTTCTTCCTAAAATGCGACACACCCTTCATGGGTGACATTTTAAGAGACACGTGGTCACCTACTTGATGGATGTCTGTTAGCATAAAATTTCTATCGACTTTGGGCAATTCGAAGCTTATCCCTAATTACTTGTATTGCTTCTACTGTGAGTTAGACTAGCTATGGACCCGTGACCTTCTTTTCGCAATCTCGTTCTAACAGTCTGGAGTTCTGCAAGCTCGATCGTATAGTGCCTCGAATGGTGCCATGCCGATGCTCTACTGGTAACTGTTATTGTATGCAAACTCTATGAGATGTAAATGTTCATCCTAACTTCCCTTGAAATCAATGACGCATGCTCCTAACATGTCCTTGAGCGTTTAGATGGTCCTTTCTGTTTGGCCATCCATTTGTGGATGATCAGTAGTGCTATATTGTAATTCCGTTCCCATAACGGTTTGAAGACTTCGCTAGAAGGTTGCAGTAAACTCGGGATCTCGATTGGATGTAATTACTATTGGAACTCTATGTAGTCGTATAATATGGCGGACATATTGTTCGGCATAATCTTTCAACGAGAAGTACTTTCTTACCGGAAAAAATGGGCTGATTTTGTTAGTCGATTGACAATTACCCATATTGAATCATTTCCTCTTTGACTTCTCGGTAATCACATTGCGAAGTCCATGGTAATATGTTCCCATTTCCATTAAGGAATTTCCAACGGTCACAATAGTCCTCCGGGCTTGCAAAGTTGAGCCTTGATTTGTTGACACGTTAAGCATTTAGAAACGTATTTGGCAATATCCAATTTCATATCATTCCACCAGAAATGTTGTCGCAAATTTTCATACATCTTGGTACTGCCCGGATGAATATTGTAATTACTCTTGTGGGCTTCTGTCAGGATTTCTTCTTTAAGTTTCTCATCGTTGGGAATATATAGACGTCCATTGAACTTTAATATTCCGTCTTTGGTTATATGGAATTCGGATTTCTTCTTTTTTGATAACTTCTTATGAATTTTCTAAATCTTTGGGTTTATCTGTTGTAACGCCTTGGCTTTCAATATGATTTCCAATTCAATTCTAAGAGCAGCTAATAGACTTTGATGTCGTTCAACTTTAAATTTGAAATCCAAGTCTTGAACTTTTTCGAGCAAGGCTCATTCCTTAACCATTAACTGAGCAATAGCCGATTTTCGACTAAGAGCGTTGGCAATTTTGTTTGTTTTGCCAGGATGGTACAATATTTCGCAGTCGTAATCCTTAAGAAGTTCCATCCAGCGTCTTTGCCTCATATTCAGCTCCTTATGGGAGAATAGATTTTTTAAGCTCTGATGATTTGTATAGATAACAAATTTCTCTCCATACAAGTAGTGCCATCAAATTTTCAATACAAACACGATCACAACAAGCTCCAAATCATGAGTTGGATAATTCAGTTTATATGGCCTCAATTGTCTCGAGGCATAAGCCACTACCTTGCCGTACTACATCAATACAGAGCCTAGCCCTTTATGAGAGGAGTCGCTATATATCTCAAATCCTCCTGGTCTTTAGGTATAGTCAAAATAGGTATAGTAGTCGATCTTTGTTTCAATTCCTAGAAACTCCGCTCACACTTGTCAATCCATTTGAACTTTGTTTCTTTCTTTAGCAATCGCGTTAGAGGAATAGTGATGCTAGAGAATCGTTCTACGAACCTTCTATAGTATCCCGCCAAGCCTAAGAAACTCCGAACTTCTGTTACGATCATTGGTCTTGGCCAGTTGATTACCGCTTCTATTTTGGATGGATCCACTGATATTCCCTCGCCAGATATTATGTGGCCTAGAAACACCATGCGAGAAAGCTAGAATTCACACTTGCTGAATTTTGCATAAAGTGCGTGTTCCTTGAGCGTCTGGAGTACCAATCTCAAATATTGTTCATGCTCGGTTGAATTCTTCGAGTATACCAGAATATCGTCCATGAATACTATGACGAAACGATCCAAGTATAGCTTGAATACTCGATTCATCATATCCATAAAAGCAGCTAGCGTGTTTGTCAAGCCGAATGGCATAACGGTGAATTCATAATGGCCATATCGGGTTTTGAACGCCGTCTTCGGAATATCTTCTTTCTTGATCCTCAATTGGTGATGTCCCGACCTCAAGTCAATCTTGGAGAATACTGATGCTCCTTGGAGTTGATCAAATAAATCATCGATTCTCGGTAATGGGTACTTGTTTTTTATAGTAGCCCTATTCAATTACCGATAATCTATACAAAGGTGTAGTGATTCGTTTTTCTTCTTCACGAACAATATTGATGCACCCCATGGTGATACACTTGGACGGATAAATCTTTTGTCGAGTAATTCTTCCGGTTGCACTTTTAGTGCCTTCAACTCAGTCAAGGCCATCATGTAGAGAGTTTTGGAAATAGGCTCCGTTCCAGGGGCCACTTCAATAGCAAACTCTATTTCTCGTTCCGGAGGTAATCCTAGTAATTCCTTCGGAAAAACATCAAGAAATTCTCGTACCGCCAAGATATATTCTAATTTTGGCTCTTCCTCTTTCGACTTATTTTCTATCGTTACCAAGTACCATTGACACCCCTTTTTCAAAAGTCGGGTTACTTCTTATGCAAAAATTAGAGGAGTAGAAGGTCCTATTCCATTGCCCACAAATATATTGGCCCGCTGTTTACCGAGCCAGTCCATGCCTATGATAACATCAAAATCATACATGGCAAGTATTGCTAAGTCTATGGTTTCTTCCAATCCTCCTATAACGATTTTACACCCTTGGCACCCTAAGGTAGTTTGTACTTCATCATTCATTGGAGTGGAAACACTA
The DNA here is from genome assembly GCA_031216185.1 of Syzygium aqueum. Lineage (NCBI taxonomy): Eukaryota > Viridiplantae > Streptophyta > Magnoliopsida > Myrtales > Myrtaceae > Syzygium > Syzygium aqueum. The sequence continues at coordinate 10,857,480 of CM062233.1, forward strand.
AGACCATTTTCTAAAGGCTTCGTTTTTAAGTTTGCCAGTCGCACAAATTGCTTGGATATAAACGAATGTGTAGCTTCAGTATCAAATAACGCATATGCAATAGGGGTGTCAAAATAACCCGGCCAAACAAGACCCGACCCGACCCGAACCGATCCGAAAATTTTCATATTGGGTCGGGTTGGGCCTCAACTTGTTTGAGTAATAATAAAAATAATTGGGTATTGTTTGGATTTATTGGGCTTGGGTACCCGAGCTCAACCCAAACAATAACCCAAATAATGAAACCCTAAGACCTCTTTTCCATTTTTCTCTCTCACTCTCTTGCCTCTTCTGTGTTTTCTATCCTCCATCCAGTTCGAGTCTAATAGCAACCGCACCAAGGTCGTCGGCATGACTGGCCCCGGTGGCACCGCGATATAGGGCAGCGGCTGCATCGACGGGGGGAACAATGGCGGGGGTTACAGTGGCACAGGAAGGGGGCGGGGCTATGGTGGCAGGTCCTCATCGTTGGAGGAGGAGCTGAGGAATGACACCCAGAAGCAGCAGCCCCGCTTGGCGAAGGCGGCGTCCGCGGCGTCAGTGTTGGGCTCGCAGTCCCACTGAGGGGAGACCTCGAGGGAATGCTAGGCGGACATGAGATCCCGGGATCGCTAAATATCAGGGGAATGGATCAGGGGCTCTTGGATGGCGGGATCTGCAGAGCTACGGCGGACAACGGGAGAGAGTTCTGATCTTCCTCCTCCTCCTTCTTCCTCCACCACCATCGCCATTTGAGCCTCTCGCCGTCTCCGAAGAAGGAAAGGACAAAAACAGCAGTTGATTTTAAGATCACATGAGTGAATGGAATGGAATGGAATGAAATGGAAGGGAATTGAATCGATCATTAAATGCTCGTCACGTTCTCAAATTCGCGATTTGCCATTTCCCTCGCAGGAAACAACGAAGAAGAAGAAGAAACGAGGACGCACTAACGGAAACAAAAGCTCGGAAGACGAAGCAATGTAACGCAGGAAGGAGGAGACTCGCGAGGCATGGATTTACTAGCACGTTGCCGTCGCTGCCGCCGTCGGGATGGTTGCCTATGCTGTGATTAGTAGGAGGAGGACTAGGAGGCCGGGCATGGCAGACCGCCTCAAACGACATTGTGAGAGGCGAGGCGGGGGGGGGGGTAGGGAGAGAGATGGTTTTCTGGCGATGGTGGTAGAGGAAGGGGGAGGAGGAGGAGGATGATGGGACTAGGTGATGCAAAAAGACGAGCGCATGGGAAAAGTTGAAGAGACTTGACTAAAGTAGAATCTAGGATTCATTGTTTGAAACACGGCCCGACCCGACCTAGCCTGACTTGATCGTGCGGTGATATCTTGTTCGGGTCTTGTTTCGAGTCGGGTAGAACACACATGTCCAATATTTCGAGTCGGGTTGGGTATCATGAAAACCCGACCCGACCCATTAACACCCCTAATATGCAACACGGTTGTTGAGAAAGACTGTACCTGTGATAACTGTCTCGGAGTTTTCAGCATTTTCTTGAGTAAGTGCATGTATTCGTCCTTGTGCTACGGGAAGATCGCCATTATTATTGCAGGGCTAAACTTCATTTGATACCGCTGCAGGTCTTTGTTGTGGCTACATCCATAGTTGCCTTTGGGGGCAATCTCTTACCATGTGACCTTACTGACCCCACTCGAAGCATGCTCTCGTGCGAATTAGGCACAGAGCATCACCATACCGTTTTCCGCAAACAGAACAGGTATCACCAGAAATATTAGTTACCTTCAAAAATTTTACTTCTTATTAGGGATGAAGGAACACTTTCCTCTTGCCAAAGGTCTCTTGCCCAAGCGTTGATTTGCCCGAGGAGCAAAATGATAGGGTTTTGCCAAAGTCGCTCTCTCCAGCAAATCCTTCTCGATCAGTTGGGCTCGTTCATATAACTCATTATAGCCTTATGAAAACCCGACCCGACCCATTAACACCCCCAATATGCAACACGGTTGTTGAGAAAGACTGTACCTGTGATAACTGTCTCGGAGTTTTCAACATTTTCTTGAGTAAGTGCATGTATTCGTCCTTGTGCTATGGGAAGATCGCCATTATTATTGCAGGGCTAAACTTCATTTGATACCGCTGCAGGTCTTTGTTGTGGCTACATCCATAGTTGCCTTTGGGGGCAATCTCTTACCATGTGACCTTACTGACCCCACTCGAAGCATGCTCTCGTGCGAATTAGGCACAGAGCATCACCATACCGTTTTCCGCAAACAGAACAGGTATCACCAGAAATATTAGTTACCTTCAAAAATTTTACTTCTTATTAGGGATGAAGGAACACTTTCCTCTTGCCAAAGGTCTCTTGCCCAAGCGTTGATTTGCCCGAGGAGCAAAATGATAGGGTTTTGCCAAAGTCGCTCTCTCCAGCAAATCCTTCTCGATCAGTTGGGCTCGTTCATATAACTCATTATAGCCTTTCAGGTTCAATGGTACTAGCTGGCTCCAAATATTAGGTTTTAAACCATCACGAAATCGCTTTGCCCTATCCACCGCGTCTTCGATAAGTTTAGGGACGTATCTCGATAGTTGAGCGAACTTCGCCTCGTACTGGTACACCGTCATATTATCCTGTCGAAGTTGTAGAAATTCCTTCACCTTTCTATCCTGAGCACATTCGGAAAAGTACTATTCGTTGAATGCCTCGACGAAGGTATCCCAAGTTACAACAGTATTTTCTAGAAACACGATTTCCTTCGTCGCCTTCCACTAATGATTAGCATTATCCTGTAACTGGTATTTTGCCAAAGTTACATTCTCTTCTTTGAAACATTTTGACAATTCAAATATCTTTTCCAGCTTGTCTATCTAGGATTCCGTCTCTTCGGCATCTATTGTCTCGACTTATTTCAAGGGTTGTAGCTTCAGAAATTGCACGACTAACCCGTGTATTATATGGTCACTATTTCCATTTCCGTTTGCCGTTGTATTCTTAGCATTAGGTAGTTGTTGCTGAGCCTGTTGTCCCAACAAATCTCCAACGGTTGTAAGAGCCTGCAGAATTTCATCTATTTAGGGGTCTTGCTTTGACTTCCTTTTTGAGGTCGTGGCCGGGTCCTGAGCACTCATTTTGCTATCGATATTCTAATAAGTCTTTCTACAACACAAGAACAAGTCAGCGATCAAAATCAAATATTATCAACCAAGCCTATTCAATAATAATAAGCCAAACAATCGCATGCGCAGGGTATTTTTTAGCTAAATACTTCAACTTCAGCGCTCCTTATCACTCTAGGTTTTTATTTCCGCTTGGATTTCAAAACCATTTTCCACAATTTGGTACACAGTTCAATCATTCTTGTCCTTAGCCATCCTAGAAGCTTACTAGGAGCCGCTCAATGATCAGACCCTTCACCCTAGCGCCACTTCTTTTCAAAAAGCTGTTCAATGTTCAAGTGTAGACATGGCCACGGTTCGGAATTGGCCGGTTCCAGTTTGTGGCCATGTATAACCGAAACCGGAGGTTCCGAGCCGGTTCCAGTTCCAAGCCTGTTCGAAATCAGCTAGTAAAAATTAAAAAAATAAATTATGAAATAAAAAATAATGAATTATTAAATTATGAAATAATGAATTATTCAATATAAAATGTAATCAAAATGTACATTATAATCAAATTTGGGAACCAGCAATTCCAGGCAGGTTCCAAAATTGTTGGAACCGGAACCGGAACCGGGCCCGTAAGCCACTGGCCGGTTCGGGTTCCGGGCTGTGGCCATATCTATTCAGGTGGTCACCCCGGCGCAACTTCGTTTTAAAAGCCGCACAATGTTCAAGTGTTTATACCCCGGCGCTACTTCTGCCCAAAGGCCACTCAATGATAAGACCTTTTGCCCCGGCGCCACCTCTGTCAAAAGCCACTTAATGATAATGTATTATTGCCTCAACGCTACTTCATTTTAGAAGCCGCACAATGATCAGGCATTCATGACCCCCAACACTACCTCCAATAGAGGCCGCTCAATGATCATGTCGTATGGCCCCAAACCACTCTCCGCCATCATCGGATTAGCCAATTGCAAGTTGTCCCGAACTGCACCTACTAAAGGAAAAATCTGCTCTAATACCAAAACAGACGAACCACCACACTGTCATGCCCCGACATAGAATGACGACCAATGTTTGATGACCGATCATAACCCGAACGAGGCTGTGACTTGCGGAAATAAGTTAGTATGACCTGTTCATTTTATTCAAATGCGCAAGCAGAAGCAAATCTAAATGAATCATCATAAGAATAACATGAGCAAACCATTGTACGTTATATTTACATGATCGTGCTTATTTTAACAAGCCCGTCTCTCGGGCCATTGCAAACATCATACATATTTCACATGCCTATTCCAAAGGCTTTTCCATGCAAAGACCAACTATGGACAACAAAATTTCGGCTTGGGATAATCTTACTCCCATTACTCCATCTCCTTGCACTCCAGTTTACATGTGTTACTTCTTCTCGCGACCTGTCCGCTTGGCCGTCTCATGCCCCACGTGCGGCATGCCCCAAAGCCGGCCCGTTCATACCGTCAAAGGGGCTGTCAAACCCGCGCAAGGGTCCAATCTAGTCTCCGTTAGACAAGTGGTACCGCGCCACATACGTGTAGGGAACCAATTCCTCGAGTCTCTCGTCTATCATAACATAAGTTGTAATTTGACGGTAGGTGTGGCCTTCACGGGTATCGATCAGGTGAACAACTCAACTCACATCTTTACGGGGTTGCTAAAACGAGTTGGGGAAGGTGCCATCCAATGGACCTGAAAAGAGAAAAAACAACGGGGGATGAGTTGAGGGACTTAATAAGTGAACTCACGAATGTCAAGTGAGGATGAATCAATCGCCATTAACATGAGTCGGCTCTTACCGTACCAGCGTCGATGGCAAATTATTAGTAAAGTTCATGCCAACAAATAACTAGAGAACATCAAGCATAGCTATCATAAATGAACATCACTAGCCAAGTTCCGGTTTCTATCTCGAGATGTGAACATCGAACATGAAACATAAGCATGCCATAAAAAGAACCAACCACGATCAACCAAATGATCATTTACGGTCCAAGCAAACCACGTCACAACGTATCTCATCTTCCTTTCCCGATATTGGAGAATTCACTTACTCAATGAAATAAAACTAGAATAAGAAAGTGAGACGCATGTGATGAACACGAGATTCTTGGGCGGGTCTCGGACGTGGCTTCTTAGTGGCCGAACAACAAAAGGAAAAAGGGAAAAGTTGGTGGGACTTTTTTGGACTTGAAAAGAGGGGAGAGATAGTGATTGGCGTGGTATTTCCAAATCAAGTGGGGGCTCTATATATAATGGTCTATACTTGAGTTATGAAGAAGATACAATGTCATCATGAAATGGCCCCTAAAGTCAAGTGTCATTATTATATTGATTTGGAAATCTTAGACATTATTGAATAATAGTCAAAAGAGTATGATGAAGTGATCTTGCAAATCCTAGTCATTAATAGCCCTCTTTCTCTCTCTTAGCTCTCCCTCTTGGCTGGATTTCTCCCTCTTGGATTTCCCTCACTTGGCCAATCTCCTTCTTTGTTCTTTGCTTATTATTGACAATAATGAGTCACCATGCTTCATTTATGGAAGTAGATAACTCAGCTGGTCACCAATTATAGAGGAGGACACCTAAGCAAGACACTAATAATGGTGGTTTCCAGAGGAAAATTTGACTTGGTCAAATTATTATCTTCTAGTTTCCTATCATTTCTGAAGCGTGAGGCTAATCCTTGGTCCTCTACAAGTGATGGTTTTACTCAATAACTTAGATTAATCGGGCTACACAAAACCGACTAAGCGACACTTAACTCTTAACCCCTATCATATTCATTCAACTTTCTTTTCGAGAGTTTTCCACAATAATTCTTTAGGCATGAAAAGAGGGGAGAGATAGTGATTGGCATGGGGCTTCCAAATCAAGCGGGGGCCTTCTCTATATATAGTAGTTCATGCTTGAGTTATGAAGAAGAGACAATGTCATCATGAAATGGCCCCTAAAGTCAAGTGTCATTATTATCTTGATTTGGAAATCTTGGGTATTAATAAACAATGGTCAAAAGAGCATGATGAAATGATTTTACAAAATCCTAGTCATTAATAACCCTCTTTCTCTCTCTCGGCTCTTCCTCTTGGCCGGATTTCTCCCTCTTGGCTTTTCCTCACTTTGGCGATCTCCTCTTTATCCTTTGCTTATTATTGGTGACAATAAGTCACCATACTTTATTTATGAAAGTAAACAACTCAGCTGGTCACCAATTATGAAGGAGGACACTTAAGTAAGGCACTAATAATGGTGGTTTCTAGAGGAAGATTTGATTTAGTCAAATTTTTGTTTCTAGTTTCCTATCATTTCTGAAGCGCGAGGCCAATCCTTAATCCTTTACAAGTGCTGGTTCTACTCAATAATTTGGATTAATCGGGTTACATAAAATCGACTTAGAGACACTTAACTCTTAACTCCGCGTTATATTTATTCAACTTGTTTTTTGAGGGTTTTCCACAATAATTCATGCTCATTAATCTCGTTCAATCCGAGATTTGATGTAGAAAAATCTCAAAATGTGACCAAACACAACTAAGCGAAAATTCAAATCTAACTATGCAAGTTTGGGCTAGTCGGGTTACCTAGGTGCGTGCCCTATGCAATCGGGCCTAACTAGGTGCAAGGCCGGGCACACGACGGAGCACATGGCTGGGCGTGTGGCCGAGCGCATAGACACAGTGTCGGGCTACACGAGCGGTATGCCGAGCATGATGTTAAGCCACACGAGCAAGGAATCGGTTCATGGCCCAACACATGCATTGGCTCATGAATGGGCATCATGCATGGCTCATGGCCAAGTCTCTTGAGCATGGAACTAAGTCGGAGCTGGATCTGTCGGGTATATCGGTTAGCACAAGGGTTAGGCATAGTGACTGGCACACAGCTGGGCACTTAGCTAGTCGTGGCTTAGCTGACGAGTACAATGGCCGATCATGTTCGGGCACAAGGCCTGGTCGACACGGCTGGCACATATCCTAGTCTGCGGCCAAGCCACTAGGCTCGTGACCTGACAAGGCTCGTACATGGCTTACCTGACTCAACGCAATGATCCATGGCCGATTTGCGACTCGTCTATGTTTAAGTATCGACGGCATATAGTTGATCCTCGGTTGTCATATAATCTCGTGGAATCCAATATTCTGAAATTAACTCATGGTTATCCGTGATCGATGCATAGTCATGCGGTATCACCTGCGACCGACACATGCCGACACAGCACTAATCCATAGTTATCCCATACCGTCCCATTAACGGCCCTTATGGTCGAAAGGTCAATCCATGGTCATTTCACTCTAATCGAATTACGTGATGAGGGAGTCATTCCACTGTCGATCCTTAAGCCAAGTCATGGACAATCTTTTGATCAAACCACAATCAACCTTTATTATACTCGTTCCGACGATATTATTCATCTCATTACCAACCCTCGGCTTGAACTGTTTACCCATTCCATTACCATTTATCTTATGTCATCTTAGTCCCAAATTCGGGGATGTCACAATTAGACTAATGCTAAATGAAAAAAGAGTTTCCTTTCTTTAGTTGGTGATAGTACCAGAACCACTATAGAGACGTACATGGAATGTTGCTCTTGGTGCAACTTTTGAAGCTGCAATTTGCTAACTACTAAGGGTTGCCCCAGTGGCCACTCTTTCCACTTGAAAATGGGGAGGAAAGGAGTTTAATTCCCCACCTTCTCAGGAAAGCTAGTGATAAGGATTTTCACGCTCTGTAAAGAGGTAGAATAAAAGTCTGAAAATGAGACGAGAGTTAGTGTAGGACAAAAAAAATTGCAGTTTGCTTTCCTTTTGGTAACTATAAGATTGACACATCGTCAAAAAGACTTCAATAAAAGCTTATTTGTATTTCGAGTTTTTCTATAGTCAACATGAAGACATGATGAAGATTTAAATTAGTTAAACAAGAAGCAAGATATCCAATGGGTTTGCATTATACAACATCTAAGTAGAATGATCTTAGAATTTGTCTTTGTCGATCGTATGTATGTCTTATAACACTGCTTTTTCACAAGGCTCAAACTAAAACTTGACATTAAAGTGTGATATAAGACCGGACTCTTTTTTTTCTTTGTGAAACAACATCCTAATTGGGGTACCGCATTGTTGCATGCAGGCTAGCTCCATTTGAAGCTATTGGAGAAAGCAAATGGAGTTTAGCTCTTCCCATGGTATATATCTAAAGAGGCAAGGATGCCTTGAATCCTTGGTGGTGGTTCCAAAGGTACCTCACCAAAGCAAAGGAAGCCAAAGCTTTTGATTAGGGTCGCCTCATCTGTCCAAGTATATATATTTGGCGAACTAGTAGGACTGCGTTTCTTATTTTAAGGTACCGATATTCGCACGCTTAGTCCCCAAGTTAGGGGAAAGTTTTTCTTCCCTCACTTTAGAAAATACTCTTGTGTTTAACATCCTAGAATTCATACAAAGTGCTACAGTTGAGAGACTTTAAGAGAACTTACGCAAATAAACTAACCACGACTGCCGAGTTTGTTAGTAGTTTCTTTCGGAGCCTTATTGCTTGTGCTAACCTGTTGAGAAGATGGCCATGTAATGCCACCACCTAGAGGTTATTAGTGCGACATCCCGTTCGTTATTATCTTTGATTAAGCACAAGTGGAAGCAATTAATTTGGGACAATCACAATCAGAATAAACAACGAGATTACGATAAGCATCATGAGCAAACCTTATATTTACAGCACACGCAAGCATATTTTACAACCCGACTTATGGGTCACAATAAAAGTTATGACTTGGGTGTCCTACGCCCGCTATTACAGCTTCAATGCTCCTAGATTTCTCGAACTCCAACATAGCTCATACTCCCCTTCCTACTGCCGTCCGCTTGGTTGGCTCATACCTCACCTGTGGTGTCCTGTAGAGCTAGCCCGCCATTTCCACTAAAAGGGCCGTTATGCCCGCCCAGGGGTCCAACCAGGTCGCCTTTCGACCAACGGTATCACGCCACGTAAGTGTGGGGAACCAAGTTCTCGAGACCCTTATTAACCATAACATAGGTAATAACTCGAGAGTAGGTCCGGCGTTCATGGGTGTTGAAAGCATCAACCACCTCAACTTCCATCTTTACAGGGGTGTCGAAATGGGTATGGAGAGATGCCATCTTATGGACCTAAAAGGAAAACAATGGGGATGAGTCGGGGAGACCCAATAAGTAAACTCACTAATATCAAGTGAGGAAGAATCAATCGCCGTTAACATGAGTTAACCCTTACCAAACCAGTGTCAATGGCAAATCAATAGCAAAGTACATGCTAACAACAAGAGAACATCAAGCATGGCGTGAGTATCACCAATCAAGTTCCGATTTTTATCATATGTAATCATGAATAACAAGAAAAGCCTTTCTTGCAATCAAGTCATACTTGACTCTTGCAAAACGTGAGAAATATATACGTCTCAGGTATATAAAAGACATAAGATGAAATAATCAACGATCATTCACAAGTTCGAAAATGATCCAAGCAAACTACGTCACATCAAATACGAAACATAGGCAAGACATGGAAAGAACCAACCACGACCATCAAACGACCGAACATGGTCTAAGCAAATCACGTCATAACGCATCTCATATTCCTTTCTCGACATTAGGGAATTCACTTACTTTACTCAACAAGGCAGGATTTTATGGAGACCAAATAGTGACGTGAGAATGAAGTGGTAATTGGCATGAGCAAGAGGAAAGTGGCGTGAGCAAGAAGAAGAACCGGCCGGTGGGTAGGCGTGTGAGAGAGGGTGAGTGGCGTAAGAATGAGAGATGAGAGAGGAAGAGGAGATGGTGTGTGGTAACTAAGGAGGTACCAAGCTTATTTATAGGCAAACCCAACTTGCTTACCAAGTCTAGAGTCAAAACTTGCTCCTAAAATTCTTGACTCTTTAGAATCCTCCAAACTCTCATAATTCACTTGCCACACGGTCCAATCACCTTCATTCAAGTGTTACTTATAATTAAAGGAAATCTTATCAAATCTTAGGCCTAATAATTTGAGTGTCTAATTGACTACCAAGTATCCTACTAGGGTTATAATGCCCTAAGTTACGGTATATGAGTCACCCTATACATTAAATTCCAAGAGGACACCTAAGCCCGTGCATTAATGTCTATAGGGACACATAAACTATTCATGAAGAAAAGATAAATGTCATGATGAAATTGCTCCTAAAGTCTAATGTCATCATTATCTAGATCTTGAAAGTCTTGGCTATTAACGAAGAAGAGCCAAAAGACCATGATTAAATCGCCTTGAAAGTCTTAGCCATTAATTTGACTTCTTGAACAAGATTTAATTCTAGCCACATAATTTAAGCTTAGGCTCTAAGGTTCAATCTAGAGTTCATGATGACCTATAGGAGCAATTAAGATCCTAAAACTTGGTCCTCAAGTTGCAATTGGCCCTAAAGTCTAAATTTCATAATTAAGCTTTTTGTGCAAGCCTTTAATTTGAGGTCATTCATTTCCAACTTGGCCTCCAGGTTTCTATCTTAGGGTCAGTATACCCTATTCAGTCAAGGCCTAAATAAATCGTGATTGTAACGCCCTCACCTCGGGGTCATTAACGTGACGTCCCGTCATTGTTATTTTTTTTTATAAGCACAAGCAGAAACGTAAACTCGGGACAATCATATTCAGAATAACAACGGAATTTAAACAAGCATCATTATGAGCAAACCTTATATTTACAGTGCATGCAACCATATTTTAACAAGCTCTTCGGGCCATGGCAAACATCACATATTTCACACGCATATTCTAGAGGCCTATCCGTTCCTAACTGACTATGAATAGCAAAACTCGGCTTGGGTAATCCTATCCCCTCTACTTTATCTCTCGCTTCTAACTCCATCCACATCTCCTCCCCGCTTCGCGTCCGTATGGCCGATCTACACCCCACCCGTGGCATACCCCGTAACCGACTCGCCTATACCGCCAAAAGGTCCATTGAACCCACGCGGGGGTCCAACGCATTCTCCGTTAGTGTAGCCATGCCATGCCACGTAAGGGTGAGGCACCAAGTCCGTTAGGCCCTCATCGACCATCACATATATCGTGATCCGATAGTAGGCTCAACCTTCGCGGGCATCTATCACGGTGAGCACTTCGGCTCTTATTTCCACGGGGTTACCAAACCGGGTTGGGAAAGATGGCATTCTTGGAACCTAAAAAGGAAACAACGGGGGATAAGTCGGGGAGGCTCAACAAGTAAACTTACTAATATCAAGCGAGGACAAAGGGATCGCCGTTAACATAAGTCGGCTCTTACGGCACTCGCATCAATGACAGATCAATAGCAAAATTCATACAAGAGAACATCACGCATGGCTATAACTTGTGCACTTTATTAGCCAAATCTTGGTTCTATCTCAAGACAAACATCAAACATGAAACATGGTCAAATCAAGGGAATGAACCAACTATGACCAACCAAACGACCAAGAAACGGTCCAAGCAAACCGTGTCACAACGCATCACAACTTCTTTTCCCGATGTTAGGAAGTTTACTTACACAATGGAATAAAACAAGAAATAGAGAAAACGGTTGGCGTGGGGTGAGCACATGAGCCTTGACGAGTCTCGGGCGATTCTTGGCGTATTGCTTGAGCGCGTGGAAGCGGGGGTCGTGATCGGTTCTTAGGCTCTCTAGTTTGCCCAACAACAAGAAGAGACACGAGCTAGTCAGTGAGCTCACTCTCTCTTTCTCGGTGTGAACAAGAAGCAAAGAAACAAGAGAAAATGTTGGCCGGTTAGTGGTGTGAGAATGGATAATAACGTGAGAGAGAGAGAGAGAGAGAGCTTCACTATTTATGGAAGTCCTTCCTTGGTCATCACTCTAGGACATTAATAAGAGGAGACAAAATAACATCATGAAATGGCCTCAAAAGTCTAAGGTCATTTATGGCTTGTCATGATGAAGGGGCCTCCAAAGTCCAAGCCAATTAATATTTGTAATTATGAAAGGGGTCCCTAAGTCAAGAATAATAATGGAGGCTTCTTGAGGAAGATTTGACTAGGGCAAAGCTTACCTTCTAGTTTCTTCCCAACAAAACAAACGCGGAGTCTATTTTGGCATTCTAGAAATGTCGGTTCAGCCCGCAATAACTCAGCACCATCGGGTTCCACAATAACAACTAATCGACACTTAAGTCGCAAACCCGCATCATAATCAATTCCATGATTTCCGAGGATTTTCCGCGACTAAAACTTACTTAATAATCTTATTCAATCCAAGGTTCGGTGCGAGAATGTCCTCAAATATCACTAAATATAACCAAGATAAGATTCAAGTTGAATGGAATCAGCTCAAGCCAACCGGTTGACTGGGCGCGTGGCTTGGTCTGACCGGGCGTATGGCCTGGCACGCTACCGGGCCGCATGGGCACATGGTTGGGCACATGGCTGGGCGCATGGCTGAGTGCACGGGCATTGTACCGGCCTGCACGGGCAACGTGCCAAGCACTACGCCGACTGCACGGGCAACGTGCCGAGCATCACATCAGGCCACACGAGCGAAGGGTCAGTTCTCGACTAAGCATGGACATTGGCTCATGAGTAGCACAACGCATGGTTCATGGCCGAGTTTCTTGAGCACGAGACTAGATCGGAGTCGGATCCAACGGACATAATGGTTGGCATGAGGGTTAGGCACACGGTCGGGCACATAGCCGGCCCATGGCCTGGTTGACTGGCACAATCGCAGGTCATGACCGGGCACATGGCCTTAACCGGCGCGATTGGCAATTTTGCCCGGGCAACGACCAAGCCACTAGGCACATGACTTGGCACATGTCTCGTTCACGGCCTACCCAACTCAACTCAACGCAACGATAAGTGGCCGATTCGTGATCGAGCCACGTTCGAGGATCAACGACTCATGGTCGACCCTCGGTTGTCATGTAGTCTCATGGAAATCAGTACCCCCGGAATTAACTTACGGTCATCCGTGACCGATGCATGGCTATACGGTATCACCTGCGATCGACACATGCCGACATAATACTGATCCACAATTATTCCGGACGATACCACTAACGGCCCTTATGGTCGATAGGTCAATCCATAGTCATATCACTATAATCAACTTATGCGATCGGAGAGACATTCCACTGTTGATTCCTAGGCCAAATCATGAACAATTTTTCAATTGAACTATAACCAACTCTCAGTACACACATTCCGACCATACCATCCATCCCATTACCGACCCTCGAGTCGTATGACTCGCTCAATCCATTATCACTTACCTACGACTTCCAAGCCCAAAATCAGGGATATGACAATGATGATCTCTATTTCTCTCTCTCTTTGGCCGTGAGCCATCTTGCTAGGCGTGAATGATGGTCTTGGTCATCTAGACTCAATTATAGAAGCCTTCCAGAAGAACACATTTTAGCTTCCGCAACCACATGTAAAGCCTCATTTCCCCCTTCATATGATGTCCAATCAAAGTGTAACATATCTTATTTGAAAGCTCATAATGTGCACATTAAATAATCAGAAGATCTCAAGTCCAAATTCTCAAGGTTTCACGTGAGAAATGGTGCATATTTGAAATATGATAAAATTGGGCAATTTTGTACTGTTCAAGAAATCGGACTTGAAAATATAGTAAATAGATTCAGAAAATTCTCAAATTTGAATATGTCATAAACAAAGCCTTAAAAAACATTTCCCATGGAAATATGAAATATGAATCTTTCTGTAAACACAACTTTTAGTAACTCAAAGACAGACTAAAAACAGTTCGCTGGAATAGAATTCTTGCTTCTCAAAGCAAGCTCTTTCCAGAATCCAAATCATCTCTAAAAATTCCCAAATATATATATATGTTATAAATGAAGAAGTTCTTAACAACTTTTGTGAAGGAAATTTGTTGAAATTTAGCCCAGAAAAGTTTGTATAAAATCGAGAAAGTGTAAACATCATAGAAATACCCATTTTAGGCAGTTTTACACAGTCCGAAAATGAGGTGATTGTCCAACCCAAATCAAGTCCAAAAATTCTGAAATTAAAATATGTTAAACTTGAATATATTTAGAACAACTTTGACGAAGGAAATTTTTGGAAATTCGGTTCACAAAGTTTTTGCCACAAAAATAACAAAACGAGGTGGTACTAGGGACTCGAAACTAGGTTTTTCAGAACAAGAGTAAAAATTGGTTCCGATTGAAAAAACGACCAAATTTAATTCATAGTCATTTCTCAGGAATTGAAATTGAAGATGTTATAAGCCAAAACCCAAGAAAGAGAAATGAATAACAAAGAGAGAGGTAGCTAAACCAAAAAGAATTTAATGCTTGTTTTTGAGTTGCGAAGAAAGTTCATTTTGAGGTACAAGAGTCATTTTCTTAGCTCTGTTGGTTTCTCCATTACTTATTACCTAATCTTTTATCATAAATCTAGCATTCAGAGTCCAATTTATTGCTATGTATAGGCTCCATTTGGTTCAGCCTTTCCAATGGGCTTTCGGCCTCGAAAGCCCTTTAGGAAAATGCTAAGGCATTTGGCAAGCATTCTCAATGGGCTTTCGACTAAAAGTCAGCATTGGGAATGCTCAAAGTTCAAAACTGGTCCGGGCTAATTTTGGCTTTTAGTATTTGGCCAATGCTGAATCTAATTTTTTTCTTTCCAAACTATCCTCACTTATTCTTTAATACTTCGGTTTTGCCCCTTGTTGTTACTATTCATCTTTTTCGCGAAAGGGCGGCCGGCGAGGGCGGCTGATGACACCAAATCTATACGGCAAAGGGCTGGTGAGGGGCCGGCGTGGTCGCCCAACCCAGGCCGACGGCGCTTGAGGTCGGGCGACCCCCGGCGAGGGCTGCCTGGGTCGCGCGACCCTTACTAGGGGTTGCCCGACCTCGAGCGACCGTCGCCAGCGCCAGATCTGGCTCGCCAGCGGTCGCCCGACCTCGGATGATGGCCGCCGACGCTAGATTTAGCTCGCCAGCAGCTTTAGCCTTTCGCGGGCTCTGGCGAAGGGTAACTTTTTTTTTAATAAAAAAGGGTCCCAAAGCCATTTACAAAAAAAAAAAAAAAGCCAAACATCATTTGGGCCAAAGTAGCTTCACAAATAATTTTTTACCAAACGCCATTTATATTTCCCTGAGGAGCCTTAACCTGAAGGTATTTGCATTCTTTCAAGACTCATTTGCAAAGTTGAACCAAACGGGCCCATAATAACATGAAAACACCTTGTTTCGAGACTTTTTCAAGTTTTCCAAAACTATCATTCACAATTGTCTCATAACAATTTCAGGCACACCATTGTACATTCTAGTGTTGCAATTACAATCTGAAAAGAAAAGAAACTAATCTCCAATGGGCTATATCGCAAATTTTGAGCCAAGAGATACATCCATTGTACTCTACGTGCAATAGTGGTAGTTCCATACCCTTTAATATGTGATGAGATTAGGTGCAATTGTTGAATGTTTTTGAGAAAGTGTTTGATGTGTTTGCGGAGAAAAAAAGAATTTTGGGATAGAAGAGTTTACCATTAAGGCATGAAGGAATATGCCATCAACAAAGATAAAAAACTCGAAGGTTTACTACCAACGAATTGGACAAAGAATTATAGGATTTTAAGGTTCACCACCTATGTGAATTAGATAAAAGAATCGAAAAAATCACTCACTTATGAAAAATTCTCATGTTTTATTAACTCATGTATCTTCTTGCATACAATAGATAATTCACCTTTTATTTATAGAGGGATTAGGACACTAAACTATGAAACCTTAAACTAAAATATATTAAACTAGGAAACAAAAAATTAGGAAACATTAAATGAGAAAGCCTATTCAAAATAGGAAATTAGCTTGAAAAAGGAAACATTTGACACGTTTTTTTTTTGGTCGAAACATTTGACCTTTTCGAACATTTGACACGTTTGAAAAGGGTTTTTGTTCTTCAACGTCTAGGAACTTCGTCAAAGATGTCGTCTTTTCATTGGACCTTGAAGCTCCCGCATCATCATTCTCTTGTAGAAGCATAGAATCATTTCGAATTTCCACCAAATATAGCCTACAATCTTCAACTTCTTCATGTTGAATAGAATCATTATTAGAAGTTAGAGTTAAGAATGTGATTATTCCTCTCACAAGGCCCACACTCGGATAGTCCTTCACTAATCTCTCGTTGCTTTGAGGATCCCTCCTAAATCAATGGCCCATAATACCGTCAACTCAAAAAAGTGTCCCTCGATTGAATTTTGTTTTATGTACTTACGAACTCAAGGGTGTTACCTTTACAAAAAAAAAAAAAAAACTCAAGGGTGTTAGTTCTTGATACGACACCGGCATTACAAGTTCAAAACCGATAAGGCTTGACACTTACTGGCCTTATTTTATTAAAAAAGACTCACATTGAGACGTTTTGGTAGTGATAATAAATGAATAAATACAAATAGTATGACACAAAATGAAGAGACGATACTATAAAGAAAGATATGCCAATCGAAATCGACATGATGAGGTTATTAGAAGAAACACATATATAAATATTTAGAAGATAAATAAGATGCTCTTTATTCCATTTAAACTGTAATGAAGCAGCTAACTATATTATCTTACTCTCTCGGTTTCCTGCCTGAATGCGTAGGATGATTCCATGGAAAACAAGCATCAATCCTTGAGGTCTTTTGGTTGAACCTACAAGGACCAGTTGGGTAGATTTGCCAAAGACACATGAAAAGCAATCATTGTAATCTCTTATTTGCACACATATATCAAACCACTTAAATTGACCTAGCTAGGCAAAACTACAAAAGAACAACGTCCTCCCAAAGATATCAGGTCGAAAGGAGAATAGCCAATAGTCATTATTTGTTATATCGTGGACTCCGATATCGTTGTCCTTGGATTGGCAATGAACTATTAAAGTAGTTCCGGCCTGCAAGTTGTTACGGATCACAACAAATGTCTTGCCCCAAACATCTCCCACACAACTCGTGAGCAATAAAGAACAATAAAATATGAGCTTAGCTGATGAATTCATTGGTGTGGAATTTGTTGCTCCAACATCAACATCATTCGGCTATTTATGGACGAAGAATAGAGGATATTGGATTGGATTGCCAGCTTGCTCCAACCACATTACCTTTTATTTTATTTTTTTAATTTGGAATAAGAATTGCCAAATGAGATTAGTTACCAATCAATACCGTGTATAGTTTAATCAAACTAAAGAAAATGAAGACCACTTCGTTGTGGCTGTAGTCTAGAAAATGAAACAATTACACTTTTTAGAAGCCATGTATTCACTGATCTTTTTTTTTGTTCATGAAATGCTAGGCAATGCTAGACATAAACTACAAAAAATTTCAGAGAACTATTTAAGCTGAACTTTTACTCACAAGATGTATCAAAACTTTGAGGGACATTTTTGGAAAAAAAAGTGGCACTAATAGACAATTCATTAGCTTGTTTAATCGCCAAAAGGGAACAATTGCACAATCCCATTTTGATTTTGTGAAATTTTTTGATGAATGTTTCTTAATAAATGATCTTTTATGGTAGTTCTCAAAATTTCTAGGAATTATTGGGATGTTATTCCTTCTCTTGTCTCCCATTGAGCCTTTTATATCCATCTATGCCATATCCTTGGCAATTAGGGAATCCACGTGCCATCTGGCTAGATACCACAAAGAGGGAGAGAGAAGTCGCATAAGGAAGTTGTCTCGCACCCTGAAGCGTTAGCCACTTGCCCATTTTGTGTCATTAATGAAAAAAAATTTCAGGATGAGTTGATATAACTTAGCCCGGGATTTGGTAACTTTTCTATAGGAAAAATCAGATATGTCGTGGAGTAGACTTAACCTAATTCGGGCCACAAAAGGACACCTTTGAATTCCGATGCATCAACAAATGCAGTGACTGCTAAATTAATCCTCGTTTCGATCCTTACCAATTTTTTTTACCAAATGGAAATTTCTTTTTTTTGAGGATGAGTTGGATCGGGCAAGAATTTGGGCCGGATCATGGGACCCGACCCGGCCCGCCCGCACAAATTTCCGCCGTCTCCTCCCCCGTAATCTCTCTTCCACCTTTCTTTCTGTATCGCAAGAGGGCCCGTTCTTTCATACGATGCTCGCTGCGCCATTGTACTGCTCGGGCTCGGCCATGAAGAAGAGCTCAAGCTTCGGATGAACGTATACACAGAGGCACACCAGCGCCCCGCGTGATATCTTCTTCTCAATTCGCAAAGACCCATTTGGCGGAGAGGCAGAATGAACGGTGTTTACGGTCTCCTACAGCAGTGGCAGCTGCCTTCTACCAAGTTTCTGCTGAGGAATTCAAAGCACTTACCCGGTACAGACATGCACACCCTCTCTCTGTCTCTCTGTCTCCGGCGCTGTTGTGTCGTTCTTTTGCCGTTTCGCGCCCTGGGTTGTTGCTTTTTTGTTGGATCCCCTGTTACTGGAAGAATGATTTTTGTTCTCTAGTATTCGAGTGAAGAGCACAGATTTTTGATCCGCAAGCTGGTTACGAGTGCAGGGAAATATCTGTTGCATCGTACCCGTGTCTATCCAATGGTGTGCTTCTGCAAGAGCATGCAAACAAACACTTATGAGGTTGTGAAAGGAAGCTATCTCCCCACCACCCAAACTGAACAAAATACGAAATCCAAGGTACCTGCTGACTTATTTCGGGATGTAATGATGGGAAGTAGCTGTTTGAGGTGAAGGGGCTAGGGGATGTGCTTCTTATCCTGTGCATTTTTGTAGTTTTTTGTATTAACAATCTACGCTTTGTGTCGAATCCAAGTATGGCATTGATGCTTGTTAGGGGAACTGGGATTGCTTAAATTGTTGCAATTATGGTAGAAGGATACATGGACAATATTTAAGGGGAAAAGACATGTTTGAATTCTGAAACCTAACAGTGATCCAGACATTAAATCAGAGTTGAATTTGCTAGGCGTTATAAAAATGAATTCAGAGGGGTAGAGTTCTCATTGCTGCACTGCATCCAGGAGGATTTACCCTGAGCGGACCGACTGATTTTGTCATTCGGCATGACTAACTGAAGAAGCATCAGTAGCTCAGGGTAAACGTGGTGTTGGGATCCCTAAAACTTGGCCTCTTATGCTAAGCTCATGTGTTGCGGATGCCTCTAGTTACTAGGTGAGAGGTTCTCAGCCATTTTCTTCCTTGGATTATAATACCCTCTTCATGGAATCATGGGAAGACCAAACGATGGCTTGGTCCTTCCTCTTGCTAGGCTAACTGATCATTTTGGCTCATCAGACCCAACATGGTACTGATATCTAATAACGTATAGGTCTGGCCACTGAAAATTCTTTAATTCTAATTTCAGATTATCTATGCGTCTTGACATTTCTGCTTGTTATTCTGTTGCTAAGTGGCAGAATAGTATATCAAAATGTGGTCCTGACTTTGGTCTGGTGTTGATGGTTGTATAAAAATTGAGTCTGCCATTTTGTGATTCAGCATTTTCCAAAGCTAACTTTAACTAGGATTCTTTGAAGTTTCCCCCATAATATATGTTTTATGCTATGTTTTTGTGTTCTTTCTCTATTGAAGCATATGAAATCCACTAACTGCATAAATACGGTGCTCTTTCTAGAAATTATGCTGAGAAAAGAAAGCACTGCCTAGAACCGAGAAGCTTAAATGGGAGTCATTTTTAAATTTTTCTTATAAAATGGACAGACCGAATTCTCTGATGTGCTAATAACAGGCTTTAGTATGCAGGATTTTAGGCTTATGTTTATTATATTTGAATTTGTCCTTGCTTTCTTTCCCGTATCAGAACTCAAAAGCTGCAAATATGAACACTTAGAGATCCCTGCACCTCTGCTTTGCTGCAAGTTGCTTAAGTCTCTAATAATTTTATATAGGGATCATATGAGCTTAAGTACAAAATTGCATTAGTTACTTTAAGCTCTCTGGCATTTGATACTGGTGCCTTCGGATTAAATTAATGAGTCAGTTTTCATGAATGCTTGGGTTGTGCTGGTTGGATTGCTGTAGGTGTTCATTTTCCTTTATGGTGGGATTTTCTTGATCTCTCCATAAGTAGTTGGTTTTTACCCTTTAGAATGGAGTTTTGGTTTCCTTCTTTTACTTCTGGATATCTTCTGTTAATAGTAGGCCTTTCTTTTTCTTTTTCTTTTTTTTTGGCCTTGGGGGGCCGGGGAGGGGGGGGGGGGTAGGCGGTGTTTGGGGGACTTCCATCATTCTATTCCGTTTTTGTGCTAATGTTTTCTAGTGTTGCACTTCATTCTTTATGGCCATGGGTCAATGCTTTCCTTTACTCTTTTAAACTGTCATTTGATACCCTATGTTAATCTCACCAATTCTCTGATAACTGTGTTAGGATAAAGTGTCCATAAAAAATGAAAATGTTGGTGCTTTTCAAAAGTTACCAATGGTGATGCCTTCAGTTGACATTCTCTATTCAGCTCTCAGGAAGGCAAAGAGGATATCACCTACAAAAGGCAATGAATCAGGATCATCCTTTTTAGTCCAAGTGGAAAGTTTTAGCCTCTTTTAATCTGCACGCAATGCTAAGATGTATGAATTCATCTATATCGATAGGTATTGCAAATGTTGCGAAAAGAGAAAGGAACAAGGGCGCAAAACAACTTGATGCACTTATGAAAGTAAGCTAGCCATTAATTTTCTATCTCGAGCATTTACTATGTGAATGAAGCCATTTTTGTCTTGTGTGAACAAGTTTTCTAATTGCTATGATTTTGGCATTGTCTCCATCTACAGGAGTTGGCAGCTCCCTTAAAAGTCTATGTTGATAATTTTCCGAAAAAAAAATATTTGCACCCTTACGAAAGATCACTAGTTGAACTGACCCTTGGAGATGGAAATTATGAAGAGGTAGTTCTTGACTAAAGTATTTTGTTCCTTCTTTTATTTACCGGAGGACTAGCAGTATTTTTTTTTGAGTAATCTCTCAAGGTGTACAGAACACCTAGTTTTATTTTTTCCTTGGTGATATTGAGGTAAGCACTACACCATCTTACTTAGTGTAGTGCTGTTGAAGAACATTTTCACATCAGATGCCCTCTCAATGTCATTGTGAAACATCTAATAGGATTATGCATACTTCTATGAATTGTTTCTCACTACCTCTCTTCTCCATCATTCTGTTCTTTCACCCACCTTAGCTATACAAGAATGAATAGTTCATTTTTTCCATTTTCATTAGATGGGATGCAGTAGTGCAGGGGGCTCACTTTTCCCTCATTATTTACACACATTGTAAAATTGGTAATCTGAGACTTAAACAAGTTGGACTTCGCAGAGTGTTATATGCGCTATGAATAGAATATCACATGATATAGATGCGGTGGACGGTATACAATGTCAGTGAAGTTCTCTTCTAGGGGTTTGGGATTGTCAGTCTTATTGCCACACACTTTCTGTGGCAGGTATTGATGAAAGTAGATACTTTGAGGAAGAAGGTGACATCTGTGGGTAAAGAACATGCTTCTCTCTGTGCTAAGGTAAATATCTAATTTTAGATTTAGTATCCTTCAGTAATGATAATAGTCTCATTCTGCACCTTTGGTGGGCAACTGGCAGTTATTGTAGCTTTTCCTTTTCCCTGATGAGGTTGATACTGGGATTATGTAGTTTGTCCCTCTCTTGTCATGATTTATCTGCTTTCGGTTCTGCAAATAGTAGTGAAATTGCTATGGTTGTGTTCAGTATATGTCACCTAACTTGATATGTACTGTATAGTCCTTGTCCAAGAGAGAAGCAGAGGAAAGGTTGAGTGGAGGTATTGGAAAACTTGAAGAAATTTTTCATCACGAAGGCAAGGCTATTGATGAGTTGTTGGACATTGCAAAGGTGCTTAGCATATTGATAATGCTATTTTCTTTCTTACATCAACCTGCTGCACATTTTTATACCAGGGCCGTTACATTCAGTAACTTGACAACTTTCAATAAGATTACCTTCGGCACATGTGTGGTTTTGTATGCCTGGCTCTGTTAACCATAGGATCCTGGTTTATGCATGCATTATGTCCGCTTGATGTGAAAGTACTTACTACAGAGTTGGGGGTATTTCTATACAGCTATTGTTTGATTTGCTGATTGGGGAGTATTGAGCGACTGTAAATATCATTTCTCCATTTTCTTTATTCTCTTCTTTCCTCTTTATACTTTTTTGTTAGCCTTTTTCGTATTGTTAATTGATGTTTCAATATTACTTCTGCTGAAGAGTTCTTAACTTACCAAGAGACTGATATTAAATGAATATTTCCTGATCTCTTAGGCTAAAATATCAACAAAGTCTGCTGGTGATGGCCATTAGTAAACTATAGTGACGACTCTTTTTAAGTTTTGTGGAAATGCTGGTGATAATTGTTAATTGCACCAATAAAGTCTGTGTACATGTATTTGATGGATTATGTGATATGAGGTAATTTGAACTAACACTCTCCGGCTCGTTTCCAATACCTCTGGTGGAATTATACATTATACTGTATGTGTTGAATAGAGTTTAATAGTTCTGTCATGGTCTCAGTTTTAGCTGTACTCATTAGTTCATTCCGGGCGAATTGGCCTGTTGTTCTGCTTTTTGCATGAAAATATTCAGCTTATAGATCTTTTGTTAGTTGTTTAATAGAGGGCTACTTAAGATCTCCGATTATGAATACTTTTGCAGACATTGAGGGCAATGCCAGTAATTGATCTTGAAACCCCAACTCTTTGTCTTGTTGGAGCTCCGAACGTAGGAAAGTCCTCTTTGGTCCGTATACTCTCGACAGGAAGGCCTGAGGTACAATCAATATCTTAGCTTTGCAGAGATATCCTTTATTTATTCAGCGTGACAATTTTGTCAGACAGAAAGAATTAGTATATGCTTCTTTATATGTATGGTCTGGTTATTTTGGTTTGGATTTTGTGAGACCATTATTGTTCTCTTTTATTTTTGCATGGAAATCTTCCTCTTGTACTCCCTTCGGCATCCTCTATAGTGTGACTGTGCAAATGCTCATCCTGAGCAGAATAGAGTAGTCTGAGGTGTTCTTGTACTGTTTCCCTATTGTCTGCTTTGGTTATGGTGCATGATATTCATATCTGTGGATGTGCTGGCATGCATATCTCTGATCTCGATTGGAAATATTTGCATTATAATCATTGAACCCTTCCATCGGACACTTGTGTACATCATAACTTGAAGTATATCGTAAATAAAAGGGAACGTTAAATTGTGTATCCTTTGATAAGTATTTGCATCTGAATCTGATTTGACTAGACTGGATATTATGCTAAAAAACTATTGCTTTCTCATTGATGTTTGTTGAGACTGCGTCATCACTTCTTCTCTATGCTCAGGTCTGCAACTACCCCTTCACGACACGAGGAATTCTTATGGGTCACATTGCTTTAAACTTCCACCATTTTCAGGTCTAGTCTTTGAACTTGACTACCTTTTTCTGTCTTTGATAAGCCCTCACTTGACTACCTGCTATTGCTCTACTTCATCATAGTGGAGTGATAACTAGGGTTTCTTTTTCTCCTGGGAGCCAGGAGATGGAGGAGCAAGTTTCCGTTATGCTTTCGCTATGTAATACTGGGGGGAAACCTTTACCTGGACTTTTTGTGGTGGTTCTGATATTTTTCTGGTAGTTTTTTCTTTATTTGTGTCTCCTTTCTTTCCTTGCTGCAGACCGTAAAAGATCAAATCTTGTTCAAAGATGTATAGATCACAGTTTTCTAATCTTGACACACTGAAAGCGGGTTTATGGACACTATTTCACTGTACGGATTTACCTTTTTCACGTGGAAGATCATATTAGAATGATAAGAGATGCAAAAACTGGATTCTTGTTAATTTTTCATACTTTAAGCTGAGGAAATTTGGGACAGTGAAAATGGTCCTTGACTGCACAAGCAATTCTTCTGATAGCAAATGAGAGTTTGGTTACTTTTGCCTTGCTGCCATGCTTTTAACTAATTTTTTGGAAGATCGTGGGATGAAAATGGTGAGGGATATGAAAACAGGTGTTATCTGTTTTGTTGATTGTGGCCTTCGGTCCTTGAGGAAACTTTGGACAACAGCCAGGAGCTGCAAATCTTGAAGCTGCTGTATTATCAGTTAGATAATGTTAGAGCTACTATTTCTGTAATGTTTCATTGTGGTGGGTTATGGATTGCTCGGAATAAATTAAGTCAACTGCTCAGGTCCGAGTTGTGCTCAATTCATTTTCATGTTGTATTTGATGATTTTTTGGAATTGATTACAGGTGACAGACACCCCTGGTTTGCTAAGGAGACATGATGGTGAGTCACTTGGAATAAGCAATGTAACATTGTCAATGTGGATTACGCACAATGTCAAAAAAAGACACTAAATTGATGGTTGTGCCTAGTCTGTGCAAGCTGTAGATAGTCCAACAAAAATTTTTGAGCTTTCCGAGATGACATAGGACACAAATTCACCAAAAGATGTGGCTTTTCTGACAGAAGAACATGATTTTTGTCAGCGTAGTTCGTCCACCTTAAATGTTTCCATATAGAGAATCAGCTTTCTTCTTATTTTGTGTTTCCACCTTAAAGGAAACTTTTCTATGTGCTAACAGTTTCTTATGTTGACCTGCAGAAGACAGGAATAATTTGGAGAAGTTAACACTTGCTGTGCTATCACATTTGCCAACAGCAATACTCTATGTGCACGATCTCACTGGAGAATGTGGAATGTCGCCCTCAAATCAGGTATCTCTGTAACGATTGTTTATAAAGAAAAATATACATACCTCCACACAAACACACACACACACATATACTTTATATGCTGTCCGAGTTTATTCGATCCTAATCCTATCCCATGACCTTCCACAAAGAGGTGATGACATCTTTAACTCCTGTTGCTTTTATCTTTAAATTCTTTCAAACACATTTTGCTATATGTTCTTCCTATTCTTGTATTTCATCCATATATGTTAATGTTACCATTTCATTCTGGCTGTGGAGTAGGACACATAACTATCTAGAAGTCAGTTGGAAATCATTTACTTATGACTAGGGGTGCAATTGAGCCAAGTCGAGTCGTTACTATTAGATACTTGAACTTGTCTTGATTTGAAAACTTGAAGCTCAATCTAGCTTGATCAAGTATCTACTTCCCTACTCGAGCTTGACTTGATATTACACTCAGCATTCACAAGCCCAAATCGAGTTCTTCCAGGCCAGAGTTGAACCCAAGATTTTTTACTGATAAATGGAGAAAGAAGAAAGTGGGTCCTAAGTTGCGTTTATCGACAGGTTGATTGACATTCCACCAAAAAAAGAAAACCTGAAATTGGATTATAAGAATCCTGTCAACATCCCGGAATGCAGCTTCTGCCTCAAACCATAAGATTCGAACATTTATTAAAATAATTAAGCAAACTTCTTGAAAGTCCGCTGCTGACCTATAAGAACACTGGAGAAAGCACTCTTCTTGGAAGTCCATTTCGTTTGACATTAACAAGAAGCAAGTATCATGTCGGAGCAGAGAGAAGAACCCATAAAGCAAGAATATAGCAGCAATGACCTGAAGAAAAGTTATAGAGCTGAAAATATCGAGAAAACTGCTTCACAGAAGGGGAAAAAATTGTAAATCTGAAGTTTTCACAGTGCAAAACTATCTAGTTGTGAATGTAGAAGTCATTGAATAATATAAAACAAAAGGTAGAGAATATCTAAATATCAAACAATGAACTAGCTGAGAATCTGTCGGAAACTTCAACATCAGCTTGAGGATGGTTGAATACTCCGATTATCTGAAATGTGAGAATAACGCCTTGTTGGAAAACATCCCTCGGGGGATTTGGATGATGACAAAACTCATAAAACACATAGCTTTCCAACATAAATGAGTTATGTGAGTGCATGTTACAAGTTTGCAGAAGCAAAAAGTGCAGAACCAAAGTTTTATAGACCCAAATGAATTTATGCTTCAACATGTTTCTATATGTTTATTACAACAAATATACCAGCAAATGCATTCATCCAAGGATTTTAAAACATACTACTCTTTTTAAAAAAGAAGAAGATAAAGCTCCCCCTTGCTAGGTGCTTCTCCCTCTATTGGTCGCATAAACAAATATTGAAACACAAAATACAATCAAGATAAGAACACAGCATTAGAGAGAAACATATAAAGGAAACATCCACTTTATTTAGTATGAAAGTCAAGCAAAGCAAATATTTAGCAGTTGTACTTAGAGACAGAAGGTTTTCTCCTAGACTAAGGTAGATGGATTAAGCAAAAGGCATTAGGAATTCAATTTTCCGGTGGAAGATAAACTGGATGCCATGAGCTCGCTCTTGCCAACGGTTCCTTTGAAAGCCCGGAAGGAGCTCCTTGAGCTGATGGTTCATGAGAGACAGTTGAGAGCTAAAAATCTTTTGATAATCATTCATTTGTTTGCTCTGCTTGGATAAAGTTCCTGTAGGTACCTACACCAGCTTCCGCTTTTTGGGCAGCTGGTGGCAGAGCTTCTACACTGCATCTTCCTCATGAATCACTGGATGAAATCAAGAGCATTCCTGAAGAAATCAAAGGGGTTATGGAAAACACGATGGAACTACTGGGAATCTTTGATGAGAGGTTGAAAGCTGTCGAATGCTGCCAAAAGAGTGGAAGCTGGTGTTGGTACTATGGAAACATGACTACAAGGAGAGCAGACAGGCAAATGATTATCATAAGGTTTTTTGCTTAGAGTTGACCTCATGAACCGTTAGTTCAAGGAACTCCTTCCAGTTGCAAGGTGGTATTTGTGCTCTTGGCTAATATAGTTGAATTCAGCCTGATTGAGTTGCTAGAGCTGGGAGAGAGGATGTAGGCGCGAAGTGATGAACTTCTATAAATCGAGCGTGCAATTTCTCTTACCCTGAACTTCTTGATTTTCGCTGTTTATATTGCTTGTTCACCTGCGGGTCTAAAACCATTTTTTTTAGAAGGGGTTAGTTTTACAAAATCAGTTTCAGTACTCCACTCCCCAACTCTTGGTGGTTATTAGGGCGTGACGTGCCTTGTCGTAGTCGCAATGGAGATGGAGTATGAATGGAGGAAAAGTTTAACTCTAACTCTAGGATGCATAGGGTTGGTCCTTTAAATGGGGAATTGATGCGGTTCTCAAGGTGGAATGCTCATGACCTCAAGTAAGAGGAGAGGATGCCCTGTCTAGTTGTACACTTTTAGTGACCAAAGTGGAAAATCCATGGAACAGAGGAACTGCAGTGTTCGTTCTTCATGGAAAATAGCATGTAGGGTGGAGGTTTTACTTTGTGTATTTTGTTTGATAGATATCAGAGGATAGAATTGTAAACCTTAAATGTAGACTTTAAAAGATAAATTGCTCGATTAGGCTTGCGAGGTGCATGAGTCGAGTTTTTTTGGGGTCCGGAGTTGGCTTGACAAGCTACTTGAATAGACTCGGGCTTGAAAAAAATTGCCAAGCGGCCTAGCTTGGGTGAACAATGACTCATGAATCGATTGCGTGACTATGTTATTAGCATGAAAAGAATCCCATTCTTTGCTAGTTCTTGGATGTAACAGCGTAGAAATGTTGTTTGTTGAAATAACACTGTTTGTATTACCACGTGTCTAATATCTAGGCAAGGTTATGGAAGGAAAAGCGTTGTTATTTCTTACAGTTGATAGTGCCATAGAAATTTTTTTTTAAATCCTTGTTCACAAATATATATATAATTTTTTTGGATCGGCATGCAATAGTGCCTGTAATCATTTCTCTTAGTTCCAAGAAAAGCTAGGTCTTGAACACTGAAAATTGAAAGGGAAAATACCATAAAAAATCCTAAATCATGCCACTTGTGACAACTTACCCTGAACTTTTTTTTGTGACACGAAAAACCCCAAACTATGCCACTTGTGACATATTTACCCCCACAATATTTTGGCCCAAGGGCATTTTCGTCTTTTTCCTTTTTCTGTTTTTTTTTTTTTTTTACTTTTTTTTTTCTTTCTTCTCTCTTCCCTCTGCCATGGCCGGCAGAGGGAAGCCGGTGAGGGCGGCCCTCACCAGCATTGGGGTTGGGCGAGGGTTGCCCTTGCCCGATGCCGGCGAGGGTCGCCCTTGCCCGACGCCGGCGAGGGTCACCCTCGCCTGTCGCCCTCGCCAGCTTCCCTCCGCCATGGCTGGCAGAGGGAAGAGAGAAGAAAGAAAAAAAAAAGAAAAAAGAAAACAAAAAAAGGAAAAAGATGAAAACGCCCTTGGGCCAAAGTATTGCGGGATAAATGTGTTACAAGTGGCATAGTTTGGGGTTTTTCATGTCACAAAAAGAAGTTTAGGGTAAATTTGTCGTAAGTGGCATAGTTTGTGGTTTTTGGTGGTGTTTTCCCAAATTGAAATCTGTCTGTTTTTCCTTTATCTGAAATTTTGAGCTTCGTTTGTGCTGCTATTCCCAAATATTCCTCACTATGTTTCGTCAATGATAAGGTTTGTACCAAATTCAGTTCAAACAGGAGCTTCGCTTTTTCCCTACGTGCGCCTTTTGCACTTTTTATAGTTTGCAGCATGCTTCCAGGAGATATTAAATAAGTTTACACTATCTGGATTTTGTATTCTGCAGTACTTGATGTACAAAGAAATCAAGGAACGGTTCAATGATCATCTCTGGCTTGATGTTATATCCAAGAGTGATCTGTTGCAAGAGTCTGTATTTATTTCTGAAGATACAACAGCTGATGACGATGAGATGGTCCAGTACAGGAAAAAAGGACCTGATGGAGCAATTCATGTTTCCGTGAAGAGTGAAGAAGGGCTCAATGAGGTTAATAACTATTTCTTTTTAGGCCATATACTAACGTTACTTCTCTATATTGAACTTAATACATGTTAATTTACACTTAATGCATGTATGAAGCTGCATAAGTCTGCAGTAGTATCTTATGTCTGAATTGCTGGTCGATTTGAAGGTCTTTCTTGGATAATATGAGGAATAATCAATCTTTTTCCCTGTCTTTCTGGTGCTTGTGATTTGTGAGTTGCGTTGTCTTGTTATGATTCTTTAGATTCTTCAGCCTGACCTTATGTCTCCATTCTGCAGCTAAAGCAAAGCGTTCACAAGCTGCTAGTTGCTCAGATGGACAAAATTAAAGATGAAACGAATGTCACATGTCCGGAAAGTCTCACATAAAGGTTCTCCCAGGTTCATCCTATAGCAAATCAGTCAAACTGAGGGTTGCATATATAAAGCGGCTTTCTTAGTCTTGACCTAACGGTGGTTCCAATGAAAGGAAGCAGCGTTCCAAGAGCTTATCAGTTGTGTTGCTTGGGGTTGCCACACATCTGTCCGAGATCACCCTTTGGTTCATTAACAATTCTTATGCAGGAGAACTGTCCAACAGTATCTGCTTCGGTGACCATGGCCATATTTTCGTCACCCTTCTCATGGTCCCTGTTGAAATTCGGTTCATTGCAGGTTCAACTCCTACTTCAATTTTTGCCTTGGAAGAAAAATCCCTCACCTTTCCTAAAAGCCGTTTTAAGCTGTTATAGTAACGAAGGTGCTCCACTTTTTAGGAGTATGTCAAGTACCTTAGAAATGCTACCGCATCCTTTTACATAGCTGAAGATATTGCAGGAACAATGTACCGAACGTACTTTTAGTACTACTTTCCTCACTAATGATCGATTTTTAGCTTTTTTTGAATAGTTTTGGCTCCTTGTAAGATCTTTTTGCCCCTTCACATTATTTTAGCTCATCTCTTTTGAGGGGAAAATTATCAAAAAAGTCCTAAACCTTTTGCAATTGTGACAATTCAGTCATAAACTTTTTTTTGGGCTATTTCAGTCCTAAACCTTTTACAATTGTGTCAATTCAGTCCATCTGGTCACTTTTGGCCTGTCGGCACTGTCGTGGACGCCAGGCGGCTGACGTGGCATTATTTTAATTTTTTTTCCTTTTTCTTTTTTTTTTTCTTTCCTTCTTCCCCTTGATCAGATCGGCTAGGGGGAGGCTCACTGGCAAGGTGACCTCGCCGGCCATGGGCGAGGCCAACCTCGCCGGCCATGGTTGAGGTCGACCTCGCCCAGGTGAGCTTGACCAGTGACGGTGAGGCCTCGCTTAGATCTGGCGAGACCTTGCTATCGCTGGGCGAGCTCGACCTCGCCATGGCCGGGCGAGGTCGAGCTCGCCCAGCGACGGCGAGGCCTCGCCGACAAGCCTCCCCTTGGCCGATCCGACCAGGGAGAAGAAGGAAAGAAAAAAAAAAGAGAAAGGAAAAAAAATATTAAAATAATGTCACGTCAGCCGGCTAGCAGGCCAAAAGTGGCTGAATGGACTGAATTGACACAATTGTAAAAGGTTTAGGACTGAAATGGCAAAAAAAAATTTAAGACTTTTTTGATAATTTTCCCCTCTTTTAAGAGTAAATAAAGCTATCTCTTTTGGGTCAAAGCAGTGCCAGACCCATGGGCCAGGCTAGTTTTTTTTTTTTGGATAATTGACAATGGGTTATTGATTATAGGGTTTATGCCAAAAAAATTTCAAATTATTATATTCCTGACAAGTTTACCCCAAATTAATTTTTTTTAATTATAAAAAACCTCAAACTGGTGCACATGTGACAAATTTACTCTTTGTTAGTTTCCTTTAAATTTTATTGTTAAATTGTTGAGTTAGATGACATGTGTCAATTGATGGACGGACCGGTTTGGAGTTTCTAGTTTGTGATTTTTCGTGGTAGTAATCCAATTTATCCGAAACTAACGGATGATAAATTTGTCATAAATGTACTAGTTTGAGATTTTTAATGGTCAAAAAATTAGTTTGGGGCAAATTTGTTACAAGTATACTTGTTTGGAGTTTTTGATGGTCAAAAAATTAATTTTAGGTATTTTTGTCATAGGTGTACTAATTTGGAGTTTTTCGTGGTAGTAACTTTTGATTATATTAACTAATTTTTTGATAAACGGAACTGCTTTAGGTTTAAGGCCAATTAACCTTCGTTATTTCCTGTAAATCAACAACAAAAATTTCGATTATTTCCTTTTAAACTTTTTTTGTTTTTGTTTGCAAGAACAGGAAGGACAAGGACTAATCAATCTATTCCAGCTTTAAATTCAGCCGTCTCAGCCACACAGAATGAAGCACCATGTGGATCACGTCGAACGGCTTCGCCGGTCGATGTAACTCAAAGTGCCTTGTAACTTTGACTACTCTCTTCTGCAATTTGAAGTACTTTTCATACGGGATCGCTTGCAAAATCGTCTTGATATCTTTTATCTTCTGAACTGGAATCTGAATCGAGAATTTACTCCAATCAAGAACATCACTGAACGGCAACCAGTAGTCATCTTTGATGATCACGGGAACGCATCCAGCGTAAATAGATTCAACAATCCTCGGGCTCGCTACTTCGTACACGCTGGGGCACAAGCAGAACTTGCTCTTCCCCATCAATTGAGTGTAGTTCTGGCCCTCCGGAAGGTACTCGTGCACCTGGATGTCGTCGTCTTTGTCCTTCCAGTGCGTGAGCAAGAGTTCTCGGATGAAGCCGTGCACTCCCCCGGCGAAGAAGGCGAGGATCGTGCAGTTGCTAGGGTCTAGCCCCAAGCGAGGAGGGCTGAGTTCCCCGCCGGTTAAGTAGACTTGTGCCATGGAGATATCTATTTTCGGTCTGAATCCTTCTGAAGTGTTGGCGTTACAAAGGACTCTGATGAAGTTCTTGAAGAGCTCACGGTTGGCTGATGAAATATCAGGACCCTGCAGGATTAAATAGCTATGAATTCAAAAAAAAAAACTGAAAAGAAGAATATGGATATATAAACAGTCAATTGCAGTAACTTAATAAGTGATAGAAGAAAAAATGGAATGTCATTTCTCATGTTTATTCTATATAACTTTTTTAACCGAATAATTTAAAACAAAAAACATGGTGTGATATGTCAGGATGAACGGTTTCAGGTTCCGTATAGGTTCAATCTGAAAGCTACCCGCTATAATAGGTTCCTCATTTTTTAAAATTTGTAAACTACCCTATATATCTTGGAACCTACCCTATCACAGGTTTCAAGGTCTTTCTAGGTTCAATCTGTATTATTAATTGAAAAATTGCAATAAATCATCATTTTTAATGACTACCACTTTTACTACAATCCATTAACCAGAACTTATATTTAGACACACGAAGAATATGAAATATTAACAAAATAAAAATCTCAGTCATAAGATGAAAGCTCAGACTAGTAGTTCCAGATTATACACTTATTATTAAACGCCATAGAATACCGCAAGATCATGCGAAGATATAGATCAAGGAAAAAGAAAAACTTATTCTAGATTTCAGGTTTCACTTATCTAGAACTTGGGACCTACTTATCGGAACATGTTCCCTAATTTTTGAAACATAAAAACTACTCTGCATACCTGGAACTCGGAATCGGATAGGTTCCCACCGATCCGGTTCTTCGCTTCCAGGTGGAATCATGCTTACCCCTGGAAATATAATATATAACAAAACAGCCGAACTCGCAATAACTCCACAAAAATATCAAATTACCTGTATTTTCCATATGGTAACTATTTTCTCCGCCCGTGATCAATATAATAAGTGTATACAATTTTTTTTTTTTTTGAGTTAAGTGGACTTTTACGTTCGATCATGTCAGGACACTGACTAACGCGAGGCCTCGGGCGTCACGGTGAGTTTACAGGACACTTCCATATCGAGTAATGCTGCGTATGTACATGCAGTATATTTGCGATTTCCAAAACACCGAAGAGCACGAATACCGTCGTACTTACCCAATCGTGACAAGAGACCATGAAATGATCGGCACCGCCGCTTCTATTCCAATACCTGTACCGATCTGCTACGATGCCAATGTAATCGCGGGCAAATCTCTGCAATCTCTCGCGCGAGTAGTCGCTCATGGTGAGGATCGGCTCGTACACGTAGCGGATTACATTGGTCACGCTGAAAGGGAGGAAGAAGGCGTGCGCCTCGTCGGGACGGCGAGCCCTGAATGGGTTCCACTTGTCCTCCATCTCGTCGATGAACTGGCCTTCGATGCCGTATATGCCTCTCATCGGTCCATAGTGAACCAAGGGCTGGTCTCCTTCTCTGTATGTCCATATCTTGAATCTCTTCATCATCTCTATGTGGCTCCTGTCCCAGTAATGTACCCAGAAATAAGGTAAGTAAAGTGTTAAAATATGTCTTAAATTTTATGTACTCAGTCCGGTTCATTACCCGATCTGACATATTTTTGTGCGACTCAAAAGTGGAGAAAAAATTGAGATTTAGTTCGTGATGCGGAGGATTGGACTGATAGGCCCAACCTGGAGTAAACGAACAAATCTCTATAGCGGACCACCCAAGCTGGAGCAAGTGAACAAATATCTCGGGGTGTAACCCCCGAGGAAATTTTTTGGGAACACTATTTATACTGTGGCTAAGTTTTTTCATTGATAGAGAGATTTTCATTTTGTGAGAGATTTGTGAGCCGTGAGGTTTTGTTAAGTCATTTTTTCGACTTCTGAAAACTGTACTCTTTTTTATTATAGTGGAATCTTGTTTTGCTTTGCCCGTGAACGTAAATCACTTTGTGATTGAATCGCATAAATCCTTGTGTTCTGTATCTATTTTTCTTTTTTTTTTGGGTAACCCAGGGAACCCCCGCACGGCCGACAGCCGGGAGGTAAACCCTGGGGGCGACACGTGCTAGCCATCACACACGTACCACCAGTTAAGTCACCCTGTGGCGCCCGGGATTCGAACACTCAACCTTTTGCGAGAGGAAGGGTGCCCGCGCCAACAGTGCCAACCAGGCGGGTGTTCTGTATCTATTTTTCCGCGGTTGTTTCCAACAAAAAGATCTGTGTTACGCATGCATGCATGCACTTAAACAGTATACAAGAGCTGTGTACTCCAAGTGAACTCTAGAGAGTGTAGGACTTTTAACTGATGAAAGGCGTAATGGTTCCTATACACATTTCCTCTGGGTATGAAGGTCTCTTCCTTATCGGAAGCGTAGCTCCGGGACTGAATGGCTTTCCGAATCGCCGCACGGGCTTGAGCCAAATCGTCTTCGATTCTATCTAAACTACTCTTCTTCTACATGCACCAGCAAAACTTCCCAAGTTAACCCACAAACATTAAAATAGACATTGTGACATGGTAATACGAAATAGATTAAATAGACATTGTGACATGGTAATACGAAATAGATTATACACTGATACACATGACAACACTCACTCTGATGAAACTGATGTTATATCTAGCACTGCTTTTGTACGTGGAGGTCGAGAGAAGCCCATGAGCTGCAAACGATGATGGTCGCATGGCGTGGCTGTTGGAAGGAAAAGAGAGGTTGGAAATAGGATTATCGTGATTTCCATCGAACGGAGAGCGATGGAGAAAGGCGAAAAGGAGGAGGAGACAAATTGCTGGAATTAGAAGGAACTGTGAATGACGGAAGTTCATGGATGACATATTCTTCGATATGAGCATGAGAAGGTATGACTGCAGAGGGCTATATATACAAATACATAAGTGACTGATTAAGCAAGTTTGACACTCGCGTTATCTTTTCCTATTTCCTGGTTATACACTGTCTGTTGTGTATGTATACTTTTTATGACGAAGAAAGCTCTAGTTAGACAGATCCCGTTTGAATTTTCGTAAACTTGGTATCCTACATTTTGCGATAGCAATGGCGATTTCCAGCCCGCCATGGGAAGACTCTAAATAGCATGGAGCTTATCCCTTCATTCCGTTTCAAAATGGTATGCGTCCACTCGACACGGCAAGAATAGACATGGTTAGTGAACGGATCATTCTTGGATTTAACCCACATATACGTAATTTGAACTATTAAATAGTTCAGTGTCAAGATGATTACCCTTTGTCCTACATGCAACGTTTTGATCTACATTCAACGTTTCATCTATCTTACGTTCTTACTCTTTCAATGACCTTTCACGATTGAACAGGTCCTTCAAAGACTTTATTGACCGAGCCACATAGTTCAAACGCTTCCCACACGCACGAAGAAGAACTTGGCCTTCGTGTTGCGTATCCAAGTTGGCTCGATAACGATGTAACCTGCCATAGTATCTCAATAAGAATAGACGGCGCTAAATGATAATTTTTCCATATGCACGCACCTTTAAAATATAATTTCTTTAAGAATTTCTTAGGCATACCAAGAAGTAGAAATGCTTTCTTTAACTCCTACGACAGATGCAGAAGCATACAATAATCAGATTAGCTTCACCAAATACAAAAGAGAAAAAGGGTATAAGAGAGGGAAGAATTGTCTAAAAAGTTCTAAACCTATTGTATGGCGGCCAATTCAGTGCTAGTTCTTTCAATTGTGCCAATTTAGTGCTAAACCTATCATATATATTAGTAAAAATCCACGGGAATCGAATTGTCATAAGCACCATATTCAGGTTTTCATTTTCACTTCGCTTTCGCCGAGTGGAGTAATCTCTAAACTTATCTTACGTGATGTGATAAGGATCCATCCCTCGGCATTATGTCGTGTGACTATTGATTCCACCAATAAGATTGTCTTCTGTCTCTTATCATGTTAATGAGTTCCCTCAACACGCTTGCTAAGTATATTTTATTATAAGAAATGCTCGATTTCCAAAGCTTTGATTACACGTACCGTGAGAAAACCCGGGCATTCGAAACTGTTATATTTCTTCACTAACCTCTTAAAAAATTTGAGCCATAGGGCACTTTTTAGCTACGAGAAAGAGTTAGCTTCTGTGGGACAAAGGTATTAACGCTGTCACCTTAACATGGGGCATGTTTCTTTTGGTGGCTAAGATTAACCAAATTGAATGCAGGTAGCAACAATATACATTTTTCTTGGCCAAAAGAAGAGAACAGCAACACGCATAAGAAAAGAGAAGAAAAATGATGGGGGTCGCATAATGTGGCTGTGCCATCAAATCCTCTCTTGCACTGCATTATAAGTTGACAATAGGGCCTTGCCCTTTTTCCACCCTCTGTGCATGGTCACCTACAATGAGCACTTTTAAAACCTTATTACCATATCCATCGTTAAGAATATTCTGCTCATGCTAATCTCTAAATTTCGTGGTGTTATGATTCAAGTAGAACATGAACCGGCATACCAGCCAAAAAACAGAAAAGAAAAGAACTTAAACTACCATGGATGTATGGATGGATCTTGTACATATCCATCCACAAGTCCAGGTCCTTCTCGAGCGTGCACTTCAAATCTGAAGAAGTCAAGGTCTTCGGGGGGGTTTCGCGTGTCGATTTGTGCGACCATCATCGGAACGTGGCTACACGATAGAATACACAAGTTTCCACTCAAGATCTCGAGGTTTTTCGTGGTTTCATGTCCGTCGATTGGTGGCATCAATACGCGCTACTATGATTCCTGGGAAGTCTTGGTCTCTGTGGAATTTTACTGGTGATGTTTGGCCCTAAAAATTTCTAACTTGTCGTAGGGGAAGGGTCATGGAGCAATCGTCCATCCTTTTACTCCCGAGTCTTCATCTTATGATGCTGACAACCAATTGGTTGTCTGTGCTTCGTAAGTTATGGTTATACATTTTCTCTTCTCATCTGATGCGGTTCGTCAGCATGAGCAAATAATTACAGTTGATATGCTAAAATTTATTTACAAAATTGGCATATATTGGGTGAAAATTGTCCAAAAAGTTTTAAACCTATTGCACTTTTGTCAATTGAGTCTTAAATCTTTCAATTTTACCAATTAAGTCCTAAACTTTTCGATTTTACCAATTGAGTCATAAACTTTTTTACTTTTTGTCAATTGAGTTCATCCAGCCAATTTGGCTTGAATTCGCTGACATGGACGCTGACTGTTTTATGTGGCACAGCCATCACTAATGTGGGAATTTTTAAAAAAAATTTTTTCTTTTTTTTTTGCCCTCTTCTTCCTCTGCCGGTTGTAACCTCCAACAACTAGTCAAAGGCTACGACCGGCGAGGGGCGGCCTTGGGTGAGGGTGCCCCTTGCCTTCTTCAAGCAAGGTCAAGTCTAGGCCTCAATGCCTTCAGCAAGGGCGAGCCTCGCCAAATCCTAGTGAGGGCAACCTTGCCTAAGGCTAGTGAGGCCGACCCTCGCTGGTCGTAGCCTTTGGCCGATCGCCAGAGGCTGGGCGATCGGCAGAGGAAGAAGAGGGAAAAGAAAAGAAAAAAGAAAATAAAAAATGAAAAAATAAATTATTAAAAAATCCCTCAGGTCCCTCAAATCCCTTAATATCCTAATT
Source organism: Syzygium aqueum (assembly GCA_031216185.1). Classification (NCBI taxonomy): domain Eukaryota; kingdom Viridiplantae; phylum Streptophyta; class Magnoliopsida; order Myrtales; family Myrtaceae; genus Syzygium; species Syzygium aqueum. Next base: position 10,894,858 of record CM062233.1, read on the forward strand.
GCGTGAACCGACATTAATACATCTGACATTGCTCTAGCATGAACTACAATAATCTCTCCGAATAATCAATTAGCCACATTTATAAAACCGAGAATTTCCTTAAGCTAGCTAACGTTATCATTAGGCATGCTAAAGTTGATTTACGAATTTGATATATCAACTGATAAGGCCCGTTTCAGATCCACTCTTTAAGCAAATGAACCATATTCAACACCCAATAACATTGCCACTCCATTTGATTCATCAATTTTGTTAAGCGTTCTCCATGTACCTATCGTTATGATAATTTTCCAATTATTTTTCTTGCTCGAGTGGGTAGCTTCTTTGGGGCTTCACATGTTATGTCCGGGGCCAGCATTTGCGTTGAATTGCTGCTTCGTGCTATAGGGAACATAATCCATATTTTTCGAGGAGGATTTTGGGGAAACAACTTGTTGAATTGAAATCATATTTCATTTCTTAAGTGCCACTATATCCTCCCAAGAATTTAGTGAGTCGCTTGGATCACGAAATTACTTTTTCGAGCTCGCTGCCTTTTTGGTTGAAACTAAAGTCGGCTCTATGGAGTTGGCGAGACATATGCATGAACATGAAGATGCGGGCCGTCCTTCAACATGCAATAGAGTTAGAGATTTTGTAGATCTTCACGTAATTTTTTAAAATATGGCTACGATTAGGCTGACTTTTATTTTTGTTGAAACTACGATTAAGCTGATTTAATAGGGGACAATTGTCCAAAAAGTCCTAAATTTATTGTACTGTGACCAATTCAGTTCTAAACCTTTTAATTGTATTGATTGAGTCTTAAGCCTTTTGACGGTGTGCTAATTTAGTCTTAAACATTTTAACGAATTACCAATGTAGTCCTTTAAACTAATTTTGATCGGAATCGCTGATGTGGCGGTCCAGTTAGTGCCAACCATTCTACGTGGCGCAGTCGGCACTAATGTGGATAATTGTTATTGATTTTTTTTTTATTTTTTTCTTTTCTTCTTCATTTTGCCGGCGGCTCCAGAAGCACGTCAAAGAAAAAAAGAAAAAGAAAAAAGAAAAGAAAAAAAATTAAAAAATTGCTCACGTCGGTGCCGACCAAAACCATGTAAGATGGCTGGCTCTAAGTAGATTGCCACATCGGCGATTTCCGATCAAAATTAGCCGGAAGGACTACATTGGGAATTTGTTAAAAAATTTAGGACTAACTTAGCAAAACCTTAATTTGTTTATGACTAAATTGGCACAATTTAAATGTTTATGATTGAATTGGTAAATTGTCAAAAGGTTTAGAACTAAATTGGTCACCATATAATTGGTTTAGAACTTTTTGGACAATTTTTCCAATTTAATGGGGGTAAAACATTGCCAGGATCGGGACACTTGCTGTGTCACCCCAAGTGCGAGATTTTTGTGTACGACTACTTTCTCTGTATAGAGCGCGTTGAAAAGTATATAAAATTCTTATCTTACCACAAAAAAAAAAAACGTTGCGAGGGTCTGGCGACCATCACTATTGGAGGTCGCTTGATCCTTGTTGTGGTTGCGCAGGGTGTCTCAACCCTTGCTCGATAGTGGTGAGGGTCAGGGTGACCCATGCTTCGCTATGACGATGGTTGTGCAACACAACCCGAGCCTAGGTAAGAACGGCATTGTCCTTATCAAGGCAAGACAAGAGGCTCGATGCCTTCGTCATCGCAGCTCTGGCCTCTGCCATTGCTCTAGTTCGTCACCGCTCGTAGGAACTTGCGCGCCACTGCCCCCAAGCAATCATGCAGCTTCTAGGGCTTCTGCTCGGCACACTCAAAGCTTTTCCTATTGAGACATTTTTCAGATATTTCATTTGGGAACCTCATGCGGCACTTCTTACACTCGATGAAGAGCTCTTTTGACTTGCACAAAAGGACTGACGCGAAATGAAAATATCCAGAGCCTCTTAACTTACCGCAAAGACTGACAGTAGTTTTCTTGAGGTGCTGCTGATTCTCCTATCTGACAAGTCATAAGTTTATACTAGAGTGTCGGGATAGATCCTGAGAAATATTCGGTAGGTTTGCAAGAACGGCCATCCATTGGGTCTGAACTTGCGGTAGGGTCTCCTACCATTCGGTTGAAATAAAACATTAACTTTTTCTTACCTATAGATTTTTGAAAAAAGTTGGTAAGTGTAAAAAAGCTGTAGGTTAAATAAGAAAAAAATTGACAATCACTACTGAATAATTTATCGAACACTTTTATGAGATTGCTTAATCTTTTTTAAGGTATAGAAATCATCAGCTTTTCTTGTTTTTTACTTTTTTTTATTAGAGCGTTAAATTTACAACTCCTATATGAATTTATCGGTCTCTGTTTGAATGATTTACCAATTTTTTTCCGATTAAATTACTAACTAATTGTTGTTACTAACTCCCTATCGTGTTACCTACCAATGTTTATTTGGTACTCTTCTTCTTCTTCTTTTTCGTTCGGAATTTGCTTAGTACTTTGTTAAATTTAGGTGTTATGTGCCGACTTTTATTTCTGTCTTAGCAATAGTTTAGATTTATCAACCCTATCCGTGTGAATTACCAGTTTTTCTCCCCATTAGTTCACTAACAAGTTTTGGTTTAAATGCTGGTGAGTAGAAAACAGGTAATCGTTGCTAAACAACACCATTGAAAGTTGGTAATTCAAAACTATACGATCATTTACTCTAGCAAAAGTTCGAAATATTCATTGGTTCAGTTTCGCAATTTCACATAGAACTCGTATAGTTGAAGCATGGGTAAGTTTTGCAAATATAGTTGGTAAGTTATTACAAAAATTGATAATTTGCAAATCATAAAAAGAAGTTGGTAATTTTAAAAAAAGGTTGGTATGTTAACCCCAACAAGTTTCTTGGAAAATGTCATTGTTTAATTTTCTTTTACCAATAATTATTAGATGCTGACACACACTCGTTGAAATTTATCAATATTGAAAAAAAAAACTCTGTATTTTTGGGCACGGAAAATAGCATTCTGCAAACTTAATTTTCATTATTTCCTGATGATCAAACTTTCGTTTATCTCCTTTTAATTGTTTGAACACAAGAACCAGGACGTAAAGAACAGCTCAATAATCTCTTTGCTCCAGCTTTACGTTCAGCCTCCTCAGCCACACGGAGTGGAGCGCCATGTGAATCACGTCGAACGGTTTCGCCGGCCTATGCACCTCGAAGTGCCGCCGGACCTTCACCACCCGCTTCTGCAACTTCACGTACTTCTCGAATGGGATCGCCTCCAGAATCGTCTTGATGTCCTTTATTTTGTCCACCGGTATTCGAACCGAGAACTTGCTCCAATCGAGCACGTCACTGAACGGCAGGCAGTAATTGTCCTTAATGATCACCGGGACGCACTCCGCGTAGATTGCCTCCACAATCCTTGAGCTCGCAACTTCAAACCCGCTCGGGCACAGGCAGTACCTGCTCCTCCCCATTAGCTGAGTGTAGTTCTGTCCCTTGGGGAGATACTCGTGCACTTCGACGTCGGCGTCCTTGTCCTTCCAGTGCTCGAACAAGAGCTCTCGGATGAAACCGTGGGCTCCACCGGCGAAAAAGGCGAGGATTGTGCGGTTGCGAGGGTCAAGACCTAAGCGAGGCGGGCCGAGCTCACCGTAGCTTAAAAAGATGTCAGCCATGGAGACGTCTCTCTTGGGTCGGAATCCTTCGGAGGTGTTGGCGTTGCAGAGGACTCTGATGAAGTTCTTGAAGAGCTCAGGGTCCACTGATGAAACGTCAGGACCCTACCATAAACATGAAAAAGGATCAAACGATTAGCCAGAAGAAACAAGAAATAAATTGATATTGGATGAAATAATATATTCTGTATTTTTTGAAAAATATTGTAATTGATTTTGTCCACCATATCTTTCATATGATTTAGTTAACACTTCTTACAGAGTGAAAGCCAGTACTTACATGCGCAAGTCATGAAACAGGAAAACAAATAGGATGCTATAAACAATAAATAGTATAAAAATGAAATGGAGTATCTTGATTCGAATCCTTGACACGTGCTTTGATATCATATGAAATTTTATGAAACCACCAATTATTATACAAGTTTAAACTGTTAAGCGAATGCGCTATTTAATATTTTAAATGGTTTCATTTTATTTAATTATAATATTGACGAGCGCGAAATTGACTTTAACTTGCCTTAGCTTGCCAGTTACGATAGATGCAGTTTGACCTTGCTACGAAAACTTTCTATAATATTTCACCCACTTGCCGACCTCAAATATAACTACACAAGTAAAATCAAATTAACTTCCTATTTTTGTTTTCTGCTGAATCACTGGCATGTTGACCAAATCGATCACATTATATAAATTATGTGATAACTGTAATACTAGTGTTTTGTAAAACCCTGGTAGACCGGCTGATTCAATCACGGTTATTTAGTGGATTTGACAAGTTTAATTGAGCACTGAACATACGAAGAGAAAATATTAGGTGCATAAGATACTCTACGTCAGCCATACATTGAATCATCCGGCAACCGACATGTAGTGAGAATGGGCCCACTGTCAGAATTTTTAAACTCACCTTCTCTTTCTCTTCGAGAAAATATTAGGTGCATAAGATATTCCATGTCAGCCATGCATTAAACCATTTGGTGCATGACATGTGGCAAAAAGGGGGCCCACTGTCAGACTAAAAAATTTACATCTTCTCTTCTCTTCCTTTTTCCCCGTTTTATCTCTCTCTCTCTTTGCTCTTCTTTTTGCTTGTTCTCTCTCTCCAAGTTGTCTCTCTCGAGTTCGACCTCACAGCACAACCCTCCGTTCATTCACAGGATTTGATGAAGTTTCACCAATTTCCAGTCCTCTAATCAAAACCTCCACTGTTCTTCTTTTTAATTCTCCGTGCGCAACAAAAAATCAAGAAATGAAGAAATCTTCAACAGACTAACAAAGGGGAAAACAAAAATCAAACTGTGAAGGTGGAATTAGACGAAGAAGTGGTCGCTGTGTTTTGTCTCTTTGCCGATTCAATCCTTGTCTCGCGCGCAGGCATGCCACTGCGACTTGCGCCTTGATCCAAGGTCGCCCATTACGTTGCGATGAGGGATCGAGGCCGCCGACGCCATGGGCAACCTCATCGAATTGGCCATTTGGACATGGAGACCCTCTGATTGAGGCCGCGACCGCCGTTGGCGACCTCGGATCTCAGTTGGCCATGGTGTCGCAACCACGATTCTTGGTCGCAACTGCCACCGTGACACCCTCATGGTGACAAGGAGCTGAGGTCGCGGAGGTGTGGAGCCGAAGAAGTCATGAACTTGGCCGTGAATGGAGAGAGAACTTAGAGAGAGAGAGAGGGAGGAGAAAGAACATGCCCCTTCAATCTCCTGTACAATTTCGAAAACATTCTGGAGAGTAATTATGAAATATACTTACCCAATCATGACAAGCAAACATAAAATGATCTGAGCCCTCGCTTCTGTTCCAGTACTCGTGTCTATCCGCAACAATGCGAACATAATCACGCACAAACCTCTGTAATCTATCCCGTCTGTAGTCGTGGATGGAGAGGATCGGTTCGTACACATAGCTGACGACATTGGACACGCTGAAAGGGAGGAAGAAGGCATGCGCCTCGTCAGGATGGCGAGCCCTGAACGGGTTCCGCTTGTCCTCCATCTCGTCGATAAACTGTCCTTCAATGGCATATAGGCCGTTCACCGGCCCGTCATGGACCAAAGGATGGTCTCCTTCTCTATACGTCCATATCTTGAATCTCTTCATCATCTCCATGTGGCTCCTGCCCAGAATTAAGTCCAAAAAATGGGGAAGAAAGAAATAAGACTTTTGTGTTAGAACCAGTAAACTGTAATGTGTACAATCTCGAGTCAAATTAACGTGAGGTACTCTAAAGTTTGATTCCATGGCCTTTACAAAAACACATGGATATATGCACTGAACACAAACCTACCAAGATTGATATTAACACAAACCCTGTGAAAAAAAATAAAAAGAAACTCTGAACTTTAAGTGAACTCACAGGAGGACTTAACTGATAAAAAGCGTAGGGGTTCCTATACATATTTCCTCTGGGTATGAAGGTCTCTTCCTTATCGGAAGCATAGCTCTGGGACTTAATGGCTTTCCAAATCGCCGCACGGGCTTGAGCCAAATCGTCTTCGATTCTTTCTAAACTACTCTTCTTCTACATGCACCAGAAAGACTTCCCAGGTTAATCCACAAACATTAAAATAGACATTATGACTTGGTAATACGAAATAGATTATACACTGATACACATGACAACACTCACTCTTGTGAAACTGATGTTATGTCTAGCACTGCTTTTGTACGTGGAGGTCGAGAGAAGCCCATGAGCTGCAAACGATGATGGTCTCATGGCGTGGCTGTTGGAAGGAAAAGAGAGGTTGGAAATAGGAATATCGTGATTTCCATCGAACGGAGAGCGATGGAGAAAGGCGAAAAGGAGGAGGAGACAAATTGCTGGAATTAGAAGGAACTGTGAATGACGGAAGTTCATGGATGACATATTCTTCGATATGAGCATGAGAAGGTATGACTGCAGAGGGCTATATATACAAATACATAAGTGACTGATTAAGCAAGTTTGACACTTGCGTTATCTTTTCCTATTTCCTGGTTATACAATGTCTGTTGTGTATGTACACTTTTTATAACGAAAAAAGCTCTAGTTAGACATATCCTGTTTGAATTTTCGTAAAACTTGGTATCCTACATTTTGCGATAGCAATGACGATTTCCAGCCCGCCATGGGAAGACTCTAAATAGCATGGAGCTTATCCCTTCATTCCGTTTCAAAATGGTATGCGTCCACTCAACACGGCAAGAATAGACACGGTTAGTGAAGGGATCATTCTTGGATTTAACCCAGATATACGTAGTTTGAACTATTAAATAGTTCAGTGTCAAGATTATTACCCTTTGTCCTACATGCAACGTTTTGTTCTACATTCAACGTTTCATCTATCTTACGTTCTTACTCTTTCAATGACCTTTCACGATTGAACAGGTCCTTAAAAGACTTTATTGACCGAGCCACATAGTTCAAACGCTTCCCACACGCACGAAGAAGAACTTGGCCTTCGTGTTGCGTATCCAAGTTGGCTCGATAACGATGTAACCTGCCATAGTATCTCAATAAGAATAGACGGCGCTAAATGATAATTTTTCCATATGCACGCACCTTTAAAATATAATTTCTTTAAGAATTTCTTAGGCATACCAAGAAGTAGAAATGCTTTCTTTAACTCCCGCGACTGATGCAGAAGCATACAATAATCAGATTAGCTTCACCAAATACAAAAAAGAAAAATGGTATAAGAGAGGGAAGAATTGTCTGAAAAGTTCTAAACCTATTATATGGCGATCAATTCAGTGCTAGTCCTTTTAATTGTGCCAATTCAGTGCTAAACCTATCATATAAATTGGTAAAAATCCACGAGAATCGAATTGTCATAAGCACCATATTCAGGTTTTCATTTTCACTTCGCTTTCACCAAGTGGAGTAATCTCTAAACTTATCTTATGTGATGTGATAAGGATCCATCCCTCGACATTATGGGTGCGAATGGTAACCATTCTACTCCAGAAATCAAATTTTTTCCAGAAATTGATTTCTGGAATTCTTGCTAGAAATTGATTTTTAGAGGAGAAATATGTTTAGTAAAAATGAGTAATTCTACTCTAGAAATTGATTTCTGGAAAGGAAATCTGTTTTGATTTGTTGATTTTTTTTACACCTAAAAAATGTGATTATCATATGGGGGAAGTGGGGCATTCAACTGAAAACTGTGTTACTCTCAAGCATCGAATCCAGAACTTGCTTGATACAATGGCATTTTCCTTTCAACCCGCTAAGGCGAATGTTCAGAGCAACCCTGAACAGTTCTATAACTATGATCCGGCCAAGAAATGTGATTATCATATGGGGGAAGTGGGGCATTCAACTGATAACTGTGTTACTCTCAAGTATCGGATCCAGAACTTGCTTGATATAAGGGTATTTTCCTTTCAACCCGCTAAGCTGAATGTTCAGAGCAACCCACTCCCTGATCACGTGGGCAATGTGAGTGCCATATTTAGTTTCGATGCTAGTCGAATCAAGAATGTCAGGGTATACACCTCCGATGTCTATGGTGAGTTGGTGAAAGCCGGTTATTACCCGAGTAATGAGGTCCTTCCCCTGTCTATCATGAAAGAAAGAATCTCAAGGATGGTAGAAGCTGGGATGATTGTTTATGCTGACCACACTGGTATCGTTTCTACTATCTCCGAAGTGGTTATTAATTGGGAAGAAGAGTTTGCTACGTTGAACACCAGGAAGGACAAGCTCGATCCTTTGCCTGAAGACATGCCTCCGCTCGAAGACGCGACCGATGACAAAGAGATCGTAGTAAGCATGCCCACAGCCGATGAAGGGATAGTGATCGAGATACCTCAACCGTACAAGTACTGTGATGATAAAGCAGTCCATTGATCCTACAGTCTTGATGTTTATTTAGTTACCAAATCCGGGCGTGCCTATGGCCAAGCTAATGCCCAACCTGCAAAACCTATTACTGATGAAGAAGCCAAGGAGTTTCTGACCGTGATCAAGGTTAGTGAATACAACATAGTTGAGCAACTGCGCAAGATGCCTGCGCAAATCTCTCTGCTTGAACTCCTCTAAACGTCTGTCAAACATCAAAAGGCCCTGATGAAGGTGTTAAGTAAAGTCCATGTGCCCGATATGATCGATCATGACAAATTGGAGGAATTTGTGGGTTCCATACTCCTCAAGGACCTTATAGCCTTTTCGGATGAGGAGTTCCCTCTAGAAGGCAGAGGACATACCAAAGCTCTTTACATTTCTGTCAAATACAATGCCTCGCATGTAGCCCGGGTACTCATCGACAACGGTTCAGCCTTAAACATCTGTCCTCTAGTGACTTTACACCGCCTTAAGATAGATCCTTCTAGGATAAATGCTACAAAGACCTCTGTGCGAGCCTTTGATGGAACGAAGAAAGAAGTGATGGGGGAAATCCATCTCGATATACAGATAGGGCCAACAATATTTAATATCTTATTCTAGGTTATGGACATTCCCACTGCATTCAATTTTCTGCTGGGATGTCCGTGGATTCATACAGCCGAAGCTGTGCCTTCCATTCTACATCAGAAGGTGAAGTTCGTTGTGGAAAAAAAGTCACAGTCCACGGTGAAGAAGAACACCCAATTTATCACACAACGACTATCCCCTATGTTGAGCCGGATTACAAAATTGAATCGAGTTATCAGTCGTTTGAGCTCGTATCGACCATACATGCATCTAGAGGATCATCACCACCAGTTCCTAAGGTGTCAAATGCTACAGTAATGGTTGGTAGAGTAATGGTGTCCCATGGCTTTACTCCGAGCGAAGGTCTTGACAGGAATGGTCAAGGTATCCGCCAATCAGTGGAAGTCTCTCAAATACTCCGCACTTCTGGATTGAGGTACCAGGGATCAATTGTGCCAAATAATGAGAGGCGTGGACGTGGTCGAGGTCGAGATCAAGGAGACGAGCAGAATAGACAGTAATCCGAAGAAGAATCGAATGGTAAAGAACATGGGCGTGGAATTACCCAAAATAACGGGCGTGGCAAGTTGCCTCTACATATTCGCACCATATTCCCAGGCCTTACGAGGATGATGCATGAAGAGAAGGAAGCGATTGGCACTTTAGGGCAACCGAGTGGTAAGTTTGACTATTATGTGAAGTACTTAGCGCTCCCGAGCTTCTATGTCGACGCATGTGACATTGTCTCGGATAGATGGAGAGATATGGATGATCCAACACCTCAAATGACAGAAAATTCTGATGACGCAATGGATGGAATCACTGCTCTGTTCGATGATGTCTTCATTAGAGCTATCGAAGAAAGACCGTTAGAGGGAATGGGCACAGGCCCACAAGAGTAAAACCTTTACTTTTTTGCACACTCCCCTGCGCAAGAATTTTTATTGCTTTTTAGGACTTGCCCCGTATTGGGTGCTGCTTTCTAATGCTTTTCATTTCTAGGATTTGATTGTTGCAATTTCCATTCAATAAATATAATTCATTTGGTGATAATCAATGAAATTATGAATTATTTTCATGTTTTGAGGGCATGTTGAGGTACATCAAACCAACCCGGTGATGATATCCAACCGATAAAAGAAAATATAGTTCAAGGAGAATTCTGAGGCCTGGGCTTCTACATGCTCCCTCGTGCTAAATTTTTTTTTGAAAAGAATTTAAAAAAAAAATTTACAAAAAAAATGCAATGTTTACCCCTGTTTGTCCTTCTGAATTCCTTACTTTACGTTTCAGGGATAATCTTGTGACACGTGAGGGTATGGGAACGGTCCAAAATGATGAATTATATGCAACCGAGCTTGATCCCAATGATGCCGGAGAACTTGACGATTCCTCAGATATTCAACACGATCTAGAACGGCATGAAAAGCCCAAAGTCCTCACATCATATTAGACTATCATCGTTGACCTGAGTGATTCCGGGGAAGCCAAAGAGGTAAAGATAGGGGCAACCCTTCCCGAAGGTGAAGCCAAACGCCTAGTCCAATTGCTAAAGGATTACCAGGATATCTTTGCCTGGTTGTACGCCGATATGCCGGGTTTAGATCCTTCTATTGTGGAGCATGGCCTGCCTACTAATCCTAGCATACCGCCCAAGAAACAGAGGTTACGGAGAATCAAGCCTGAACTTTCGAAGAAAATAGAGGAGGAAGTCATGAAGCTCTTGAAAGTGGGATTCATCGAAATCACCCAATACCCTACCTGGGTGGCCAATATCGTGCCAGTCATGAAGAAGGACGGCCGAGTTCGAGTTTACGTCGACTATCGTGACCTGAACAAGACTAGTCCTGAAGATGACTTCCCATTACCGCACATAGACGTTCTGGTAGACAGTACTGCTGGATTTGAGTTATTTTCCTTCATGGATGGATTCTTGGGTTATAATCAGATAAGAATGAAGGACAGCGATAATGAGAAAATAACGTTCATCACTCCTTGGGGTACATTCCACTATATGGTCATGCCCTTCGGTCTTAAAAATGCCGGGGCAACATATCAACGGACAATGGTGACTCTTTTCTATGACATGATGCATTAGGAGATCGAGATCTATGTCGATGACATGATTGCCAAGTCTCAACCCGGAGAGAGTCATGTTAATACTTTGAAGAAGTTGTTCGACAGACTCCGTGAGTTTAAACTCCGTCTCAATCCAGCAAAGTGCGTATTTAGAGCAACGCCGGGCAAATTACTCGGGTTCATAGTAAGCAGTAAGGGCATTGAAGTTGATCCCTCCAAAGTAAAGGCTATATGTGAGCTGTAACCCCCATCGACCGTGAAAAAAGTGCGGAGCCTCCTGGGTAGATTGAACTACATAGCCCGTTTTATCTCCCAACTCTCCGAAACTGCTAAACCATTCTTCAAACTTCTAAGGAAGAATGCTCAAGTGGAATGGGATGATAATTACAGGAAGCGTTTAATGAACTGAAGCAGTATCTGATGAAACCACCAGTGCTAGTCCCTCCAATGCCGGACCAGCCTTTGATCCTTTACCTCACGATTCATAGCGAGTCGCTGGGTGCGATGCTAGCCCAAAAAAATCCTGAAGATAGAAAAGAGCGAGCCATTTATTACTTAAGTAAGAAGTTTACCGTCTCGAAGTTGAATTATCCTGAAGCCGAGAAGACTTGCGTTGTATTAGTATGGGTGCTCCATAGGCTGAGACAGTATACATTGTATCACCAGACTTTGCTGTAATAAAGGAAGATACATGACCATGTTTTTTGATGGAGCGGTAAACTTGGCTGGTTCCGGCACTGGGGCAATTTTAATATCTCCAGATGGGCAATATTATCCAGTAGCAGCAAAGTTGGTGTTTCCGTGTACCAACAACATAGCTGAGTACGAAGCTTTCATCCTCGGACTCCAAGCCGCAGTAGAAATGGGGATAATCAAGTTGAAAGTGTTTGATGATTCCGCGCTGATTATTCTCCAAACTGTAGGAGAGTGGAAAACAAGAGACACCAAATCAGTGCCATACCATGAATACCTCGAAGAAATCATACAGGAATTCAAAGATATCTCCTTTGAGTACTTATTGAGATCCCATAATCAATTTGCTGATGCGCTAGCCACGTTATCATCCATGCTGCAAGTGACTAGTGAAATAGAGATAGAACCCTTGAAGATCGAAGTCCTAACAAAACCAGCCTACTGTATGGTTGTGACCGGAGAACCTGACGAAAAGCCATGGTATTACGATATCATGAATTACATCCAGAGACAAGAATTTCCTAAGGGAAGTACTCTGACCGACAGGAAGTACATAATGAAAATGGCTTCAAAATTCTTTATCAGTAGTGAAAAGCTGTACAAAAGATCATATAATTCGATCCTATTAAGGTGTGTAGACGCAATTGAAGCTACTAAGATCATGCAGGAAGTACACGAGGGAATGTGTGGTCCATACATGAATGGCCATGTTAGCTAAGAAGATCATGAGGTTGGGTTATTATTGGCTCAATCTTGAAAGTGACTGCATTCAACATGTTCGAAGATGCCATCGCTGTCAAGTTCACGGGGATAAAATAAATGTTCCCCGTACAGAATTGCATCAGTTGTCCGAGCCATGGCCTTTTTCAATGTGGGGCATCGATGTGATAGGCCCAATTAATTCCAAGGCATCGAATGGACACCGATTTATCTTAGTCGCGATTGATTATTTCTTCAAGTGGATTGAAGCAGCATCTTATGCAAATGTTACTACAAAGAATGTTGTAAGATTCATCATGTTGACACCTAAATTTTGGTAATCTAGTTAATCATTAATTTGCATAAAAATTAGGGATTAAATTTTAACCCATGAACAAAAAAAAATATTGCATTGCATATAGAATTTAGGAGCATTAGTAGTTTAGGTTCATATAATTGCATTTGCATTGGACCCGCGGTGGATGGACTCGAGTGAATGGCTTTGGACTTAATGAAACTGGACTAAGCCCGCGTTCAAGAAAATTGTTAGCTAAGCCCATGAACATTATAAGAGCTAAAATTTTCATTGGAAAGTGTCGAGTTGGAAAATATTGGTTTGTCAATCTTGATATTATCACGATTCAAATTGAATGAATTGATATTATCATAGAGATATTATAATATTTCTTTGAATCAAAATAGGAAGTAATTGCAAGCAAAACCCTAAACTTTGCCTATAAATACATTCAATAAAATCGTGAAGGAGTGAGGCCACATTGAGAGAAACAGAAGAGGGGGACGTGAGAAAAAAGAATTGGTCAGCAAGGGGGGGCTCGACAATTCATGCCCACGAAGAGTCAAAGAAGAGGACGAATTGACCTTGAAGAAGGAGAGCTAGGGAATTGTTGGTGGTGCAAACCGAGAATTACAGCACATTCATGATCAGATTCTCGGTCAAAGGCCAGAGGGATTGACGCCGCAATCAAGAGACCACGTCTCCGCTTAAGCAAAAACGTTCAACACTGCATGCAAAGTCCAGACCACACGAAGAACATGCACAATTGAAGCACGTTCAAGTACGAAGGGGGAGAAGACAACAGAGGGGGGTCTGTGATCTTCCACAAGCTCGTCCTTCACTACTGCCTGGCGTGTTGGCCCCTCTCCTGCTGCAGCGTAATCGCTGTTGCTGTGCCTCATCGACAAACACTCTTCGACGATTGCCCGACCGTGTTCAGTCAAAGTCCAACCGCGAAGCCTCGTGAGTCACCACCGCAATCGTCGTTGAGCGAAGCGTCCCCACCGGTGCCGACATCGCCGTTGCCGTGCCTCGTTGATCCCGTCGTTGCCGGTTGTCCCGATCCCAATCCGCAAACGCAATCTCGGGTCGATTCAAATTTGGAAGATATCCGTAAATTAGGTAACGATCATTATCCGATATATTTTCAGAATATTAAGTTTCTTGATTTGCATGTTTTAAATATTTCGTGAATATCACGTGGATATTTAAATATCTTTGGGATAATGTTCGATATATCCGCGATATTTTCAAATATTCAAATTAGGAAAATTGCCTAATTTAGCAACGTATTTGGACGTCTATCCGACCTTATCCCTAAGGTACGATACGCGGCGATACGAGAAATTGTCATCCTATCTATAATCACTTAGATACGATGATAAATTTCATTAGCTTTCCAAATTTGAATAATCGGTTATCCGTTAATATCTATAACCCTATAGATATGACCGACAATTTGATTTTTGTGCCTAATCCGAGTTTGAAACGAATTTGGCGGATCGCGTGGTTGATTTGAATTGGTTGCTATCTTTGTTTAAATTGCTTTCTTTCTTTTTTCAAATAAAACAGAAAAATTCAAAAACATTATCTAGATTTAAATTAAAGTTTTGCATGTCTAGAATTTTCGAATATATCCCGAAGGATGAGATAAGTATTTAATTTAAATTAGGACTTAACGTGGCATGTTTCCTAGTTTAAATTAGGTATTATTTCAAATTCTAATGGATTATTCACGTTATTTTTTAATTCCGAATTTTCAAGAAAACCCAAAAAAGAGAATGAATTGCTTTAGGGTAGATTAGGTTAGATTGCATCTTAATTTCAGCAATTTAATAATTTCGAATTTTAACAAAAAATCCCAAAAAATAAATAATGTTAGGATACCTTAAGGCATCATAATTGCATGTTATTTTAGGCATTTTCATTAATTCCGAATTTCATTTAATTCCGAATTTCTTTAAAAAAAATACAAAAAAAATACATCATTGCACGTCATTAGAATTAAGTCACGTCGTCGCATGACATATAGTTTGCATGTTAGGTTGCATTATTTCGCATGTCATATTTTGCACGTCATTGCATATAGACTAGATTTCATTTAAATAAGTGAAAATCAAAAAAAAAAAAGGGGAAATTGAATGAGTGGCTTTGTTAACTAGAAATCATATTAGGATCGTATGTATGATTTTTCGCTAACAATGCAGATGCTTGCTGGATTCCAGGTGAGTTGTTCTCCTAAGCTTGCAATTTATTTACTGCTTTGATTTCTGGGTGTTAAATTGGTGGTTTGCGCACTCGCATGAACACCTCAGATGTTAGAAATTAAGTTAAAACGGATCCGAACTGCCTGCCAAAATATTTTTGAAATGAAAAGGTACCGAAAGGGCGTTAGACTAGATCTAGCGTAATCAAGTCCCCGGGCTTAGAATCTCTAGTTCGTAGGAATAAAACATATCTCCCTATGTTTTATTTAGGTTTCTAATCAGCCTACCATAAATTGATTAGTGGCGACTCCAAGCATGAAAACATTTGCATGTTAAGAACTTAAACCTTAAGTTGCGAATTGGTAGGGCTTGGGAGGGCCCGAGTTAAGATTAGTCTTAATAATCCATTAGCCGAGAAAATGAGAAAAAATTTTTAGGGTCGCGACACATCAGGCGAGACATAGTCGCTCGTTATGGTGTCCCCGAGGCTATTGTCACCGATAATGGGACGAATTTGAACAACAAGTTCATAGATCAGTTGTTCAATGAGTTCAAGATTCAGCATCTGAATTCATCTCCCTATCGTCCACAAGTGAATGGAGCAGTTAAAGCCGCTAACAAGAATATTAAGAAGATCTTGGCCAAAACCGCTGAAAACTATCGTGATTGGCATGAAAAATTACCATTCGCACTAATGGCATATCGGACTTCGATCTGAACCTCTGTTGGGGTAACCCATTTTTCCTTGATGTATAGCATGGAAGCAATCCTGCCCATTGAAGTAGAGATCCCTTCCCTGCGAGTCTTATCTCAGGTAGAGTTGTCTGAAGCGGAATGGATGCGACAAAGGCATGAGCAGTTAAACCTAATTGATGAAAAGCGTTTGAAAGCCATTTGCCATGGTCAAACCTATCAACAGAGGATAGCTAGATCCTTCAATCAAAAGGTGCGTCCAAGACACTTCGAGGTAAATGATCTAGTCCTAAGGAAAGTACTTCCAATCTTTCCTGTTCCTGGGAGTAAATTTGCTCCAAACTA
Organism: Syzygium aqueum; assembly: GCA_031216185.1. NCBI lineage: Eukaryota > Viridiplantae > Streptophyta > Magnoliopsida > Myrtales > Myrtaceae > Syzygium > Syzygium aqueum. Next base: position 10,910,930 of record CM062233.1, read on the forward strand.
CATCGATCCATATATGGTTAAAAAGGTACTTCCCGGAGGTGCCCTGATTCTTGCATAAATGGATGGTCATGAGTTCTCCACCTCTGTTAATTCTAATACTGTAAAGATATATTATCTCTGATAAAATCTGACATTTTGCAGCAAAAGTTTTCAAGTGCTTGGTTTTGTACTTTGAATTGCAAACATTTCAATGATGAATAAATGATTTCAATCAATTTCAATTTCAAGATGTTTGCATTCGCTTTAAATTTTGTATGGTTATTTTGTCAATTTGTATCATCGATTTCAAAGGGGAAATCCATTTAGACAATTTAATAACTCATGTGGAATGAATTGAATGTGATGAATGAGGTACATCGAGATGATGGAAGGCAAGCTCTATCCTAAACACGGACTCATGTACTAATCCTCAGTGAGTTGAGTTGAAAAATTTCATGTCTGCAAGGTGAAGAGTTATCTGGCAAAAGGTACAGCGACCGAAATGACAAGAGGCATTTCATTTCTTTACCTTAAACACTACAAGTTGTCAATTGTTTTGCCACTTTGAGCCTAAACACTTGGAAAAATCCATTCAAAACACCCCTGTCAAGAACTACCCCATATCGGGGCAAACTAGAGGTAGGTTAGCATTATAAGGTGAAAAATGAGTAGAAATTTTCTTGCTCTCACTTGCATCAATCTTCGAGTGTTGCATTTTCAGATAAATTCACGTGAAATTCAAATGCTTTAGGATGATGAAGAGCATTTATTTCTCTATCCTATACACACTTTATCCTTTGCTAAGCTCGATTGAGCCTGTAAGTTTGTTTCATATAAGCCCAATTGGTGATCATCCCCTACACTGGGGCAAGGCAAAAGTCATCACTGTTCAAGCAGCGTATCCAAAGCGTCGATAGAAGACAAAAATCCTTGAGAATTCAAACGGCAAGTCATTCAATCAGATAAAATTGGCCAGTTTTTATATTGTAAGCAACAAATGTAAAAAAAAAGGGGCGAAAGGTAAGAAAAAGTAGTGTGCCTAGTAAAAGTAAGGCCAATGCCAAATATAAAAAAAATATCAAAATCCCCAGTGGAGCAGTAGTCCTACAAGTCTAAAAAAGAATCAAGTGATGAACTCTCGAAGCCAATAGAATATCTACCGAGGAGACAATCCCTGGCGAAAAAGAAGACCGGTGACAATGCCGAGAAGATCACCAACTTATTCACCCCAATTATACACATTTTGAGCCTAATGATCCATTCATTTCTTAACTTATAAACCTAGCCTACGTTACGTCCCTTGCAAAGTCTCTTCAGATTATGGCACTTGAACTAACGTAGAGTTTCAGATGTTTATAAGCTTAGCTCGAAGAAGTGCGAGCAAGTCCGTTTCTATCTTATTTTGCAGGGTTCTTGACTTGTAAACCCAGAGACAATTGCGGAGTATTTTCTTTCAATAGCCTCGACTCGAAGAGTCCCTTTTTGCTAAGCCATTGACCAAGCCCATGTTATGGTCCTGACAAAGACCTCTCGGATTGGAAAAGCTGTATCGCTTGCAAGAATACTCGGACCCTTGTCCACATGATGACGGTGAGATAGAAAGATTCTCATAAATCAGCCTTTTTCAATGAGAATGAGTGAAAGCCCTTTCAGACCGGAAGTCCCTCATTCGACATTTTCAAAATATCCACTTGTGAATCCAGGTTGTCTTATCATGATTTCCCCAGTGAAGTTTTATAATGCTGATTTGACAAAATTGTCATGCATGAAAACTAGTTGAATTCATAATGCGTGGGTACATGTGTTCTTGATTGTCCATGAATACATATTACATGTTGCCTGAAACCATGTCTAGCAGGAGACACGCCCTCGAGAGTCGGAGATATCACCAGGTAAGTATATCTTTATCCCTTGGATGTCTATGACTATCCAGGTATCCCTAACCTGTTCGAGTGATCGTTAGGCCCCATATTTAATCATTTTGTTGCTATCTCTAGACGCCTTTGATGATATTTAGGTATCTATTGATCAAGCCTTTTCAGGTACTTCTGATGATATCCAGGTACGTTGTCAAGGAACCCTTGAACACTCGGGCTAGCCCCTCTGTTTGCCAAATCACATATTTTCACACAATCTCGAGAAGATTCTCCCGTGACATGCCTATGAGGAAGGTATAGGCGCAACGGCCAAATCTTTCCGAGTACCTATGAGGAAGGTATAGGTATTTCAAAAAGGTCGGAATATTATCCTAATCTCAGAGAGTTCCCTCGCATTGTGCCTATGAGGAAGGTATAGGCGCAGCAGCCAAATCTTTATGAGTACCTATGAGGAAGGTATAGGTATCTCGTAAAGGTCGGAACATTTTTCCAATCTTTCAAGAGTTTCCCCGTGTCGTGCCTATGACGATAACTAGGCGCAGCGGCCAGATCTTTATAAATACTTACGAGAAAGGTATAGGTATCTTGTAAAGGTCGAAACATTTATACAAATTGGACAAACTCCCCCGTTAAACACCTACGACGATATTTAGGTGTAACGGCTAAACTTTAACGATGACTGAGTATTTCGTTAAAGTCGAAATGAACTTCATTTTGTTGAGTCTTTATCTCAGGCATTTCAGACGATAACTGGATGCTTCGAGCTTTCTTCGTGCGTCTTGATTGAATTGCAGGATACCGGAATCCCAACAGTTCATCAGGCAACATCTTTGGGACTGAGCCCAAGCATTTGCCAAACAATCCTTGGAATCAGAGTCATGCCTCGAATTACTCTACTACTCCTGTTAGGTAAGTAAACTCCAGTTATGTGTTTTTTATTGTCAGCATGCATCATTTCTTATTGCATTTCAAAAATGGGACTCATAATCCCGACAAAAATATCATTCATTGCATCTGCATAGTCGAAATTTAAGTATCATTTAGTCTTTGAATGCAACCTCTGCGAACTCACCTTCAAAGAGGGGCAGCTGTTGACACCTAAATTTTGGCGACCATTTAGTCGTAATTTGCATAGAAAATTATGGATTAAATTTTAACTCCTAAACAAAAATATTAAAATTGCATAATATATAGTTTAGATTCATTTAGGTTAATTGCATTCCGCATCGGATCGGCGGTGGCAAACGAGCTTAAAATTCATCGAACGAGACTCGGCTCGCTCGGAAGGCAAGGGTCGAAAATCTCAAGTCAAACGGGCTTGGTTGTTTTAATTTGAGCTTAATTTAGTTTATTGTGCTTAATTAAATAAAAGCCCAAATTAATTCAACTCACTTGAATATTAATTAAAGCCTAAACCCAAGCTTAAGCCCATTAGGGTTAGCAAGCCCATCTAATTGACATAGATTAGTGTTATAAATATGTCATTAGGTCAAATTTTGGAGGACAGATAATTCAGATCAGAAATTTTCAGAGCAAGAGTGAGAGAAGGGAGAGAGAAAGAGGCTGGCCACCGCCGCGTTTCTGCTGCCTCACCGTGCACTACCCCTCTGCCCTGTCCAGCCATGTGCAGCCGTCTCCTGTCACTGCCTCCCGACGCTGCGCCTCACCGCCCGGACTGCCGCTCGCCACGCCTCACCGTGCCGTCCGCTGTCTATGCCGCAACACTACTGCCGCCACTAGTTACTGCGCAGACAGTCGTGTCACCGTCCTCCACAGCATTAGCGATCGCCAGCTACCGCCTCCACAACACTGCCGTCTGGACAGCCTTACCGCTGCCTCTGTCCGGAGCCGCTCGACGCCGTGACACGCCTCGGAGACGCCCTACTCCGCCGATCCTCGCCACCACAACGTCGCTGCCCGAAGACACCACCGTCCATAGCCACGCCACATCGCCGCTATCCACGCCGTGCCGCTGCCCGGAGACGCCGCCTGTCCTGACACCACCATTGCCGCCGCCGCCGTCGCCGTTCCCGCCATGAGCCCTCACCTTTCCCGACGCATTGACGCCACAATCTCGATCTGCAATCCCAATCCGCCGTGTCGCTCATCCCGATCTACAATCCAAATTTGGTAAAAGGACATTATCCAATATTTTCAAAATATTTAGTTTATTAATTTTCGAATGTTAGAATATTCTGTGAATATTTGATGGATAATTAGATATCTCAAGATAATTTTTTGATGTTCGCGATATTCGAAAACATTTGAAATTAGGAAATTTTCCTAATTTAGCAACGTAAGTGGACGACTATCCAACCTTATTCCTAAGGTACGATACGCGGCGATACAGAAAATCATTATCTTATCCATAATCACTTGGATACGATAATGGATTTTATTAGCTTTCCAAATTTGAACAGTCAACTTTCCGTCAATATCTATAATCCTATAGATATGACCGTTAGTTTGATTTCTTTACCTAATCTGAGTTTGAAACAAATCTTACGGATTGCGTGGATTGTTTAAATGCGGTTGTTATCCTTGTTTAATCGTTTTTCCTTTTTAAATAAATAAAAATCAAATAAAGAATCTGTTTAGTTAGATTTAAATTAGAATTTTGCATACTTAGGAATTCTTAAATATATCCTAAAGAACGAGATAATTATTTGATTTAAATTGGGATTTAAGGTAGCATATTTCCTAGTTTAAATTAGAAATTGTTTTAATCTTAGTGGATTATTTAAAATATTTTTTAATTCCGAATTTCCATGAAAATCTCAAAAAAGAATAAGTCGTTTTAGGATAGATTATGATAGATTGCATTCTTAATTTGAGTAATTTTTAATTTCGAATTTTAAAAGAAAATACCAAAAAAAGGAAACCATTAGATTGCATGTTATTTTAGGCGTTTTTTTAATTCCGAATTTCATTTGGAAAAATACAAAAAAAATAAATCATTTGACCGTCATTAGAAATAGGTCACATCATTACCTGTCATATAGTTTACATATTAAGCTACATTAATCGCATGTCAATTTTTGCATGTCATTGCATATAGATTAGATTTCATTTAAATAAGTGAAAATTCAAAAAAATTGAGTGAACTGTTTGTTAATTAGAAATCATATTAGAGTTGATGATGTGATTTTCTAGCTAACAATGCAAATGCTTACGTTGCTTCGAGGTAAGTAATTCTTCCAATCTTGCAATTTATTTAATGCTTTCTTGGGTGTTAAATTGGTGGTTTACACACCCGCATGAACACATCACATGTTAATGACTAAGTTAAAATGGATCCAAACTGCATGCCAAAATTTTTTTGAAAAGAAAAGGTACCGAAAGGGCATTAGACTAGATCTAACGTAATCAAGTCTCCGAACTTAGAATCTCTGTTTCGTAGGAATAAAACATATCTCCCTATGTTTTATTTAGATTTCTCATCGACCTACCGCAAATAGATTAGTGGCGACTCCAAGCATTAAAATATTTGCACGTTAAAGAACTTAAACCCTAAGTTATAAATTGGTAGGGTTTGGAAGGACTCGAGTTAAGCTTAGTCTTAATAATCCATTAGCCTGAGAAATGAAATTTTTTAGGTCGTGACATTATTCCAAATTGTAAAAATCTTTTCAGAATGCATTATGGAAATTTTTTAACAATAGTCATTCTGTTCCGAAATGGATTCCGGAACAAAATTTTTATTCCGGAATGCATTCTATGTGCACCCTATGTCGAGTGACTATTGATTCCGCCAATAAGATTGTCTTCCGTCTCTTATCATGTTAATGAGTTCCCTCAACACGCTTGCTAAGTATATTTTATTATAAATTTAGCAAAAAAAAAGTATATTTTATTATAAGAAATGCTCGATTTCCAAAGCCTTGATTACACGTACCGTGAGAAAACACGGGCATTCGAAACTGTAATATTTCTTCACTAACCTCTTAAAAAATTTGAGTCATAGGGCACTTTTTAGCAACGAGAAAGGGTTAGCTTCCGTGGGACAAAGGTATTAACGCTGTCACCTTAACATGGGGCATGTTTCTTTTGGTGGCTAAGATTAACCAAATTGAATGCAGGTAGCAACGATATATATTTTTTTTGGCCAAAAGAAAAGAACAGCAACACGCATAAGAAATGAGAAGAAAAATGATGGGGATCGCATAATGTGGCTTTGCCATCAAATCCTCTTGCACTGCATTATAAGTTGACAGTAGGGCCTTGCCCTTTTTCCACACTCTGTGCATGGTCACCTACAATGAGTACCTCTAAAACCTTATTACCATATCCATCGTTAAGAATATTCTGCTCATGCTAATCTCTAAATTTCGCAGAGTTATGATGCAAGTAGAACATGAACCGGCATACAAGCCAAAAAACAGAAAAGAAAACAACTTAAACTACCATGGATGTATGGATGGATCTTGTACATATCCATTCACAAGTCAAGGTCCTTCTCGAGCGTGCACTTCAAATCTGAAGAAGTCAAGGTCTTGGTGGGGGGGGGGGGGGACGGTGGTTTCGCGTGTTAATTTGTGCCACCATCATCGGAACATGGCTACACGATAAAATAGACAAGTTTCCACTCAAGATCTCAAGGTTTTTCGTGCTTTCATGTCCGTCGATAGGTGGCATCAGTACGCGTTACTATGATTCCTGGGAAGTCTTGGTCTCTGTGGAATTTTACTGGTGATGTTTGGCCCTAAGAATTTCTAACTTGTCGAAGTGGAAGGGTCATGGGAGCAATCGTCCATCCTTTTACTCCCGAGTCTTCATCTTATGATGCTGACAACCAATTGGTTGTCTGTCCTTCGTAAGTTATGGTTATACATTTTCTCTTCTCATCTGATGCGGTTCGTCAGCATCAGCAAATAATCAAAGTTGATATGCTAAAATTGATTTACAAAATTGGCATACTCTTATTGCGTGAAATTGTCCAAAAAGTCCGAAACCTATTGCACTTTTGTCAATTGAGTCCTAAACCTTTCAATTTTACCAATTAAATCCTAAACTTTTCAATTTTACCAATTGAGTCATAAACCTTTATACTTTTTATCAATTGAATCCATCCGGCCAATTTTGGCCGGAATTCGCTGACGTGGACGCTAACTGTCCTATGTGGCACAGCCATCGCTGATTTGGGAATTTTTTAAATATTTTTTCTATATTTTTTAAAAATTTTAATATATTTTTCTTTTTTTTCCCTCTTCTTCCTCTGCCGATTGCCTAGCCTCCAGCGACTGGCCAAGGGCTACGACCGGCGAGGGGCGACCCTGGGCGAGGGCGCCCCTCGCCTTCTTCAGGCAAGGTCAAGTTTAGCCCTCACTGGCCTTTAGGAAGGGCGAGCCTTGCCAAATCCCGGCGAGGGCGACCTTGCCTAAGGCCAAGGAGACCGACCCTCGTTGGTCGTAGCGTTTGGCCGGTCGCCAGAGGCTGGGCGATCGGCAGAGGAAGAAGAGGGAAAAGAAAAGAAAAAATAAAATAAAAAAATGAAGAATAAATTATTAAAAAATCGAAAAAAATTAATAAAAATTTCCCACATCAGCGTCGGCCGTGACACATAGCATGGCCGACATCCACGTCAGCAAATTCCGGCTAAAATTGGCCTAATGCACTCAATTGGTAAAATTAAAACGTTTAAAAATAAATTGGCAAAAGTATAATAGGTTCATGATTTTTTGAACAATTTTCTCCTCTTATTAGCGATTAAACATGAGCCACTTATTTTAAACCCCTCAAATCCCTTAATATCCTAATTGCGTGAACCGACATTAATACATCTGACATTGCTCTGGCATGAACTACAATAATCTCTCTGGATAATCAATTAGCCACATTTATAAAACCGAGAATTTCCTTAAGCTAGCTAACGTTATCATTAGGCATGATAAAGTTGATTTACGAATTTGATATTTCAACTGATAAGGCCCGTTTCAGATCCACTCTTTAAGCAAATGAATCATATTCAACACCCGATAACATTGCCACTCCATTTGATTCATCAATTTTGTGAAGCGTTCTCCATGTACCTATCGTTATGATAATTTTCCAATTATTTTTCTTGCTCGAGTGGGTAGCTTCTTCGGGGCTTCACATGTTATGTCCGGGGCCAGCATTTGCGTTGAATTGCTGCTTCGTGCCATAGGGAACATAATCCATATTTTTCGAGGAGGATTTTCGCGAAACAACTTGTTGAATTGAAATCATATTTCATTTCTTAAGTGCCACTATATCCTCCCTAGAATTTAGTGAGTCGCTTGGATCACGAAATTACTTTTTCGAGCTCTCTGCCTTTTTGGTTGAAACTAAAGTCGGCTCTTTGGAGTTGGCGAGACATATGCATGAACATGAAGATGCGGGCCGTCCTTCAACATGCAATAGAGTTAGAGATTTTGTAGATCTTGACGTAATTTTTTAAAAAAATGGCTACGATTAGGCTGACTTTTTTTTTTGTTGAAACTACGATTAAGCTAATTTAATAGGGGACAATTGTCCAAAAAGTCCTAAATTTATTGTACGGTGACCAATTCAGTCCTAAACCTTTTAATTGTATTAATTGAGTCTTAAGCCTTTTGATGGTGTGCTAATTTAGTTCTAAACATTTTAACGAATTGCCAATATAGTCCTTTAAGCTAATTTTGATCGGAATCGCTGATGTGGCGATCCAGTTAGCGCCAACCGTTCTACGTGGCGCAGTCGACGCTAACATGGATAATTGTTATTGATTTTTTTTATTTTTTTCTTTTCTTCTTCATTGTGTCGGTAGGTCTAGCAGCACATCAAAGAAAAAAAGAAAAAGGAAAAAGAAAAGAAAAAAATTAAAAATTCAATAAAAATTTGAATTTTAAAAAAAAATTAAAAAATTGTTCATGTCAGTGCCGACCAAACCATGTAAGATGGCCGCCTCTAAGTAGATTGCCACATCAGCGATTTCCGATCAAAATTAGCCGGAAGGACTACATTGGGAATTTGTTAAAAAATTTAGGACTAACTTAGCAAAATCTTAATTTATTTATGACTAAATTGGCACAATTTAAATGTTTATGATTGAATTGGTAAATTGTCAAAAGGTTTAGGACTAAATTGGTCACCATATAATTGGTTTAGAACTTTTTGGACAATTTTTCCAATTTAATGGGGATAAAACATTGCGAGGGGCTTTACCAAAAAAAAAAAAAAGATTGCGAGGGTCTGCCGACCATCACTATTGAAGGTGGAGGCTTGATCCTTGCTGTGGTTGCGCGGGGTGTCTCAACCCTTGCTCGATAGTGGTGAGGGTCAGGGTGACCCATGCTTCGCTATGACGATGGTTGTGCAACACAACCCGAGCCTAGGTAAGAACGGCATTGTCCTTATCAAGGCAAGACAAGAGGCTCGATGCCTTCGTCATCGCAGCTCTGGCCTCTGCCATTGCTCTAGTTCGTCACCGCTCGTAGGAACTTGCGCGCCACTGCCCCCAAGCAATCATGCAGCTTCTAGGGCTTCTGCTCGGCACACTCAAAGCTTTTCCTATTGAGACATTTTTCAGATATTTCATTTGGGAACCTCATGCGGCACTTCTTACTCTCGATGAAGAGCTCTTTTGACTTGCACAAAAGGACTGACGCGAAATGAAAATATCCAGAGCCTCTTAACTTACCGCAAAGACTGACAGTAGTTTTCTTGAGGTGCTGCTGATTCTCCTATCTGACAAGTCATAAGTTTATACTAGAGTGTCGGGATAGATCCTGAGAAATATTCGGTAGGTTTGCAAGAACGGCCATCCATTGGGTCTGAACTTGCGGTAGGGTCTCCTACCATTCGGTTGAAATAAAAAATTAACTTTTTCTTACCTATAGATTTTTGAAAAAAGTTGGTAAGTGTAAAAAAGCTGTAGGTTAAATAAGAAAAAAATTGACAATCACTACTGAATAATTTATCGAACACTTTTATGAGATTGCTTAATCTTTTTTAAGGTATAGAAATCATCAGCTTTTCTTGTTTTTTACTTTTTTTTATTAGAGCGTTAAATTTACAACTCCTATATGAATTTATCGGTCTCTGTTTGAATGATTTACCAATTTTTTTCCGATTAAATTACTAACTAATTGTTGTTACTAACTCCCTATCGTGTTACCTACCAATGTTTATTTGGTACTCTTCTTCTTCTTCTTTTTCGTTCGGAATTTGCTTAGTACTTTGTTAAATTTAGGTGTTATGTGCCGACTTTTATTTCTGTCTTAGCAATAGTTTAGATTTATCAACCCTATCCGTGTGAATTACCAGTTTTTCTCCCCATTAGTTCACTAACAAGTTTTGGTTTAAATGCTGGTGAGTAGAAAACAGGTAATCGTTGCTAAACAACACCATTGAAAGTTGGTAATTCAAAACTATACGATCATTTACTCTAGCAAAAGTTCGAAATATTCATTGGTTCAGTTTCGCAATTTCACATAGAACTCGTATAGTTGAAGCATGGGTAAGTTTTGCAAATATAGTTGGTAAGTTATTACAAAAATTGATAATTTGCAAATCATAAAAAGAAGTTGGTAATTTTAAAAAAAGGTTGGTATGTTAACCCCAACAAGTTTCTTGGAAAATGTCATTGTTTAATTTTCTTTTACCAATAATTATTAGATGCTGACACACACTCGTTGAAATTTATCAATATTGAAAAAAAAAACTCTGTATTTTTGGGCACGGAAAATAGCATTCTGCAAACTTAATTTTCATTATTTCCTGATGATCAAACTTTCGTTTATCTCCTTTTAATTGTTTGAACACAAGAACCAGGACGTAAAGAACAGCTCAATAATCTCTTTGCTCCAGCTTTACGTTCAGCCTCCTCAGCCACACGGAGTGGAGCGCCATGTGAATCACGTCGAACGGTTTCGCCGGCCTATGCACCTCGAAGTGCCGCCGGACCTTCACCACCCGCTTCTGCAACTTCACGTACTTCTCGAATGGGATCGCCTCCAGAATCGTCTTGATGTCCTTTATTTTGTCCACCGGTATTCGAACCGAGAACTTGCTCCAATCGAGCACGTCACTGAACGGCAGGCAGTAATTGTCCTTAATGATCACCGGGACGCACTCCGCGTAGATTGCCTCCACAATCCTTGAGCTCGCAACTTCAAACCCGCTCGGGCACAGGCAGTACCTGCTCCTCCCCATTAGCTGAGTGTAGTTCTGTCCCTTGGGGAGATACTCGTGCACTTCGACGTCGGCGTCCTTGTCCTTCCAGTGCTCGAACAAGAGCTCTCGGATGAAACCGTGGGCTCCACCGGCGAAAAAGGCGAGGATTGTGCGGTTGCGAGGGTCAAGACCTAAGCGAGGCGGGCCGAGCTCACCGTAGCTTAAAAAGATGTCAGCCATGGAGACGTCTCTCTTGGGTCGGAATCCTTCGGAGGTGTTGGCGTTGCAGAGGACTCTGATGAAGTTCTTGAAGAGCTCAGGGTCCACTGATGAAACGTCAGGACCCTACCATAAACATGAAAAAGGATCAAACGATTAGCCAGAAGAAACAAGAAATAAATTGATATTGGATGAAATAATATATTCTGTATTTTTTGAAAAATATTGTAATTGATTTTGTCCACCATATCTTTCATATGATTTAGTTAACACTTCTTACAGAGTGAAAGCCAGTACTTACATGCGCAAGTCATGAAACAGGAAAACAAATAGGATGCTATAAACAATAAATAGTATAAAAATGAAATGGAGTATCTTGATTCGAATCCTTGACACGTGCTTTGATATCATATGAAATTTTATGAAACCACCAATTATTATACAAGTTTAAACTGTTAAGCGAATGCGCTATTTAATATTTTAAATGGTTTCATTTTATTTAATTATAATATTGACGAGCGCGAAATTGACTTTAACTTGCCTTAGCTTGCCAGTTACGATAGATGCAGTTTGACCTTGCTACGAAAACTTTCTATAATATTTCACCCACTTGCCGACCTCAAATATAACTACACAAGTAAAATCAAATTAACTTCCTATTTTTGTTTTCTGCTGAATCACTGGCATGTTGACCAAATCGATCACATTATATAAATTATGTGATAACTGTAATACTAGTGTTTTGTAAAACCCTGGTAGACCGGCTGATTCAATCACGGTTATTTAGTGGATTTGACAAGTTTAATTGAGCACTGAACATACGAAGAGAAAATATTAGGTGCATAAGATACTCTACGTCAGCCATACATTGAATCATCCGGCAACCGACATGTAGTGAGAATGGGCCCACTGTCAGAATTTTTAAACTCACCTTCTCTTTCTCTTCGAGAAAATATTAGGTGCATAAGATATTCCATGTCAGCCATGCATTAAACCATTTGGTGCATGACATGTGGCAAAAAGGGGGCCCACTGTCAGACTAAAAAATTTACATCTTCTCTTCTCTTCCTTTTTCCCCGTTTTATCTCTCTCTCTCTTTGCTCTTCTTTTTGCTTGTTCTCTCTCTCCAAGTTGTCTCTCTCGAGTTCGACCTCACAGCACAACCCTCCGTTCATTCACAGGATTTGATGAAGTTTCACCAATTTCCAGTCCTCTAATCAAAACCTCCACTGTTCTTCTTTTTAATTCTCCGTGCGCAACAAAAAATCAAGAAATGAAGAAATCTTCAACAGACTAACAAAGGGGAAAACAAAAATCAAACTGTGAAGGTGGAATTAGACGAAGAAGTGGTCGCTGTGTTTTGTCTCTTTGCCGATTCAATCCTTGTCTCGCGCGCAGGCATGCCACTGCGACTTGCGCCTTGATCCAAGGTCGCCCATTACGTTGCGATGAGGGATCGAGGCCGCCGACGCCATGGGCAACCTCATCGAATTGGCCATTTGGACATGGAGACCCTCTGATTGAGGCCGCGACCGCCGTTGGCGACCTCGGATCTCAGTTGGCCATGGTGTCGCAACCACGATTCTTGGTCGCAACTGCCACCGTGACACCCTCATGGTGACAAGGAGCTGAGGTCGCGGAGGTGTGGAGCCGAAGAAGTCATGAACTTGGCCGTGAATGGAGAGAGAACTTAGAGAGAGAGAGAGGGAGGAGAAAGAACATGCCCCTTCAATCTCCTGTACAATTTCGAAAACATTCTGGAGAGTAATTATGAAATATACTTACCCAATCATGACAAGCAAACATAAAATGATCTGAGCCCTCGCTTCTGTTCCAGTACTCGTGTCTATCCGCAACAATGCGAACATAATCACGCACAAACCTCTGTAATCTATCCCGTCTGTAGTCGTGGATGGAGAGGATCGGTTCGTACACATAGCTGACGACATTGGACACGCTGAAAGGGAGGAAGAAGGCATGCGCCTCGTCAGGATGGCGAGCCCTGAACGGGTTCCGCTTGTCCTCCATCTCGTCGATAAACTGTCCTTCAATGGCATATAGGCCGTTCACCGGCCCGTCATGGACCAAAGGATGGTCTCCTTCTCTATACGTCCATATCTTGAATCTCTTCATCATCTCCATGTGGCTCCTGCCCAGAATTAAGTCCAAAAAATGGGGAAGAAAGAAATAAGACTTTTGTGTTAGAACCAGTAAACTGTAATGTGTACAATCTCGAGTCAAATTAACGTGAGGTACTCTAAAGTTTGATTCCATGGCCTTTACAAAAACACATGGATATATGCACTGAACACAAACCTACCAAGATTGATATTAACACAAACCCTGTGAAAAAAAATAAAAAGAAACTCTGAACTTTAAGTGAACTCACAGGAGGACTTAACTGATAAAAAGCGTAGGGGTTCCTATACATATTTCCTCTGGGTATGAAGGTCTCTTCCTTATCGGAAGCATAGCTCTGGGACTTAATGGCTTTCCAAATCGCCGCACGGGCTTGAGCCAAATCGTCTTCGATTCTTTCTAAACTACTCTTCTTCTACATGCACCAGAAAGACTTCCCAGGTTAATCCACAAACATTAAAATAGACATTATGACTTGGTAATACGAAATAGATTATACACTGATACACATGACAACACTCACTCTTGTGAAACTGATGTTATGTCTAGCACTGCTTTTGTACGTGGAGGTCGAGAGAAGCCCATGAGCTGCAAACGATGATGGTCTCATGGCGTGGCTGTTGGAAGGAAAAGAGAGGTTGGAAATAGGAATATCGTGATTTCCATCGAACGGAGAGCGATGGAGAAAGGCGAAAAGGAGGAGGAGACAAATTGCTGGAATTAGAAGGAACTGTGAATGACGGAAGTTCATGGATGACATATTCTTCGATATGAGCATGAGAAGGTATGACTGCAGAGGGCTATATATACAAATACATAAGTGACTGATTAAGCAAGTTTGACACTTGCGTTATCTTTTCCTATTTCCTGGTTATACAATGTCTGTTGTGTATGTACACTTTTTATAACGAAAAAAGCTCTAGTTAGACAGATCCTGTTTGAATTTTCGTAAAACTTGGTATCCTACATTTTGCGATAGCAATGACGATTTCCAGCCCGCCATGGGAAGACTCTAAATAGCATGGAGCTTATCCCTTCATTCCGTTTCAAAATGGTATGCGTCCACTCAACACGGCAAGAATAGACACGGTTAGTGAAGGGATCATTCTTGGATTTAACCCAGATATACGTAGTTTGAACTATTAAATAGTTCAGTGTCAAGATGATTACCCTTTGTCCTACATGCAACGTTTTGTTCTACATTCAACGTTTCATCTATCTTACGTTCTTACTCTTTCAATGACCTTTCACGATTGAACAGGTCCTTAAAAGACTTTATTGACCGAGCCACATAGTTCAAACGCTTCCCACACGCACGAAGAAGAACTTGGCCTTCGTGTTGCGTATCCAAGTTGGCTCGATAACGATGTAACCTGCCATAGTATCTCAATAAGAATAGACGGCGCTAAATGATAATTTTTCCATTTGCACGCACCTTTAAAATATAATTTCTTTAAGAATTTCTTAGGCATACCAAGAAGTAGAAATGCTTTCTTTAACTCCCGCGACTGATGCAGAAGCATACAATAATCAGATTAGCTTCACCAAATACAAAAAAGAAAAATGGTATAAGAGAGGGAAGAATTGTCTGAAAAGTTCTAAACCTATTATATGGCGATCAATTCAGTGCTAGTCCTTTTAATTGTGCCAATTCAGTGCTAAACCTATCATATAAATTGGTAAAAATCCACGAGAATCGAATTGTCATAAGCACCATATTCAGGTTTTCATTTTCACTTCGCTTTCACCAAGTGGAGTAATCTCTAAACTTATCTTATGTGATGTGATAAGGATCCATCCCTCGACATTATGGGTGCGAATGGTAACCATTCTACTCCAGAAATCAAATTTTTTCCAGAAATTGATTTCTGGAATTCTTGCTAGAAATTGATTTTTAGAGGAGAAATATGTTTAGTAAAAATGAGTAATTCTACTCTAGAAATTGATTTCTGGAAAGGAAATCTGTTTTGATTTGTTGATTTTTTTTACACCTAAAAAATGTGATTATCATATGGGGGAAGTGGGGCATTCAACTGAAAACTGTGTTACTCTCAAGCATCGAATCCAGAACTTGCTTGATACAATGGCATTTTCCTTTCAACCCGCTAAGGCGAATGTTCAGAGCAACCCTGAACAGTTCTATAACTATGATCCGGCCAAGAAATGTGATTATCATATGGGGGAAGTGGGGCATTCAACTGATAACTGTGTTACTCTCAAGTATCGGATCCAGAACTTGCTTGATATAAGGGTATTTTCCTTTCAACCCGCTAAGCTGAATGTTCAGAGCAACCCACTCCCTGATCACGTGGGCAATGTGAGTGCCATATTTAGTTTCGATGCTAGTCGAATCAAGAATGTCAGGGTATACACCTCCGATGTCTATGGTGAGTTGGTGAAAGCCGGTTATTACCCGAGTAATGAGGTCCTTCCCCTGTCTATCATGAAAGAAAGAATCTCAAGGATGGTAGAAGCTGGGATGATTGTTTATGCTGACCACACTGGTATCGTTTCTACTATCTCCGAAGTGGTTATTAATTGGGAAGAAGAGTTTGCTACGTTGAACACCAGGAAGGACAAGCTCGATCCTTTGCCTGAAGACATGCCTCCGCTCGAAGACGCGACCGATGACAAAGAGATCGTAGTAAGCATGCCCACAGCCGATGAAGGGATAGTGATCGAGATACCTCAACCGTACAAGTACTGTGATGATAAAGCAGTCCATTGATCCTACAGTCTTGATGTTTATTTAGTTACCAAATCCGGGCGTGCCTATGGCCAAGCTAATGCCCAACCTGCAAAACCTATTACTGATGAAGAAGCCAAGGAGTTTCTGACCGTGATCAAGGTTAGTGAATACAACATAGTTGAGCAACTGCGCAAGATGCCTGCGCAAATCTCTCTGCTTGAACTCCTCTAAACGTCTGTCAAACATCAAAAGGCCCTGATGAAGGTGTTAAGTAAAGTCCATGTGCCCGATATGATCGATCATGACAAATTGGAGGAATTTGTGGGTTCCATACTCCTCAAGGACCTTATAGCCTTTTCGGATGAGGAGTTCCCTCTAGAAGGCAGAGGACATACCAAAGCTCTTTACATTTCTGTCAAATACAATGCCTCGCATGTAGCCCGGGTACTCATCGACAACGGTTCAGCCTTAAACATCTGTCCTCTAGTGACTTTACACCGCCTTAAGATAGATCCTTCTAGGATAAATGCTACAAAGACCTCTGTGCGAGCCTTTGATGGAACGAAGAAAGAAGTGATGGGGGAAATCCATCTCGATATACAGATAGGGCCAACAATATTTAATATCTTATTCTAGGTTATGGACATTCCCACTGCATTCAATTTTCTGCTGGGATGTCCGTGGATTCATACAGCCGAAGCTGTGCCTTCCATTCTACATCAGAAGGTGAAGTTCGTTGTGGAAAAAAAGTCACAGTCCACGGTGAAGAAGAACACCCAATTTATCACACAACGACTATCCCCTATGTTGAGCCGGATTACAAAATTGAATCGAGTTATCAGTCGTTTGAGCTCGTATCGACCATACATGCATCTAGAGGATCATCACCACCAGTTCCTAAGGTGTCAAATGCTACAGTAATGGTTGGTAGAGTAATGGTGTCCCATGGCTTTACTCCGAGCGAAGGTCTTGACAGGAATGGTCAAGGTATCCGCCAATCAGTGGAAGTCTCTCAAATACTCCGCACTTCTGGATTGAGGTACCAGGGATCAATTGTGCCAAATAATGAGAGGCGTGGACGTGGTCGAGGTCGAGATCAAGGAGACGAGCAGAATAGACAGTAATCCGAAGAAGAATCGAATGGTAAAGAACATGGGCGTGGAATTACCCAAAATAACGGGCGTGGCAAGTTGCCTCTACATATTCGCACCATATTCCCAGGCCTTACGAGGATGATGCATGAAGAGAAGGAAGCGATTGGCACTTTAGGGCAACCGAGTGGTAAGTTTGACTATTATGTGAAGTACTTAGCGCTCCCGAGCTTCTATGTCGACGCATGTGACATTGTCTCGGATAGATGGAGAGATATGGATGATCCAACACCTCAAATGACAGAAAATTCTGATGACGCAATGGATGGAATCACTGCTCTGTTCGATGATGTCTTCATTAGAGCTATCGAAGAAAGACCGTTAGAGGGAATGGGCACAGGCCCACAAGAGTAAAACCTTTACTTTTTTGCACACTCCCCTGCGCAAGAATTTTTATTGCTTTTTAGGACTTGCCCCGTATTGGGTGCTGCTTTCTAATGCTTTTCATTTCTAGGATTTGATTGTTGCAATTTCCATTCAATAAATATAATTCATTTGGTGATAATCAATGAAATTATGAATTATTTTCATGTTTTGAGGGCATGTTGAGGTACATCAAACCAACCCGGTGATGATATCCAACCGATAAAAGAAAATATAGTTCAAGGAGAATTCTGAGGCCTGGGCTTCTACATGCTCCCTCGTGCTAAATTTTTTTTTGAAAAGAATTTAAAAAAAAAATTTACAAAAAAAATGCAATGTTTACCCCTGTTTGTCCTTCTGAATTCCTTACTTTACGTTTCAGGGATAATCTTGTGACACGTGAGGGTATGGGAACGGTCCAAAATGATGAATTATATGCAACCGAGCTTGATCCCAATGATGCCGGAGAACTTGACGATTCCTCAGATATTCAACACGATCTAGAACGGCATGAAAAGCCCAAAGTCCTCACATCATATTAGACTATCATCGTTGACCTGAGTGATTCCGGGGAAGCCAAAGAGGTAAAGATAGGGGCAACCCTTCCCGAAGGTGAAGCCAAACGCCTAGTCCAATTGCTAAAGGATTACCAGGATATCTTTGCCTGGTTGTACGCCGATATGCCGGGTTTAGATCCTTCTATTGTGGAGCATGGCCTGCCTACTAATCCTAGCATACCGCCCAAGAAACAGAGGTTACGGAGAATCAAGCCTGAACTTTCGAAGAAAATAGAGGAGGAAGTCATGAAGCTCTTGAAAGTGGGATTCATCGAAATCACCCAATACCCTACCTGGGTGGCCAATATCGTGCCAGTCATGAAGAAGGACGGCCGAGTTCGAGTTTACGTCGACTATCGTGACCTGAACAAGACTAGTCCTGAAGATGACTTCCCATTACCGCACATAGACGTTCTGGTAGACAGTACTGCTGGATTTGAGTTATTTTCCTTCATGGATGGATTCTCGGGTTATAATCAGATAAGAATGAAGGACAGCGATAATGAGAAAATAACGTTCATCACTCCTTGGGGTACATTCCACTATATGGTCATGCCCTTCGGTCTTAAAAATGCCGGGGCAACATATCAACGGACAATGGTGACTCTTTTCTATGACATGATGCATTAGGAGATCGAGATCTATGTCGATGACATGATTGCCAAGTCTCAACCCGGAGAGAGTCATGTTAATACTTTGAAGAAGTTGTTCGACAGACTCCGTGAGTTTAAACTCCGTCTCAATCCAGCAAAGTGCGTATTTAGAGCAACGCCGGGCAAATTACTCGGGTTCATAGTAAGCAGTAAGGGCATTGAAGTTGATCCCTCCAAAGTAAAGGCTATATGTGAGCTGTAACCCCCATCGACCGTGAAAAAAGTGCAGAGCCTCCTGGGTAGATTGAACTACATAGCCCGTTTTATCTCCCAACTCTCCGAAACTGCTAAACCATTCTTCAAACTTCTAAGGAAGAATGCTCAAGTGGAATGGGATGATAATTACAGGAAGCGTTTAATGAACTGAAGCAGTATCTGATGAAACCACCAGTGCTAGTCCCTCCAATGCCGGACCAGCCTTTGATCCTTTACCTCACGATTCATAGCGAGTCGCTGGGTGCGATGCTAGCCCAAAAAAATCCTGAAGATAGAAAAGAGCGAGCCATTTATTACTTAAGTAAGAAGTTTACCGTCTCGAAGTTGAATTATCCTGAAGCCGAGAAGACTTGCGTTGTATTAGTATGGGTGCTCCATAGGCTGAAACAGTATACATTGTATCACCAGACTTTGCTGTAATAAAGGAAGATACATGACCATGTTTTTTGATGGAGCGGTAAACTTGGCTGGTTCCGGCACTGGGGCAATTTTAATATCTCCAGATGGGCAATATTATCCAGTAGCAGCAAAGTTGGTGTTTCCGTGTACCAACAACATAGCTGAGTACGAAGCTTTCATCCTCGGACTCCAAGCCGCAGTAGAAATGGGGATAATCAAGTTGAAAGTGTTTGATGATTCCGCGCTGATTATTCTCCAAACTGTAGGAGAGTGGAAAACAAGAGACACCAAATCAGTGCCATACCATGAATACCTCGAAGAAATCATACAGGAATTCAAAGATATCTCCTTTGAGTACTTATTGAGATCCCATAATCAATTTGCTGATGCGCTAGCCACGTTATCATCCATGCTGCAAGTGACTAGTGAAATAGAGATAGAACCCTTGAAGATCGAAGTCCTAACAAAACCAGCCTACTGTATGGTTGTGACCGGAGAACCTGACGAAAAGCCATGGTATTACGATATCATGAATTACATCCAGAGACAAGAATTTCCTAAGGGAAGTACTCTGACCGACAGGAAGTACATAATGAAAATGGCTTCAAAATTCTTTATCAGTAGTGAAAAGCTGTACAAAAGATCATATAATTCGATCCTATTAAGGTGTGTAGACGCAATTGAAGCTACTAAGATCATGCAGGAAGTACACGAGGGAATGTGTGGTCCATACATGAATGGCCATGTTAGCTAAGAAGATCATGAGGTTGGGTTATTATTGGCTCAATCTTGAAAGTGACTGCATTCAACATGTTCGAAGATGCCATCGCTGTCAAGTTCACGGGGATAAAATAAATGTTCCCCGTACAGAATTGCATCAGTTGTCCGAGCCATGGCCTTTTTCAATGTGGGGCATCGATGTGATAGGCCCAATTAATTCCAAGGCATCGAATGGACACCGATTTATCTTAGTCGCGATTGATTATTTCTTCAAGTGGATTGAAGCAGCATCTTATGCAAATGTTACTACAAAGAATGTTGTAAGATTCATCATGTTGACACCTAAATTTTGGTAATCTAGTTAATCATTAATTTGCATAAAAATTAGGGATTAAATTTTAACCCATGAACAAAAAAAAATATTGCATTGCATATAGAATTTAGGAGCATTAGTAGTTTAGGTTCATATAATTGCATTTGCATTGGACCCGCGGTGGATGGACTCGAGTGAATGGCTTTGGACTTAATGAAACTGGACTAAGCCCGCGTTCAAGAAAATTGTTAGCTAAGCCCATGAACATTATAAGAGCTAAAATTTTCATTGGAAAGTGTCGAGTTGGAAAATATTGGTTTGTCAATCTTGATATTATCACGATTCAAATTGAATGAATTGATATTATCATAGAGATATTATAATATTTCTTTGAATCAAAATAGGAAGTAATTGCAAGCAAAACCCTAAACTTTGCCTATAAATACATTCAATAAAATCGTGAAGGAGTGAGGCCACATTGAGAGAAACAGAAGAGGGGGACGTGAGAAAAAAGAATTGGTCAGCAAGGGGGGGCTCGACAATTCATGCCCACGAAGAGTCAAAGAAGAGGACGAATTGACCTTGAAGAAGGAGAGCTAGGGAATTGTTGGTGGTGCAAACCGAGAATTACAGCACATTCATGATCAGATTCTCGGTCAAAGGCCAGAGGGATTGACGCCGCAATCAAGAGACCACGTCTCCGCTTAAGCAAAAACGTTCAACACTGCATGCAAAGTCCAGACCACACGAAGAACATGCACAATTGAAGCACGTTCAAGTACGAAGGGGGAGAAGACAACAGAGGGGGGTCTGTGATCTTCCACAAGCTCGTCCTTCACTACTGCCTGGCGTGTTGGCCCCTCTCCTGCTGCAGCGTAATCGCTGTTGCTGTGCCTCATCGACAAACACTCTTCGACGATTGCCCGACCGTGTTCAGTCAAAGTCCAACCGCGAAGCCTCGTGAGTCACCACCGCAATCGTCGTTGAGCGAAGCGTCCCCACCGGTGCCGACATCGCCGTTGCCGTGCCTCGTTGATCCCGTCGTTGCCGGTTGTCCCGATCCCAATCCGCAAACGCAATCTCGGGTCGATTCAAATTTGGAAGATATCCGTAAATTAGGTAACGATCATTATCCGATATATTTTCAGAATATTAAGTTTCTTGATTTGCATGTTTTAAATATTTCGTGAATATCACGTGGATATTTAAATATCTTTGGGATAATGTTCGATATATCCGCGATATTTTCAAATATTCAAATTAGGAAAATTGCCTAATTTAGCAACGTATTTGGACGTCTATCCGACCTTATCCCTAAGGTACGATACGCGGCGATACGAGAAATTGTCATCCTATCTATAATCACTTAGATACGATGATAAATTTCATTAGCTTTCCAAATTTGAATAATCGGTTATCCGTTAATATCTATAACCCTATAGATATGACCGATAATTTGATTTTTGTGCCTAATCCGAGTTTGAAACGAATTTGGCGGATCGCGTGGTTGATTTGAATTGGTTGCTATCTTTGTTTAAATTGCTTTCTTTCTTTTTTCAAATAAAACAGAAAAATTCAAAAACATTATCTAGATTTAAATTAAAGTTTTGCATGTCTAGAATTTTCGAATATATCCCGAAGGATGAGATAAGTATTTAATTTAAATTAGGACTTAACGTGGCATGTTTCCTAGTTTAAATTAGGTATTATTTCAAATTCTAATGGATTATTCACGTTATTTTTTAATTCCGAATTTTCAAGAAAACCCAAAAAAGAGAATGAATTGCTTTAGGGTAGATTAGGTTAGATTGCATCTTAATTTCAGCAATTTAATAATTTCGAATTTTAACAAAAAATCCCAAAAAATAAATAATGTTAGGATACCTTAAGGCATCATAATTGCATGTTATTTTAGGCATTTTCATTAATTCCGAATTTCATTTAATTCCGAATTTCTTTAAAAAAAATACATCATTGCACGTCATTAGAATTAAGTCACGTCGTCGCATGACATATAGTTTGCATGTTAGGTTGCATTATTTCGCATGTCATATTTTGCACGTCATTGCATATAGACTAGATTTCATTTAAATAAGTGAAAATCAAAAAAAAAAAAGGGGAAATTGAATGAGTGGCTTTGTTAACTAGAAATCATATTAGGATCGTATGTATGATTTTTCGCTAACAATGCAGATGCTTGCTGGATTCCAGGTGAGTTGTTCTCCTAAGCTTGCAATTTATTTACTGCTTTGATTTCTGGGTGTTAAATTGGTGGTTTGCGCACTCGCATGAACACCTCAGATGTTAGAAATTAAGTTAAAACGGATCCGAACTGCCTGCCAAAATATTTTTGAAATGAAAAGGTACCGAAAGGGCGTTAGACTAGATCTAGCGTAATCAAGTCCCCGGGCTTAGAATCTCTAGTTCGTAGGAATAAAACATATCTCCCTATGTTTTATTTAGGTTTCTAATCAGCCTACCATAAATTGATTAGTGGCGACTCCAAGCATGAAAACATTTGCATGTTAAGAACTTAAACCTTAAGTTGCGAATTGGTAGGGCTTGGGAGGGCCCGAGTTAAGATTAGTCTTAATAATCCATTAGCCCGAGAAAATGAGAAAAAATTTTTAGGGTCGCGACACATCAGGCGAGACATAGTCGCTCGTTATGGTGTCCCCGAGGCTATTGTCACCGATAATGGGACGAATTTGAACAACAAGTTCATAGATCAGTTGTTCAATGAGTTCAAGATTCAGCATCTGAATTCATCTCCCTATCGTCCACAAGTGAATGGAGCAGTTAAAGCCGCTAACAAGAATATTAAGAAGATCTTGACCAAAACTGCTGAAAACTATCGTGATTGGCATGAAAAATTACCATTCGCACTAATGGCATATCGGACTTCGATCTGAACCTCTGTTGGGGTAACCCATTTTTCCTTGATGTATAGCATGGAAGCAATCCTGCCCATTGAAGAAGAGATCCCTTCCCTGCGAGTCTTATCTCAGGTAGAGTTGTCTGAAGCGGAATGGATGCGACAAAGGCATGAGCAGTTAAACCTAATTGATGAAAAGCGTTTGAAAGCCATTTGCCATGGTCAAACCTATCAACAGAGGATAGCTAGATCCTTCAATCAAAAGGTGCGTCCAAGACACTTCGAGGTAAATGATCTAGTCCTAAGGAAAGTACTTCCAATCTTTCCTGTTCCTGGGAGTAAATTTGCTCCAAACTACATCGGTCCATATATGGTTAAAAAGGTACTTCCCGGAGGTGCCCTGATTCTTGCATAAATGGATGGTCATGAGTTCTCCACCTCTGTTAATTCTAATACTGTAAAGATATATTATCTCTGATAAAATCTGACATTTTGCAGCAAAAGTTTTCAAGTGCTTGGTTTTGTACTTTGAATTGTAAACATTTCAATGATGAATAAATGATTTCAATCAATTTCAATTTCAAGATGTTTGCATTCGCTTTAAATTTTGTATGGTTATTTTGTCAATTTGTATCATCGATTTCAAAGGGGAAATCCATTTAGACAATTTAATAACTCATGTGGAATGAATTGAATGTGATGAATGAGGTACATCGAGATGATGGAAGGCAAGCTCTATCCTAAACACGGACTCATGTACTAATTCTCAGTGAGTTGAGTTGAAAAATTTCATGTCTGCAAGGTGAAGAGTTATCTGGCAAAAGGTACAGCGACCGAAATGACAAGAGGCATTTCATTTCTTTACCTTAAACACTACAAGTTGTCAATTGTTTTGCCACTTTGAGCCTAAACACTTGGAAAAATCCATTCAAAACACCCCTGTCAAGAACTACCCCATATCGGGGCAAACTAGAGGTAGGTTAGCATTATAAGGTGAAAAATGAGTAGAAATTTTCTTGCTCTCACTTGCATCAATCTTCGAGTGTTGCATTTTCAGATAAATTCACGTGAAATTCAAATGCTTTAGGATGATGAAGAGCATTTATTTCTCTATCCTATACACACTTTATCCTTTGCTAAGCTCGATTGAGCCTGTAAGTTTGTTTCATATAAGCCCAATTGGTGATCATCCCCTACACTGGGGCAAGGCAAAAGTCATCACTGTTCAAGCAGCGTATCCAAAGCGTCGATAGAAGACAAAAATCCTTGAGAATTCAAACGGCAAGTCATTCAATCAGATAAAATTGGCCAGTTTTTATATTGTAAGCAACAAATGTAAAAAAAAAGGGGCGAAAGGTAAGAAAAAGTAGTGTGCCTAGTAAAAGTAAGGCCAATGCCAAATATAAAAAAAATATCAAAATCCCCAGTGGAGCAGTAGTCCTACAAGTCTAAAAAAGAATCAAGTGATGAACTCTCGAAGCCAATAGAATATCTACCGAGGAGACAATCCCTGGCGAAAAAGAAGACCGGTGACAATGCCGAGAAGAACACCAACTTATTCACCCCAATTATACACATTTTGAGCCTAATGATCCATTCATTTCTCAACTTATAAACCTAGCCTACGTTACGTCCCTTGCAAAGTCTCTTCAGATTATGGCACTTGAACTAACGTAGAGTTTCAGATGTTTATAAGCTTAGCTCGAAGAAGTGCGAGCAAGTCCGTTTCTATCTTATTTTGCAGGGTTCTTGACTTGTAAACCCAGAGACAATTGCGAAGTATTTTCTTTCAATAGCCTCGACTCGAAGAGTCCCTTTTTGCTAAGCCATTGACCAAGCCCATGTTATGGTCCTGACAAAGACCTCTCGGATTGGTAAAGCTGTATCGCTTGCAAGAATACTCGGACCCTTGTCCACATGATGACGGTGAGATAGAAAGATTCTCATAAATCAGCCTTTTTCAATGAGAATGAGTGAAAGCCCTTTCAGACCGGAAGTCCCTCATTCGACATTTTCAAAATATCCACTTGTGAATCCAGGTTGTCTTATCATGATTTCCCCAGTGAAGTTTTATAATGCTGATTTGACAAAATTGTCATGCATGAAAACTAGTTGAATTCATAATGCGTGGGTACATGTGTTCTTGATTGTCCATGAATACATATTACATGTTGCCTGAAACCATGTCTAGCAGGAGACACGCCCTCGAGAGTCGGAGATATCACCAGGTAAGTATATCTTTATCCCTTGGATGTCTATGACTATCCAGGTATCCCTAACCTGTTCGAGTGATCGTTAGGCCCCATATTTAATCATTTTGTTGCTATCTCTAGACGCCTTTGATGATATTTAGGTATCTATTGATCAAGCCTTTTCAGGTACTTCTGATGATATCCAGGTACGTTGTCAAGGAACCCTTGAACACTCGGGCTAGACCCTCTGTTTGCCAAATCACATATTTTCACACAATCTCGAGAAGATTCTCCCGTGACATGCCTATGAGGAAGGTATAGGCGCAACGGCCAAATCTTTCCGAGTACCTATGAGGAAGGTATAGGTATTTCAAAAAGGTCGGAATATTATCCTAATCTCAGAGAGTTCCCTCGCATTGTGCCTATGAGGAAGGTATAGGCGCAGCAGCCAAATCTTTATGAATACCTATGAGGAAGGTATAGGTATCTCGTAAAGGTCGGAACATTTTTCCAATCTTTCAAGAGTTTCCCCGTGTCGTGCCTATGACGATAACTAGGCGCAGCGGCCAGATCTTTATAAATACTTACGAGAAAGGTATAGGTATCTTGTAAAGGTCGAAACATTTATACAAATTGGACAAACTCCCCCGTTAAACACCTACGACGATATTTAGGTGTAACGGCTAAACTTTAACGATGACTGAGTATTTCGTTAAAGTCGAAATGAACTTCATTTTGTTGAGTCTTTATCTCAGGCATTTCAGACGATAACTGGATGCTTCGAGCTTTCTTCGTGCGTCTTGATTGAATTGCAGGATACCGGAATCCCAACAGTTCATCAGGCAACATCTTTGGGACTGAGCCCAAGCATTTGCCAAACAATCCTTGGAATCAGAGTCATGCCTCGAATTACTCTACTACTCCTGTTAGGTAAGTAAACTCCAGTTATGTGTTTTTTATTGTCAGCATGCATCATTTCTTATTGCATTTCAAAAATGGGACTCATAATCCCGACAAAAATATCATTCATTGCATCTGCATAGTCGAAATTTAAGTATCATTTAGTCTTTGAATGCAACCTCTGCGAACTCACCTTCAAAGAGGGGCAGCTGTTGACACCTAAATTTTGGCGACCATTTAGTCGTAATTTGCATAGAAAATTATGGATTAAATTTTAACTCCTAAACAAAAATATTAAAATTGCATAATATATAGTTTAGATTCATTTAGGTTAATTGCATTCCGCATCGGATCGGCGGTGGCAAACGAGCTTAAAATTCATCGAACGAGACTCGGCTCGCTCGGAAGGCAAGGGTCGAAAATCTCAAGTCAAACGGGCTTGGTTGTTTTAATTTGAGCTTAATTTAGTTTATTGTGCTTAATTAAATAAAAGCCCAAATTAATTCAACTCACTTGAATATTAATTAAAGCCTAAGCCCAAGCTTAAGCCCATTAGGGTTAGCAAGCCCATCTAATTGACATAGATTAGTGTTATAAATATGTCATTAGGTCAAATTTTGGAGGACAGATAATTCAGATCAGAAATTTTCAGAGCAAGAGTGAGAGAAGGGAGAGAGAAAGAGGCTGGCCACCGCCGCGTTTCTGCTGCCTCACCGTGCACTACCCCTCTGCCCTGTCCAGCCATGTGCAGCCGTCTCCTGTCACTGCCTCCCGACGCTGCGCCTCACCGCCCGGACTGCCGCTCGCCACGCCTCACCGTGCCGTCCGCTGTCTATGCCGCAACACTACTGCCGCCACTAGTTACTGCGCAGACAGTCGTGTCACCGTCCTCCACAGCATTAGCGATCGCCAGCTACCGCCTCCACAACACTGCCGTCTGGACAGCCTTACCGCTGCCTCTGTCCGGAGCCGCTCGACGCCGTGACACGCCTCGGAGACGCCCTACTCCGCCGATCCTCGCCACCACAACGTCGCTGCCCGAAGACACCACCGTCCATAGCCACGCCACATCGCCGCTATCCACGCCGTGCCGCTGCCCGGAGACGCCGCCTGTCCTGACACCACCATTGCCGCCGCCGCCGTCGCCGTTCCCACCATGAGCCCTCACCTTTCCCGACGCATTGACGCCACAATCTCGATCTGCAATCCCAATCCGCCGTGTCGCTCATCCCGATCTACAATCCAAATTTGGTAAAAGGACATTATCCAATATTTTCAAAATATTTAGTTTATTAATTTTCGAATGTTAGAATATTCTGTGAATATTTGATGGATAATTAGATATCTCAAGATAATTTTTTGATGTTCGCGATATTCGAAAACATTTGAAATTAGGAAATTTTCCTAATTTAGCAACGTAAGTGGACGACTATCCAACCTTATTCCTAAGGTACGATACGCGGCGATACAGAAAATCATTATCTTATCCATAATCACTTGGATACGATAATGGATTTTATTAGCTTTCCAAATTTGAACAGTCAACTTTCCGTCAATATCTATAATCCTATAGATATGACCGTTAGTTTGATTTCTTTACCTAATCTGAGTTTGAAACAAATCTTACGGATTGCGTGGATTGTTTAAATGCGGTTGTTATCCTTGTTTAATCGTTTTTCCTTTTTAAATAAATAAAAATCAAATAAAGAATCTGTTTAGTTAGATTTAAATTAGAATTTTGCATACTTAGGAATTCTTAAATATATCCTAAAGAACGAGATAATTATTTGATTTAAATTGGGATTTAAGGTAGCATATTTCCTAGTTTAAATTAGAAATTGTTTTAATCTTAGTGGATTATTTAAAATATTTTTTAATTCCGAATTTCCATGAAAATCTCAAAAAAGAATAAGTCGTTTTAGGATAGATTATGATAGATTGAATTCTTAATTTGAGTAATTTTTAATTTCGAATTTTAAAAGAAAATACCAAAAAAAGGAAACCATTAGATTGCATGTTATTTTAGGCGTTTTTTTAATTCCGAATTTCATTTGGAAAAATACAAAAAAAATAAATCATTTGACCGTCATTAGAAATAGGTCACATCATTACCTGTCATATAGTTTACATATTAAGCTACATTAATCGCATGTCAATTTTTGCATGTCATTGCATATAGATTAGATTTCATTTAAATAAGTGAAAATTCAAAAAAATTGAGTGAACTGTTTGTTAATTAGAAATCATATTAGAGTTGATGATGTGATTTTCTAGCTAACAATGCAAATGCTTACGTTGCTTCGAGGTAAGTAATTCTTCCAATCTTGCAATTTATTTAATGCTTTCTTGGGTGTTAAATTGGTGGTTTACACACCCGCATGAACACATCACATGTTAATGACTAAGTTAAAATGGATTCAAACTGCATGCCAAAATTTTTTTGAAAAGAAAAGGTACCGAAAGGGCATTAGACTAGATCTAACGTAATCAAGTCTCCGAACTTAGAATCTCTGTTTCGTAGGAATAAAACATATCTCCCTATGTTTTATTTAGATTTCTCATCGACCTACCGCAAATAGATTAGTGGCGACTCCAAGCATTAAAATATTTGCACGTTAAAGAACTTAAACCCTAAGTTATAAATTGGTAGGGTTTGGAAGGACTCGAGTTAAGCTTAGTCTTAATAATCCATTAGCCTGAGAAATGAAATTTTTTAGGTCGTGACATTATTCCAAATTGTAAAAATCTTTTCAGAATGCATTATAGAAATTTTTTAACAATAGTCATTCTGTTCCGAAATGGATTCCGGAACAAAATTTTTATTCCGGAATGCATTCTATGTGCACCCTATGTCGAGTGACTATTGATTCCGCCAATAAGATTGTCTTCCGTCTCTTATCATGTTAATGAGTTCCCTCAACACGCTTGCTAAGTATATTTTATTATAAATTTAGCAAAAAAAAAGTATATTTTATTATAAGAAATGCTCGATTTCCAAAGCCTTGATTACACGTACCGTGAGAAAACACGGGCATTCGAAACTGTAATATTTCTTCACTAACCTCTTAAAAAATTTGAGTCATAGGGCACTTTTTAGCAACGAGAAAGGGTTAGCTTCCGTGGGACAAAGGTATTAACGCTGTCACCTTAACATGGGGCATGTTTCTTTTGGTGGCTAAGATTAACCAAATTGAATGCAGGTAGCAACGATATATATTTTTTTTGGCCAAAAGAAAAGAACAGCAACACGCATAAGAAATGAGAAGAAAAATGATGGGGATCGCATAATGTGGCTTTGCCATCAAATCCTCTTGCACTGCATTATAAGTTGACAGTAGGGCCTTGCCCTTTTTCCACACTCTGTGCATGGTCACCTACAATGAGTACCTCTAAAACCTTATTACCATATCCATCGTTAAGAATATTCTGCTCATGCTAATCTCTAAATTTCGCAGAGTTATGATGCAAGTAGAACATGAACCGGCATACAAGCCAAAAAACAGAAAAGAAAACAACTTAAACTACCATGGATGTATGGATGGATCTTGTACATATCCATTCACAAGTCAAGGTCCTTCTCGAGCGTGCACTTCAAATCTGAAGAAGTCAAGGTCTTGGTGGGGGGGGGGGGGGGGGACGGTGGTTTCGCGTGTTAATTTGTGCCACCATCATCGGAACATGGCTACACGATAAAATAGACAAGTTTCCACTCAAGATCTCAAGGTTTTTCGTGCTTTCATGTCCGTCGATAGGTGGCATCAGTACGCGTTACTATGATTCCTGGGAAGTCTTGGTCTCTGTGGAATTTTACTGGTGATGTTTGGCCCTAAGAATTTCTAACTTGTCGAAGTGGAAGGGTCATGGGAGCAATCGTCCATCCTTTTACTCCCGAGTCTTCATCTTATGATGCTGACAACCAATTGGTTGTCTGTCCTTCGTAAGTTATGGTTATACATTTTCTCTTCTCATCTGATGCGGTTCGTCAGCATCAGCAAATAATCAAAGTTGATATGCTAAAATTGATTTACAAAATTGGCATACTCTTATTGCGTGAAATTGTCCAAAAAGTCCGAAACCTATTGCACTTTTGTCAATTGAGTCCTAAACCTTTCAATTTTACCAATTAAGTCCTAAACTTTTCAATTTTACCAATTGAGTCATAAACCTTTCTACTTTTTATCAATTGAATCCATCCGGCCAATTTTGGCCGGAATTCGCTGACGTGGACGCTAACTGTCCTATGTGGCACAGCCATCGCTGATTTGGGAATTTTTTAAATATTTTTTCTATATTTTTTAAAAAATTTAATATATTTTTCTTTTTTTTCCCTCTTCTTCCTCTGCCGATTGCCTAGCCTCCAGCGACTGGCCAAGGGCTACGACCGGCGAGGGGCGACCCTGGGCGAGGGCGCCCCTCGCCTTCTTCAGGCAAGGTCAAGTTTAGCCCTCACTGGCCTTTAGGAAGGGCGAGCCTTGCCAAATCCCGGCGAGGGCGACCTTGCCTAAGGCCAAGGAGACCGACCCTCGCTGGTCGTAGCGTTTGGCCGGTCGCCAGAGGCTGGGCGATCGGCAGAGGAAGAAGAGGGAAAAGAAAAGAAAAAATAAAATAAAAAAATGAAGAATAAATTATTAAAAAATCGAAAAAAATTAATAAAAATTTCCCACATCAGCGTCGGCCGTGACACATAGCATGGCCGACATCCATGTCAGCAAATTCCGGCTAAAATTGGCCTAATGCACTCAATTGGTAAAATTAAAACGTTTAAAAATAAATTGGCAAAAGTATAATAGGTTCATGATTTTTTGAACAATTTTCTCCTCTTATTAGCGATTAAACATGAGCCACTTATTTTAAACCCCTCAAATCCCTTAATATCCTAATTGCGTGAACCGACATTAATACATCTGACATTGCTCTGGCATGAACTACAATAATCTCTCTGGATAATCAATTAGCCACATTTATAAAACCGAGAATTTCCTTAAGCTAGCTAACGTTATCATTAGGCATGATAAAGTTGATTTACGAATTTGATATTTCAACTGATAAGGCCCGTTTCAGATCCACTCTTTAAGCAAATGAATCATATTCAACACCCGATAACATTGCCACTCCATTTGATTCATCAATTTTGTGAAGCGTTCTCCATGTACCTATCGTTATGATAATTTTCCAATTATTTTTCTTGCTCGAGTGGGTAGCTTCTTCGGGGCTTCACATGTTATGTCCGGGGCCAGCATTTGCGTTGAATTGCTGCTTCGTGCCATAGGGAACATAATCCATATTTTTCGAGGAGGATTTTCGCGAAACAACTTGTTGAATTGAAATCATATTTCATTTCTTAAGTGCCACTATATCCTCCCTAGAATTTAGTGAGTCTCTTGGATCACGAAATTACTTTTTCGAGCTCTCTGCCTTTTTGGTTGAAACTAAAGTCGGCTCTTTGGAGTTGGCGAGACATATGCATGAACATGAAGATGCGGGCCGTCCTTCAACATGCAATAGAGTTAGAGATTTTGTAGATCTTGACGTAATTTTTTAAAAAAATGGCTACGATTAGGCTGACTTTTTTTTTTGTTGAAACTACGATTAAGCTGATTTAATAGGGGACAACTGTCCAAAAAGTCCTAAATTTATTGTACGGTGACCAATTCAGTCCTAAACCTTTTAATTGTATTAATTGAGTCTTAAGCCTTTTGACGGTGTGCTAATTTAGTCCTAAACATTTTAACGAATTGCCAATATAGTCCTTTAAGCTAATTTTGATCGGAATCGCTGATGTGGCGATCCAGTTAGCGCCAACCGTTCTACGTGGCGCAGTCGACGCTAACATGGATAATTGTTATTGATTTTTTTTATTTTTTTCTTTTCTTCTTCATTGTGTCGGTAGGTCTAGCAGCACATCAAAGAAAAAAAGAAAAAGGAAAAAGAAAAGAAAAAAATTAAAAATTCAATAAAAATTTGAATTTTAAAAAAAAATTAAAAAATTGTTCATGTCAGTGCCGACCAAACCATGTAAGATGGCCGCCTCTAAGTAGATTGCCACATCGGCGATTTCCGATCAAAATTAGCCGGAAGGACTACATTGGGAATTTGTTAAAAAATTTAGGACTAACTTAGCAAAATCTTAATTTATTTATGACTAAATTGGCACAATTTAAATGTTTATGATTGAATTGGTAAATTGTCAAAAGGTTTAGGACTAAATTGGTCACCATATAATTGGTTTAGAACTTTTTGGACAATTTTTCCAATTTAATGGGGATAAAACATTGCGAGGGACCACCCGCTTGAGTGGCGCTGCTAGAAAGGGCACTCTTCCTCTCGCAAAAGGTTGAGTGTTCGAATCTCGGGTGCCGCAGGGTGACTTAACTGGTGCACGTGTGTGGTGGCTAGCACATGTCGCCCCCAGGGTTTACCTCCCGGCTGTCGGCCGTGCGGGGGTTCCCTGGGTTATCAAAAAAAAAAAAACATTGCGAGGGGCTTTACCAAAAAAAAAAAAAAAAACATTGCAAGGGTCTGGCGACCATCACTATTGGAGGTGGAGGCTTGATCCTTGCTGTGGTTGCGCGGGGTGTCTCAACCCTTGCTCGATAGTGGTGAGGGTCAGGGTGACCCATGCTTCGCTATGACGATGGCTGTGCAACACAACCCGAGCCTAGGTAAGAACGGCATTGTCCTTATGAAGGCGAGACAAGAGGCTCGATGCCTTCGTCATCGCAGCTCTGGCCTCTGCCATTGCTCTAGTTCGTCACCGCTCGTAGGAACTTGCGCGCCACTGCCCCCAAGCAATCATGCAGCTTCTAGGGCTTCTGCTCGGCACACTCAAATCTTTTCCTCTTGAGACATTTTTCAGATATTTCATTTGGGAACCTCATGCGGCACTTCTTACTCTCGATGAAGAGCTCTTTTGACTTGCACAAAAAGACTGACGCGAAATGAAAATATCCAGAGCCTCTTAACTTACCGCAAAGACTGACAGTAGTTTTCTTGAGGTGCTGCTGATTCTCCTATCTGACAAGTCATAAGTTTATACTAGAGTGTCGGGATAGATCCTGAGAAATATTCGGTAGGTTTGCAAGAACGGCCATCCATTGGGTCTGAACTTGCAGTAGGGTCTCCTACCATTCGGTTGAAATAAAAAATTAACTTTTTCTTACCTATAGATTTCTGAAAAAAGTTGGTAAGTGTAAAAAATATGTAGGTTATTAAATAAGAAAGAATTTGCCAATCACTATTGAATAATTTATCGAACGCTTTTATGAGATTGCTTACTCTTTTTTAAGGTATAGAAATCATCATCTTTTCTTGTTTTTTACTTTTTTTTATTAGCGCCTTAAATTTACAACTCCTATATGAATTTATCGGTCTCTGTTTGAATGATTTCCCAATTTTTTTCCGATTAAATTACTAACTAATTGTTGTTACTAACTCCCTATTGTGTTACCTACCAATGTTTATTTGGTACTCTTCTTCTTCTTTTTCGTTCGGAATTTGTTTAGTACTTTGTTAAATTTAGGTGTTATGTGCCGACTTTTATTTCTGTCTTAGCAATACTTTAGATTTATCAACCTATCCGTGTGAATTACCATTTTTTCGTCCTATTAGTTCACTAATAAGTTTTGGTTTAAATGCGGGAGAGTAGAAAACAGGTAAACGTTGCTAAATAACACAATTGAAAGTTGGTAATTCAGAACTATACGATCATTTAATCTAGCAAAAGTCAGAAAAATTCTTTAGTTTAGTTTCGCAATTTCACATAGAACTCGTATAGTTGAAGCATCGGTAAGTTTTGCAAATATAGTTGGTAAGTTATTACAAAAATTGATAATTTGCAAATCATAAAAAGAAGTTGGTAATTTTAAAAAAAGGTTGGCATGTTAACCCCAACAAGTTACTTGGAAAATGTCATTGTTTAATTTTCCTTTACCAATAATTATTAGATGCTTACAAACACTCGTTGAAATTTATCAATATTGAAAAAAAAACTCTGTATTTTTGGGCACGGAAAATAGCATTCTGCGAACTTAATTTTCATTATTTCCTGATGATCGTTTGTCTCCTTTTAATTGTTTGAACACAAGAACCAGGACATAAAGAACAGCTCAATAACCTCTTTGCTCCAGCTTTACGTTCAGCCTCCTCAGCCACACCGAGTGGAGCGCCATGTGAATCACGTCGAACGGTTTCGCCGGCCTATGCACCTCGAAGTGCCACCGGACCTTCACCACCCGCTTCTGCAACTTCATGTACTTCTCGAATGGGATCGCCTCCAGAATCGTCTTGATGTCCTTTATTTTGTCCACCGGTATTCGAACCGAGAACTTGCTCCAATCGAGCACGTCACTGAACGGCAGGCAGTAATTGTCCTTAATGATCACCGGGACGCACTCCGCGTAGATTGCCTCCACAATCCTTGAGCTCGCAACTTCAAACCCGCTCGGGCACAGGCAGTACCTGCTCCTCCCCATTAGCTGAGTGTAGTTCTGTCCCTTGGGGAGATACTCGTGCACTTGGACGTCGGCGTCCTTGTCCTTCCAGTGCTCGAGCAAGAGCTCTCGGATGAAACCGTGGGCTCCACCGGCGAAAAAGGCGAGGATTGTGCGGTTGCGAGGGTCAAGACCTAAGCGAGGCGGGCCGAGCTCACCGTAGCTTAAAAAGATGTCAGCCATGGAGACGTCTCTCTTGGGTCGGAATCCTTCGGAGGTGTTGGCGTTGCAGAGGACTCTGATGAAGTTCTTGAAGAGCTCAGGGTCCGCTGATGAAACGTCAGGACCCTACCATAAACATGAAAAAGGATCAAACGATTAGCCAGAAGAAACAAGAAATAAATTGATATTGGATGAAATAATATATTCTGTATTTTTTGGAAAATATTGTAATTGATTTTGTCCACCGTATCTTTCATATGATTTAGTTAACACTTCTTACAGAGTGAAAGCCAGTACTTACATGCGCAAGTCATGAAACAGGAAAACAAATAGGATGCTATGAACAATAAATAGTATAAAAATGAAATGGAGTATCTTGATTCGAATCCTTGACACGTGCTTTGATATCATATGAAATTTTATGAAACCACCAATTATTATACAAGTTTAAACTGTTAAGCGAATGCGCTATTTAATATTTTAAACGGTTTCATTTTATTTAATTATAATATTGACCAGCGTGAAATTGACTTTAACTTGCCTTACCTTGCCAGTTATGATAAATGTAGTTTGACCTTGCTACGAAAACTTTCGTATAATATTTCATCCACTTGCCAACCTCAAATATAACTAACACAAGTAAAACCAAATTAACTTCCTATTTTTGTTTTTTGCTGAATCACTGGCATGTTGGACCGAACTGATCACATTATATAAATTATGCGAAAACTATAATACAGGTGTTTTGTAAAACCCTAGCAAACTGGCCGATTCAATCACGGTTATTTGGGGATTTGACAGGTTTAAGCGGGCATTGAATACATAACCCTTCCTTCTCCTGTACAATTTCGAAAACACTCTGGAGAGTAATTATGAAATATACTTACCCAATCATGACAAGCAAACATAAAATGATCTGCGCCCTCGCTTCTGTTCCAATACTCATGTCTATCAGCAACAACGCGAACATAATCACGCACAAACCTCTGTAATCTATCCCGTCTATAGTCGTGGATGGAGAGGATCGGTTGGTACACGTAGCTGACGACATTGGTCACGCTGAAAGGGAGGAAGAAGGCATGCGCCTCGTCAGGATGGCGAGCCCTGAACGGGTTCCGCTTGTCCTCCATCTCGTCAATAAACTGTCCTTCAGTGGCATATAGGTCGTTCACCGGCCCATCATGGACCAAAGGATGGTCTCCTTCTCTATACGTCCATATCTTGAATTTCTTCATCATCTCCATGTGGCTCCTGCCCAGAATTAAGTCCAAAAAATGGGGAAGAAAGAAATAGGCCTTTTGTGTTAGAACCAGTAAACTGTAATGTGTACATTCTCGAGTCAAATTAACGTGAGGTAATCTAAAGTTTGATTCCATGGCCTTTACAAAAACACGTGCATACATGCACTGAACACAAACCTACCAAGATTGATATTAACACAAACCATTTGAAAAAACAAAAGAAACTCTGAACTTTAAGTGAACTCACAGGAGGACTTAACTGATAAAAAGCGTAGGGGTTCCTATACACATTTCCTCTGGGTATGAAGGTCTCTTTCCCATCGGAAGCATAGCTCTGGGACTGAATGGCTTTCCTGATCGCCGCGCGGGCTCGGGCTAAATCATCCTCGATTCGTTCCAAACTACTCTTCTTCCCCCACATACCAGCAAAGACATTGCCAAGTTAGCATTACCCGAACAAGTAAAAGATAAAATAAAGTGAAAGACATTCTTCTTAATTGCAAATACGACATGAAGAACGATTCTCACTTTGATATAATCGGTGTTATGTCTAGAGCTGCTTTTGTACATTGAGGTTGAAAGAAGCCCATTTACTAGAGCTGATGGTGGTCCAGTGTGGTTGCTGGTCTCAGGTGATGTGGAGGCGAAAGAGAGAGAAAAGATGGGATTGTTACGATTAGCATTGAAAGGGGAGCGATGGAGAAAGAACAAAAGGAGGAGGAGACAAATTGCTGGAATAAGAGAGAATTGAGAGTAAGGGAAGTTGATGGATGCCATCTCTTCTCACCATGAGCAATTAAGAGAACGTACGATCACAGATATATCTATATATATGAGCGCATCAAGTAAGCAAGTTTGAGAAAATTTCAAAAAAAAAAATTTCTACTTTTTCCGGAAATGCTTATAAAATGTTGGTGCTATTGGAAGGTCCTATTTGACTTTCAACAGCAACTTCAAGGTTCCGACTTAAACTTACGGGCTATATTTTCCTCCAATTTCCTCGTCAGTGCCTTTGATTGAAGGATTACAAGAGATCAACATCACCTACATGCAAACTAAACTCAATGTAAATATGACTGATATCCATATTTATAAACTATCAGTCAAAATTATAATTGGATGTAGTTAACATAGCCCGCATCTTAATATCGTCTGATCTAATTTACGAGTTTGTTTAACGTCTCTCTTGTTGCCTACCGCGTCGCCTTACATGTCGACTTTGTAAATCGAGCTTAAAATATCCAGCTTCTTTCAGGTATATTGGTAAGAATTTTGTGAAGCAACTAATTAAGGAAATTTCGCGCTCCCAACGCACTGACTTTCTCGCACAATCAATGCTAAGAAAATCCAATTATTCATAACGTGCACTCAGCTCTTGCGATGGTTATTCTATTTGAATTGTAACGGGCCATATGTAATGAAGACAGAATACTTCCCATACCTATTATACTTAATAAAAATTATATAATACTCAAATACGTACAGCCAAATGTCAGTTTCTGCTGTTCTTGAGCTGGGAGTCAAGATTTGTGATAAGTTTGAAGTCAATGATGAAAGCATAAAATTTCGATTATTCTATTTCCACGAGGGGTAACTTCTAGGGGCTTCACATGCTAAGCTTGGCTAGCATTTAAGATGAAGCTTGTACCACAATCAACTTAGTGAGTCTCTTGGATCACGTAGTTACTTCTTCGAGCTCGCGGCCTTTTTGGTTGAAACCAAAGTCAGTGTATGCTGGAGTCGAGCAATCATCGCAAAACTAGACCATCTCAACTTGCACTGAACGAGTGAACGGCGCACGGCCAATGAGGAAGTTCTCTGGAGTTGGCAACTTGGCGAGACATATTCATGAAGATGCGGGCCGTTCTTCAAGATGCAATAAGTTAGAGATTTTGTAGATCTTGACGTAAATTTTAAAAAACAGCTACAATTAGGCTGAATTTTTTTTTTTATTGAAACTACGATTGAGCTGATTTAATGAGGGAAAATTATCCAAAAAGTCCTAAACCTATCGTGCGCTGGCCAATTCAGTCTTAAACCTTTCAAATGTGATAATGTAGTCCTAAAACTTTTGACGATGTGCCAATTTAGTCTTAAACCTTTTAACGAATTGCCAATATAGTCCTTCCGGCTAATTTTGATAAAAAATTGCTGACATGGCGGTCCAATCAGCACCGGCTGTCCTACATGGCGCAATCGGCGCTGATGTGGACATTTTTAATTTTTAAAAATTTTTTTTGAGTATTTTTAATTTTTTTTTCTTTTTTCTTTTCTTTTTTCATTATGCCGGCGGGGCCACCAGCCCCTAAGCAAGGGCCGTGACTCTCACACACCATTGGCGAGGGATTCATAGCCCTCAACCCGCGGCTGGTAGGGGTTGCCGGCGGCCCCAACGGCACATTGAAGAAAAAAAGAATAAAGAAAGAAAAGAAAATAATAAAAAAAATCAATAAAAATTCGAATTTTTTTAAAATATTAAAAATTTATTCATGTCAGCACCGACCACGCAACATAGGACGGCTAGCACTAATTGGACTACCACATCGGCGATGCCCAATTAAAATTAACCGGAAGGACTATATTGGGAATTCGTTAAAAGATTTAGGACTAACTTAGGAAAACCTTAAAATGTTTATGACTAAATTGACATAATTGAAAGGTTTAGGACCGAATTGACAAATTATCAAAAGGTTTAAGACTAAATTGGCATAATTTAATAGTTTAGGATTGAATTGACATACTATAATAGTTTATGGCATAATATAATAGTTTTAGGACTTTTTGGACAATTTTCTGGATTTAATGGAGAAACATTGGGAGGGTCTTGCGACCATCACTATTGGAGGTCGCTTGATCCTTGTTGTGGCTGCGTGAGGTGTCTCAACCCTCGCTTGTAGTGGAATGGGTCAGGGTGACCCGTCCTTCACTACGATGATGGTCATGCAACACGGCTTGAGCCTAGGTAAGAGCGGCGCTATCCTTATCGAGGCAAGACAAGTGGCTCGATGCCTGTGTCATCACAGCTTTGGCCTCTGCCATCGCTCTAGTCTGTCATCGCTCGTCGAAACTCGCACACCAATGCCGCCAAGCAATCACAAAGCGTCTAGGGTTTCGGCTTGCTCCACTCAAATCTTTTCTTGTTAGACATTTTTCGGATATTTTTATTTGGGAACCTCATGCGGTTCTTCTTACTTTTGCTGAAGAATTCTCTTAACTTGCACAAAAGACTGACATGAAATGAACACATTTAGAGCTCTTAACATACCACGGAGACTGATAGTAGTTTTGTTTTCTTGAGGTGCTGTTGATTCTCCTATCTGACAAGTCATAAGTCCATATTTGCGAATGATAACCATTATGTTTCATAAATCAATTTCTAGCCAAAAATATTCCCTAGACTAGTTTCTAAGAAAAAATATGCGTTTGATAATCACATAAATTTTCTATTCCTGAAATAGAAATTCGTTTGATAACAACAAAAAAAGTCTCCCTCCTAGGCAGCTGGTTGGTGGACGGCTGGCATTGGGCAAACGGCAAGCGGCAACGAACAATGGCCAGTGGAGGACGGCAGAAGGCGGCAGGAGGCAAACGGTGAAGGACTGCAGCAGACGGCAGGAGGTGGGTGGCGGCAGAGGGAGGTGGTCAGCAGTGGAAGACAATGGCAAGAGGCGGTCGATGTCGTGCGGCGGCGGACGGCAACGAATGATGGCTAGCAAATTGTAGGGTGTGGAGAATGGCAAACGGCGATGAGAAGTGGACGGTAGGCGACGGCGGACATGCGAAGGCAGCCATGGGGGGAAGCGGGTGGGCAGCCAACTAGTAGCGAGGGCAAATGATAAAAAGAGTTTTTAATTCTCATTTTTGTTCAAGAAATAAAAAAGTAAAAAAATTTTACTTTTCATTTGAAATCAAAATTTATTCCGGAAATAGAAAAATGAAATTACGTTACAAAATGGATTTCTGTTCCAAATTTGTTCCTGGGAACAGAAAAAATGAAGAAATATAATGGTTATCATGCACCTATAATAACAATTCTATTCCAAAAATTAATTTCTTGCAAGAAATAGTTTTTTCTATTTCTATTCACTGGACGAGTTTTTAAGCCAAAATACACATTTGATAACCACACAAAATTCCTGTTTCTGAAATAAAAATTCATTTAATAATGACAAAATATTTTTCCCTCCTGAACATCGACGGCCGACCCCGGGAGGCAGCCAATAGGTGGCAACGGGAGGTGACCGATGATAGGAGGTTGCTGGCGTCAGGCAGCAATGGAGGACGGCAGATGGCAACTATCAGCAAATTGCAAGAGGCGAGCGACAAGTGGTGGACGGCGGTGGTAGGTGGCCAACGTGTAGCGTCGAAGGATGGCAAATGGTGGCAAGAGGCCAACGGCAACGGGAGGCATCTGTCGGGCAGCGATAGGCAATGGCAAAGGACGACAGACGGTAGTGAGCAACGGCCGATGGACGGTGGCGGGAGGCAGGTGGGTGAACAGCTAGTAGCAAAGGCTAGCAATGAGAAAAGTTTTTATTTCTCATTTCTGCTCTAAAAATATAAAAGTAGAAATTTTTTACTTCTCATTTATGTTCTAAACCCATTTCTAAAATCAAAATTTGTTCTAAAAATAGAAAAATGAAATTAAGTTACCAAACGGATTTCAGTTCCAAATCAGTTCTCGAAAATAGAAAAACACAAAAATAAAAAAAAACAGAATGGTGTTCATATGCACTTATTTGCCTCGCTAATTCTTTAGCTTCTTCGACTTGAACTTATGTCCTCGTTCTGCACCTAAAGCAAAGATTTCGCGCAGTGCTGGTGCTTCGTCATGTCCAGATGGAAGATGTTGTGCAAATTATATGCAAGATAACAGAATATCACACTAGAATCATCCATAAGATATCTAATAATATCTCTAAACGCACGCATCGGAAAGCACGCAGTCTGGAAAATCTCAAAGCGAGAGTTGAATACATCGGGCAGCTTGTCTTAGTCTGGAATTTATGGTGGCCTGATAAAAAGTGAGCAGAGGTCCGCGATAGAGCTGATCGGCCCGTCTTTCTTGGGGCGGCTGCACGTCGGTCCAAGATCAACCTTTGGTACATTAGTATTGCTCATTCAGGGAACAATGTCCACTAATATCTGCTTCAGTGACCGGCCTGGTAAAACTATATATATTCATTCCCCTTTCTCATAGACCATAGTAACTGATGAAACTGTTGGTTCACCTCAGATTCAAAGTCGGGTACTTTGATTTTTTGTACTGATATCTTATGACCGATATCGCCAACTTTAATACGAACTTAATTTTCATTATTTCCTGTTTATCGAACTTTCGTTATCTCCTTTTAATTGTCTGTACACAAGAACCAGGAAATAAAGAACTTTTCAATAATCTCTTCACTCCAGCTTTACATTCAGCCTCCTCAGCCACACCGAGTGGAGCGCCATGTGAATCACGTCGAACGGTTTCGCCGGCATAT
Source organism: Syzygium aqueum (assembly GCA_031216185.1). Lineage (NCBI taxonomy): Eukaryota > Viridiplantae > Streptophyta > Magnoliopsida > Myrtales > Myrtaceae > Syzygium > Syzygium aqueum. The sequence goes on from CM062233.1 coordinate 10,952,664, forward strand.
GCACCTCGAAGTGCCGCCGAACCTTCACCACCCGCTTCTGCAACTTCACGTACTTCTCGAATGGGATCGCCTCCAGAATCGTCTTGATCCGGTATTCAAAACCGAGAACTTGCTCCAATCGAGCACGTCACTGAACGGCAACCAGTAACCGTCCTTTTTGATCACTGGGACGCACTCCACCTAGATTGCCTCCGCAATCCTTGGCCTCGCAACTTCGAACCTGCTCGGGCACAGGCAGTACCTGCTCCTCCCCATCAGCTGAGTGTAGTTCTGGCCCTTGGGGAGATACTCGTGCACTTGGACGTCGGCGTCCTTGTCCTTCCAGCGCTCAAGCAAGAGCTCCTGGATGAAACCGTGGGCTCCACCGGCAAAAAAGGCAAGGATTGTGCGGTTGCGAGGGTCAAGACCTAAGCGAGGCGGCCTCAGCTCACCGTAGTTTAAATAGATGTCTGCCATGGGGACGTCTCTCTTGGGTTGGAATCCTTCGGAGGTGTTGGCGTTGCAGAGGACTCTGATGAAGTTCTTGAAGAGCTCAGGTTCCGCTAATGAAACGTCAGGACCCTACCATGAACATGAAAAAGGATCAAACAACTAGCCAGAAGAAAAAAGAAATAAATTGATAATTGGAGGAAATTGTGAGTGATACGAATTAGGATGTTCGATATTTGATTGATATATTAGTGAGCCATACATGAATTGGAGTGCCATTACTAACACTCCACCTGTTGGAGTTTCTTACCAGAAATTTTTATTTAAAATAGTGGGTGGAAATAGTGATCTTTTTTGTGTCATAATCAGTGGAATTCACAGTGAGTTTCACAGAAAATAATATATTTTGTATTTCGGAAAAATATTGTAATTGATTTTGTCCACCGTCTCTTTCATATGATGAGCTTATGTAATAAATATTTTGAGAAAGACCAACTTCGATGTTCTATCACATTTCAAAACTTTGAATAGCAGCTATCTAAGAAAGGGTCTCACATTTTAACGTCCATCGTTTTTTCCAAAAATCTAAACTGTTAAAAAACAGATTAGCAATGTACTTATAGCATTCGACCAAAAAAAAATGTACTCGTAGCAGATTAGTTAACACTTCTCACCGAGTGTAAGCCGGTCCTTACATGCACAAGTCATGAAGCAGGAAAACAAATAGAATACTATAAACAATAAATAGTAGAAAAATGAATCGGCGTACCTTGATTCAAATCCTTGACACGTGCTTTGATATCATATGAAATCTTATAGACCGTCAACTATTCTAAAAACTTAAATTGTTAAACGAATACATGATTCGATATTTTAAATGGTTTTACACTATTTAATAATAATGTTGACCAGTGTGAAATTGATTTAACGTCCCTTAGCTTGCCAATTACAATAAATGCAGTTTGACCCTACTGCGAAAACTTTCATATAATATTCCATCCTGTCGCGACCTAAAAAATTTTACTTTTTCGGACTAATGGATTATTAAGACTAAGCTTAACTCGGGCCCTCTCAAGCCCTATCAATTCGCAACTTAGGGTTTAAGTCTTTAACATGCAAATGTTTTCATGCTTGGAGTTGTTACTAATCAATTTGTGGTAGGTCAATTAGAAACCTAAATAAAACATAGGGAGATATGTTTTATTCTTACGAACCAGAGATTCCAAGTTCAGGGACTTGATTACGCTAGATCTAGTCTAACGCCCTTTCGGTACCTTTTCTTTTCAAAAATATTTTTGACATGCAATTTGGATCCATTTCAACTTAGTCACTAACATGTGAGGTGATCATGCGGGTACGCAAACCACCAATTTAACACCCAAGAAAGCGTTAAATAAATTGCAAGTTTGGAAGAATGACTTCCCTCGAAGCAACGTAAGCATTTGCATTGTTAGCTAGAAAATCACATCAACGACTCCAATATGATTGCTAATTAACAAGCAATTCACTCAATATTTTTTGGATTTTCACTTATTTAAATGAAATCTAATCTATATGCAATGATGTGCAAAAATGACATGCAATTAATGCAACCTAGCACGTAAACTATATGTCATGCAATGACGTGACCTATTTCTAACGACAGACGAATGATTTATTTTTGGTATTTTTTATCAATGAAATTCGGAATTAAAAAAATGCCTAAAATAACATGCAATCTATTATGATTTAACATATCATAACATGACTTATTTTTGGGCTTCTTGTTAAAATTCGAAATAATAAATTACTTAAATTAAGAATGCAATCTATCTTAATCTATCATAAAGCAATTCATTCCTTTTTTTGGGGTTTTCATGAAAATTCGGAATTAAAAAAAAACCTAACTAATCTATTAAGATTAGAATATTACTTAATTTAAACTAGGAAATAGATTATCTCAAGTCCTAATTTAAATTAAATAATTACTCTATCTTATATTTAGGATTCCCTAAATATGCAAAACTCTAATTCAAATTCTAATTGATATTTTTTTGAATTTTCTTTTTTATTTGAAAAGGAAAAATAATTTTAAACAGAGATAACATCCACATTCAAAACAATCACACGATCCGCAAAATTCGTTTGATCAAACTCGGATTAGGCAAGTAAATCGAACTATCGGTCATATCTATAGGGTTATAGATATCGACGGAAAGTCGATTATTCAAATTTAGAAAGTAGATAAAAATCATTATCGTATCCAAGTGATTATCCTAATTTTGAATATTTGAAAATATTGCGGATATCACAAACATTATCCTAAGATATCTAAATATCCACACGATATTCACGAAATATTCCAAACATTCAAATCAGGAAATTAAATATTTTGAAAAACATTCGGATAATAATCTTACCTAATTTGAAATATTTCCAAATTTGAATCGCGGATTGGGATCGGGACAACCAGCGACGTGCGACGGCGGCGGCGGCGTTGCGTCGGGATATGTACGTCGGCAGGCTCGGTGACTTCACCGGCAAGAACAACGGCTGTGTTGTAGGGGATGTCCGGCACGGCTGTTCCGGCGGAAGCGGGAAGTCTGGCGGCGGCACGGCTGTTCCGGTGGGGCTGCTCCGGACGACGATCAACGAGCGAACGGCAGTGCAGCTGCTTCTCCGGCAAGAACAGTGGCACGACTGAGTAGTAGTCTCCGAGTAGCAGCCAACAACGGCAGCGGAGAGGGGCGGAACGGCAACAGGTGGCGGTGGCAACACCGGCGCGACATCGGGAGGTAACGGCAGTGGCAGGAGCAGCATCGGTCAGCAGCAACAGCAGCGGTCCCCGGCAAGAACGACGGCTGAGCCAGCGAGGCGGGAGAGAGGCAACAGCGGCGAGAGGCGTCGGCGGGAAGCAACAACTTCCGGCGTGGCGCGGCCAACGCGGCGTGCAGCGATGGGAGGTGGCGACGGTGGTGATCTCCAGTCTACTCGCGGCTAGAGGGGCAAGGCGGGACGGTAGAGCTTCAGACAGTGGTGGATCGCGGAGGGGCAACGACACTGGGCGAGGACGGCGTGTGGCGGCGAGGGCGCTGGCGTGCGGTGGCGGCGGCAAGGGTGCTAGCGTGCGGCGAGCAGCGGTGCCGGCCTCTCTCTCTCTCTCTCTCTCTCTCTCTCTCTCTCTCTCTCTCTCTCTCTCTCTCTCTCTCTCTCTCTCTCTCTCCCCTCACATGTGTCTCTCACGTCTCTAAAAAATTCTGATCAGAAATTATGTCCCCCCCTCTAAAATCTGACCTAACGACTAACTTATAGTGCTAACTTAGGTCAATTAGATGGGCTCACTAGTCCTAATAAGCTTAGGCTTGGGTCTGGGCTTTTAATTATCATTTAATTTCATTTGATCCCAAGCAGGCTGAATTAATTCGGGCCTCTAATTAATTAAGCTTGATGGACTAGATTAAGCTCAAATTAAAACAACCGAGCCCGTTTGACTTGAGATTTTTAGGCCTTACCTTCCGAGCGAGCCGAGTCTCGTTCGGTGAATTTTAAGCTCTATTGCCACTGTCGGTTCGATGCAAAATGCAATTAATCTAAATGAACATAAACTATATGTTATGCAATTTAAATATTTTTGTTTAGGGGTTAAAAATTTAATCCCTAATTTCTTATGCAAATTACGACTAAATGGTCGGTAAAATTTAGGTGTCAACACGTCCACTCGCCGACCTCAGATATAACTACACGAGTAGAACCAAATCTAACTTCCCGACCTTTGTTTTCTGTAGAATCTAATTGCATTAACAACGTGAATTCTGATCGACTCAAGAAAGCAATGTATAAGTACCAAGTACCACACTCATGTTGGACCGAACCAATCATATTATATAAATCATGCGATGTCTACAATATTGATGTTTTGTAAAACCCTAGCAGACTTGCCGCTTCAATCACGGATATATGGCCGATTTGACAGGTTTAAGCGGGCATTGAACACATACCCCTTCAATCTCCTGTACGATTTCGAAAACATTCGGGAGAGTAATTACGAAATTTGCTTACCCAATCATGACAAGCAAACATAAAATGATCGGCACCCTCGCTTCTGTTCCCCACACTCATGTCTATCCACAACAAGGCGAACGTAATCACGCACGAACCTCTGTAATCTATCCCGCCTATAGTCGTGGATGGAGAGGATTGGTTCATACATGTAGAGGACGACATTGATCACGCTGAAAGGGAGGATTGACATGGCCACGGTTCGGAACCGGCCGGTTCCGGTTCGTGGCCATGTATGAACCGGAACCGGCAATTCCGGGCCGGTTCCGATTCTAGCCCGATTCGGAATCGGCCGGTAAAAATTAAAAAATAAATTATGAAATAAAAATAATAATAAATTATCAAATTATGAAATAATGAATTATTCAATATAAAATGTAATCAAAATGTACATTGTAATCAAATTTGGGGAAAAAAAAGTTTCTCCACTTATCTGCAATTTTTTTTTTAATATGGCCCGGAACCGCAGTCCCGAGTTTGACCAAGGCTGGTTCCGGGCCGAAACCAACCCGTGGCCATGTCTAGGGAGGAAGAAGGCATGCGCCTCGTCAGGATGGCGAGCCATGAATGGGTTCTGCTTGTCCTCCATCTCCTTGATGGACTGTCCTTCGACGGCATATAGGTCTTTCCACGGCCCGTCATGGACCAGAGGATGATCTCCTTCTCTGTATGTCCATATCTTGAATCTCTTCATCATCTCAGTTGAGATATGCGAATTTTGTGTATTTACCCTTGCTTGAATGAGCTAGGGCAAAGGTGAACAGTAAAAAGAGAATAGTAAACCCTATGAATAGTAAAAAGTAAATCCTAAATTATATATTATATCTAATATTACCCCCGCAAACTCAAGGTAAGTTGAAACAAGTCAACTGAAGTTTAGAGAGAAGATCCAGGAAGCGCCTTGGTGGATGTGTCTTGGTGAAGATATCGGCAGTCTGATCAGCTAATAAAGTAAAAACAAGTTGTATAGTTCCACAAAGAACATGGTAGTGGATGAAGTGACAATCTATCTCAATGTGTTTAGTAAGTTTATGGAAAACATCGTTATGTGCAATCTGGATAGCACTGCGATTGTCGCAATGAAGGACTAACCTACTATGATGACGGACTCCCATATCTTCCAGTAGCCACAGCAATCATAATAACTCCGATGTGCTATCAGCAAAAGCTCAATATTTAGCTTCTGTACTAGAACGAGCAACAATGGATTGTTTCTTGCTACACTAGGAGATAAGTGAAGTGCCCAAGAAAAAATAGTAACCTGTAGTGGAGTGACGATCTTGAGGGTCACCACCCTAGTCAGCATCTGAATAGGTTGTCAACTCCAATATAAAATGAGTAGAAAAGTGAAGGCCATGAAATAACGTACCCTTGACATAGCGAAGAATACGAAGAACTGCAACAAAGTGAGTTGTACGAGGCGCTATCATGTACTGATTGACAATATAAACAGCATAAGCAATGTCAAGGCGAGTAATAGTGAGATATATAAGATTGCCCACTAGCTATCGATAGAGAGTAGGGTTTTGGAGAGGAGTTCCATCACTGGCATCAAATTTGGTATTGATCTCAAGAGGGGTCATAACGACCTTGGTGTTCATGAGTCCTGCTCGAGAAAGAAAATTAGTGGCATATTTGGCTTGCGAAAGATAATAACCGGAAGTGTCTGAGGTAACCTCCAAGCCTAAAAAATAACTAAGTTGCCCAAGATCCTTCATCTCGAACTGTTGACTAAGATAATACTGGAGTTTTGAAATTCCGGTACGATCATCTCAAGTAATAACCATATCGTCCACATATAGGAGCAGCAAAATAGACCCATGAGAAGTAGGTCGAACAAAAAGAGCATGGTCGTAGCGACTAGATTTAAAGCCAAGAGATGCCATTGTGGAGCTAAACTTGGAATACCATGCACAAGGAGATTGTTTCAATCCATGTAATGCACGACGTAATCGACACACTTGATGAAAAGAATGAGTGTAGCCAGGAGGAGGTACCATATAAACTTCCTCGGTGAGATCGCCATTTAGGAATGCATTTTTGACATCCATCTGAAATAAACACTAACGCTTAATAGCGGCGACAGCAAAAAGACTGCGAACAGAAGTAAGATTGTGCAATAGGGGCAAAAGTCTCTTCATAGTCAATGCTATATTCTCGAGTGAAGCCTTTTGCAACGAGGCGAGCTTTATAGCGGTCCATAGTACTATTTGCTCTTGTCTTAATCTTGTACACCTATTTACAGCTGACAGCGGACATATCAGGACGCAAATCAACTAAATCCCAAGTATGAGATTTGTGTAAAGCATGTAACTCATCTGCCATTGCCTTCTGCCAAAGAGGGTTAGTACTAGCTTCTCTATATGTGCGAGATTCATAAAGGAAAGCTATCGTAGAATAACAATGGTAATCTCAAAGCCGAATAGAAGGTTGACTTACTCTAGTGAGGCGACGATCAAAGGAGGAAGGAATGGTCGGTGGTGAAAAATCCGCGGAAGGTGCAGACACGTCAGAAGTGGCCAAAATGGGATCACCAGAAGGCCCTGCTTCAAGACGAGGGAAAGACACATCTGGAATGGAAGAATCAGATGTGGACGGAAGTGTGATATCTTCTAGAAATAAGTCCAATGAAGGATTGGTAAAGAAAGGAACATGAGCAGAGGGGTCGAAGGGATGAATAGAAGAGAACATCTTGTGTTCCCAAAAAATTCACATGACGGGACACACGAAGATGGTTAGAAGTGGGATCCCAACATCTATACCCTTTGTGCTCAATGCCATATCCAAGGAAGCAACATATATGGGCACAGGGTTCTAATTTTGTGCGCTCATGTGGATGAAGGTGCGCAAAACAGGCACTACCAAAGACGCGTAGAAGAGTATAATTTGGTATACTATCATACAAACGCTCGTAAGGAGAGATATGACCAATAATAGGTGATGGAGGACGATTTATAGTGTAAATAGCAGTGTGACAAGCTTCCCCCCAAAACCATTGTCGACAAGAGGTAGAGATGAGCAGAGTGCGTACAACATCTAAGATATGCATATGCTTACGTTCAGCTCTACCATTTTGTTGAGAGCTGCATGGGCAAGAGCAATGAATGATAGTACCATTTTGAGAAAGAATTTGAAGAAATTCTATATCTCTATATTCCGTAGCATTATTAGTACGAAAAATCTTAATATCCTGTGAAAATTGGGTTTTGACCATGGCAATGAAATCACGATAAATACGAGAAAGTTCAGAACCATTTTTCATAAGATAAAACCAGGTATACCGAGAATGGTCATCCACAAAAATAACAAAATAGCGAGAACCACCCATGGTGGGAGTGGGAGATGGTCCCCATATATCCGAGTGAATGAGATCAAAAGGAGCATGAGATACAAAATCATTAGTCTGAAAAGGTAAAGCATGATGTTTTCCCATCTTACAGGGAAGATAGTCAAAATGTGTGGCGTCAACAGAACCTAAATGACCACTTGAAATTAAAGAGCTTAACCTAGAAGAAGAAGCATGGCCTAATCAAGAATGCCAAGTTTCAGATAACACTGTGACAGCACAAGCAGCCAAAGAGGTCAGAATATTTAGGAAAACATGCTCAAAGAGATGCCCCACTTTACAGCTTGTCCCAAGTGTTTGTCCCATCCAAGGATCCTGCACATGACAACCATGAGAAGAGAAGTGAATATCAAGACCAAGTTCACACAATTGGCTGACAGAGATCAAGTTGAGTGAGAGTTTAGGAACCAGGAAGGTGTTAGTTAAAAATGATATAGATGTGGAAATGTTTCATGTATGACTAACTCTCATATGTGCATTATCGGCAGTAAGAATATGAGATGCATGTGAAGCGGAGGACTTAGACTGAAATAAGGCAGAGTTGGATGTCATGTGATTGCAACAAGCAAAATAAAAGAACCAAGAATAAAAAATACATGGAGTAGTAGACATAGCAAAAGTGCTAGGAATAGGAGAAGTAAAGGTACCAGAGTCTCGGAGAATGGTGCAAAGATCCTCTAGGGACACTAGCGTGGGGGACGATCCATGGGAAGAAGCTTCGACAGTGGCAGCATTGGCAAATGGACGAACAGAGGGACCTCAGCTACGAGATCGAGTGATCGATCCTGTGGGTTGCATAGGTCGTAGCCGATAACAATTTGATGTCAAATGACCATGTCGGCGACGGTGTTTACAAAATGGGCGGCGCATGGAGGAAGAACTCGAAGTGGCTAGTGCTGCATCCATAGGTGTGGATCTGGGCACAACAGAATGTTGTGTTTTCAAGGTAGCCAGTCGAGTCTCCTTATTCAGTAAATCTGATATATTTGTCTCAATAGAAGGAAAACGATCTCTATGTAGAATGGAGGCTCTCATAGGTTCAAACTCATCATTTAGAGCCATCAAAAATTGCATGACATGAATATGGTCATGATGTTCAGCAACTTTGCAAATATTTCCATCCCCTTCCAAGCGCGGTTCACACAAAGTCAACTGATCCCAAATAACATGCATAGATGATAGAAAATCATTAATGGACTGACCTGGCTCCTGACGCATGTGATATAAAGTCCCTAACAACCAATACTGATGGACAACATCTAAGCTAGAATAACAACGATCAAGAAGATCCAAAGCTTCCTTTGCTGTATTAAAAAGGCCAAACTGGAGCCGTATAGATAGGATCGAAGTTGTTTCGAAACCATGTGAGAATCTAATGATTTTTGCTACCCCATTCATGCAAACGATCCACAAATTTATTATCAGTTTCTTCAACAATTCTAGTAGGTACTCTAATTTCTTCGGCGACATAATGCCAAAGCCAATGTCCTTTCAAGAAACTTGATATCTCTTGAGACCATAAAATATAATTAGAACCATTCAAAATAGTCTGAATTGGCATTGAGACTTCAATTCTATCCATGATAGGCACTTTACTACTATAGAATCAACAGAATCTAGTATACCGAGAGCATATATGGGAAAAATAACACCAAAAACGAGCTCAGAACGTCGGAATATCTCAAGAATCGATCAAAGAACACCGAAAACCGGTCAGGAAATGGTTGAACCGGCCAGAAAAGTGACAAAATCGGACTGGTATGAACCGGTCAACGGTCAGTCAATGTTGGTAAACACCAGTCAACAGTCAGTCAAACAAATGACGTTGCAGATGACTTGTCGGTTGACGTGGTGATGACGTGGCAAGGTGGTGTGAGCAACTCCGGAGCCGTTGGCACGTGCAGCTGGGGAGGCGCGTGGATCTCACGGGCAGAATGTCGAGCAACGCATGAGGGCACATCCAATGGAGAAAGATGGCGAAACTTGACTGGACGACTCGACTGAGGGCGACGAGTCGTGGATTGGTGTTGGTTTTTAGAGAAACACAGTGGAGGATGTTCATATCACTACCGAACAGCGGTGGGCTATAGGGGTGATTGGTTTCCAGTCCAGTTCGGTTTCAAGGTAGAATCGGAAACCGGACCGAGAGAACCGATTCCCAATTTTGGGAACCGTAGACCGGTTGGTTTAGGACTGGGAACCGGATGGGACCGTCAATCCGGTCCAATCCAATGGAACCGGTCACTTAGAGTTTCGTTTTTTTTTTTTTGGTTAAACACTTAAGGTTTGGTTTACATTTTACTAATTTTTGTCAATGAATTTATATCAATGAAGTTCACTTAAGGTTTAATTCACATTTTACTAATTTTCATCAATGAATTTATGATAATGAAGTTCACTTAGAATTTAGTTCACATTTTATTAATTTTTTTAAAGAAAAAAATAACAAAAATATATATTAAATAGTCAATCCGGTCCGGTTCCCCCTTGGAACTGGGAACCGGACCGCCCGGAAACTGGTTTTGCTTTTAGAAACTGGAAACCGGACCGATAGTCTCGAGAACCGGACCAAACCCGTCAATCCGGTCCGGTTCGGTCCTGGTTTGGGCGGTCCAAGTTGCTCACCCCTAGTGGGCTACCCGGGTTTGAGGCGCGGTGGCGCATGGCAGTGCGTGCAGCAACGTCAGGCGGCTGTTGGTGATGAAATTTCAGGACGTGGGTCATCTGAGGGCAATGAGTCTACTGGTGCTCTTGGTTTTTCGAAATGAGTGGTAGAAGTATGCCGAGTATTGACAAAAAGCTTTGGTCTTGTTGGAAAACTGGGGCGGCGTGGCCAGTGTGGTTGGTGTTGTGGCGGCCACGGTGTGGCAGACTCGATGGGCCTCAGGTAATAATAGCTCTTATACCAAGTCGAGACACTTGAATTTTGTGTATTTACCCTTGCTTAAATGAGAACTACAAGCCCCCTTATATAGGGCAAAGGTAAACAGTAAAAAGAGAATAGTAAACCCTATAAACAATAAATAGTAAATCTTAAATTATACATTATATCTAACAATCTCCATGTGGCTCCTGCCCAGAATTAAGTCCAAAAAATGCGGAAGAAAGCATGACTCTCGCGTTAGAATCGGTAAACTATAATGTGTATTATCTCGAGTCAAATTAACGCGATGTAATCTAACGTTTGATTCCATGGCCCTCTACAAAAACACATGCGTGTATGCACTGAACACAAACCAACCAAGATTGATATTAACACAAACCATGTGAAAAAAAAAAGAAACTCTGAACCTAAAGCGAACTCAAAGGAGGACTTTACTGATAAAAAGCGTAGGGGTTCCTATACACATTTCCTCTGGGTATGAAGGTTTCTTTCCCATCGGAAGCACAGCTCCGGAACCGAATGGCTTTCCTGATCGCCGCGCGGGCTTGGGCTAAATCATCTTCGATTTTTTCCAGACTGCTCTTCTCCCCCACACATCAGAAAAAACATTCAAGTTACTATCACCCGAAAAAGTACAAAACAAAGTAAAGTTAAACGGATTATTGTTCATTACTAATACGACATGAGTGACGATACTCACTTTGATTTTATTGGTGTTATGTCTGGACCTGCTTTCGTGCATTGAGGTTGAAAGAAGCCCACTTACTAGAGCTGATGGTGGTCCCGTTTTGTTGCTGGTCTCAGGTGAAGTGGAAGCCAAAGAGAGAAAAGATTTTAGGGTTAGCATTGAAAGGAGAGTAACAGAGAAAGATCAAAAGGAGGAGACAAATTGCTGGAATGAGAGAGAATTGTGAATAAGGGAAGTTGATGGATGCCATCTCTTCTCAACATGAGCAATTAAGAGAAAGTAAGATCACAGATAGATAGATATATTAGACACATACACACATGAGCAATTAAGTAAGAAAGTCTGAGAAATTTAAAAAAAAATCTACTTTTTCCGGAATGCATATAAAATGTTGGTCCTATAGGAAGGTCCTATTTGACTTTCAACAGCAACTTCAAGGTGAGACTTAAACTTACGGGCTATATTTTCCTCGAATTTCCTAAAAAATACCTATAATTGATGAATTACAAGTTATTAACATTACCTACATGCAAACTTAATATAAATATGAGTGATATCCATATTTATAGAACATCGGTCACAATCATAAGTGGATGCGGTTAACACAGCCCGTATCTTAATATCATTTGATCTAATTTACAAGTTTGTTTAATGTCTCTCTTGTTGTCTACCGCCCTACTTAATATGTTGACTTTGTAAATCGAGTTTAAAATATTCAGCATCTTTTAGCTATATATTGGTCAGAATTTTGTTAAGCAACTAATTAAGGAAATTTTGCGGTTTTCAACTCACTGACTTTCCCGCACAATCAATGCTAAGAAGATCCAGTTATTCCTCGCACTCGATCGATATATTCATCTTCTTTGTATAACGTGTATTCATCTCCTGCGATGATTATTGTATTTGTATTGGATCTGTTGATCAACGAGCCATATGTAATGAAGACAGATCAGTTCTCATATTTATTACGCTTAATAAAAAATAATATAATACTTAAATTCGCACGGCCAAGTGTCTGTTTCTCCGGTTCTCTAGAGCTAGGATTCAAGATTTGTGATAGATTTGAAGTTAACGATGAAAGAATAAATTTTTCAATTATTCTATTTTCTCCAGGGGTAACTTCTAGGGGCTTCACATGCTAAGCTTGGCTCGCATTTAAGATGAAGCTTCTACCCTGATCAAGTTATCGAATATTTATTTGAAGAGAACTTAGGGAAAGAACTTGTCAACCTAATTTGTCGTTCAAGTCATTATTATTTTAGTGAGTCTCTTGGATCACGAAAACTGTTCGAGCCTGCTGCCTCCTGGTTGAAACCAAAGTCATCGGATGCCCGATACTGAAAGTATATATGAATGAAGTGTGCGAATGTAGGAGCAGAAAAAGAGAGAGATTACGGTACTGAGTCCGACAACTCATCACGATAATCTGCTTGAATTTTGAACCTCTCATTTCGTTGATTTAAATCATGGTTGTCGACGTTAATACTTCGTTAGCTCTATTAGGTTTTAGTGGTGAGTGGCTTATAATACAAAAAGAGCCACGTGAACCTTTTTCTGTCCACTTAAACGGACCGAATCAACGGAATGACTCAAGTGTCTCGGAGCTACAAGTTCTAAAGCATAAAAGAACAGAAAAAAAAAAAGTTATGGAGCCCAAATGCACTGTCATGACAAATTGTAGCTCCTTATAATTGTCCCTAAATCAATCTTGAAGTAGTTCAAAAAAACAGGGACTATGTGTTGACTGATATAGAACATGATGTACGTTTGACAGAGTTATGTGACTATTAGGCGTGTAATGAATTAAGGTATGGATGGGTCGTATGGTCCCATTTCGGAGGTGGAATTCCCAGGATGTGGAATCGACAATGACTATAATCGATCGGTCTTGATATAGAGATTACTTTTTCAATTTAGATAATTAATGATCTCGATATAATTGGATCAAATTAAGCCCTTTATCTTAGGGTCGTCTCGAATCTGTTATGGGGCTGGTTCGATTTTGAGACCGGCTTGGAATCATTGGATCTACCCTGGAACCGACTTGAGGGCAGTTCGATAACATCATTAAGTGCCGAAATCAAAAGATTCAACAATTAAAAATGGCATCCGATGTGTTTGATAACATCCAAATGCCCATCACTTGACTTGAATTAAAAAAAAAAAAAGGAAAATGACACAAAGAGTCCCTGAACTTTGGCTCAATGTACAATTTGATCCCTAAACTTTTAATCTGTTCAATATAGTTCCTAAACTTAACCCAATGTTCAATGCGGTCCCTAAACTTTTAATTTATTCAATATAGTTCCTAAACTATAGTCCCTGAATTTTATAAAAATATTCAATGTAGTCATTCCATTAATTCAAGTTCAAGGACTATATTGTACATTTTCATATAGTTCAGGGACTAAATTAAATATGTGCCAAAAGTTCAAAGACTACATTGAAGAAATTAAAAGTTGAGAGATCAAATTGCATATTGAGCCAAAGTTTAAAAACTTTTTATGTCATTATCCCTTAAAAAAACAATTGAGTTGGTTTAGTAAGAGAAAGCTTCTTATTGAAAATCACTTGATACGGTCGGTGGTCGGTGAGTTTGTAATTTTAAAACCTGACATCTTATCTTTGATTATTTGCCTGAATTCCCAACAAGTACCACCCTAATAATTCCAAGTACTTAATAATCAATTAAAGCAATCTTGCCATCACTTTTCAGTACGCCTCCATACAAAAGTAGCATTGCAAGGATAGTTAGCGGTGGAAATTTAGGAACGACACAGTATATTCTGCATAACATGATAAAATTACGGGTTAAAGAGTCAACATGATTGCATGACTCGCTATGGCACGAAATTAATACATCGACACGAAAACAAGCAACCAACACAAACTTGACACAAAATGTCTTCAAATTTTCGTAAAATCTATTTACAAATAGCAATGCTAGTCAATTAAATGTGATTATATGAAATTAAAAAAAACATATTCATGGTCAAAGAAATATCATCAATCAAAAATCTTAATAGTGAATAGCAAGGAAAGAATAATTTTTCAGCTAATTGTGCATAAACAAATCATAAACAAATTAAGGAATTAAAAAAGGAAAACGAAATAAGCCCTTTTTTTAAAAGGGTTAATATCACGAAAAATGTCAAATAGATACACTTGTGACAAATTTACCTCAAACTAATTTTTTAACCACCTAAATCCCCAAACTGATATACATGTGATAAATTTACCATATGTTAGTTTCCATTAAATTTTACCGTCAAATTTCTAAGTCAGATGACACTTGATAGTTTATGGCTGTACTTGTTTGAGGTTTTACCCCCTCCGTTTATCATAAGTTTATCAATTTGTGATTTTTCGTAATATTAATATAATTTAACATAGGGTAAATTTGTCGCAAGTGTACCAGTTTGAGGTGTTTGGAGATCAAAAAATTAATTCGGAGTAAATTTATCATAAATGTACTAATTTGAAATTTTTCGTGATATTAACCCAAAAAATCAAGAGCCAAGAGTTTAAGAGTAAAGCCTCCGCGTTCGAGGGTGGAGACGATGGGCAACTCCATGTTGGCGACAATCCCTTTCTCTCCAACTTTGATTTTCTTTTTTTAGTTTTTTGACTTATTTTTCCTCCAATTTTTAATTCCTTGGCTTTTAGACTTTCTTTAATTTTTTATTTTGACTTTTTCTAGGGTGACGCCATCTCATGGTTGTATATGCTAAAAAATATAAAACGAACTACATGTTAAATTCTTATGGATAATGACACAAACTTGGAACTTTGGCCCAATACATAATTTGGTCTACAAACTTTTAATTTATTCAGTGTAATCCTAAAATTTAGCCTAATATTAATGTGGTCCCTAAACTTTTAATTTGCTCAATGTGATCCTCGAACTTTTAGTACACGTTTAATTTAGTCCATGAACTATATGAAAATATTCGATATAATCCCTCCATTAATTCAAGTTCGAGATTACATTAAACATTTTCATATAGTTTAGAAACTAAATTGAACATGTACCAAAAAGTCATGGACCACATTAAACATTAGGTTAAAGTTCATAGACTATTGACTAAATTAAAAGTTTATGAATCAAGTTGCACATTTAGCCAAAGTTCATGGACTATTTGTGTCATTTTCCGTAAATTTTGATGTGCCACGTCAGCAAAATTGATGAAGCTGTTGCCGGAAGGACTTGATAGTGCCGATTTTAAAACGTTTGGGTTTTCATTGCACATTTTCAAATATTAAGACTCGATTATTTATTGGCTAAAATGTATAAAACTGTCTATATAATATTCCCTTGATAAAATGTTTCTATTTACCTCACAAAGGTTTCAGGGGCTTATCGCGATATGTAGGATGACTCCGAAATGTTCAAAGATTTATGAAGAAGTTCCGGGAGCTACGAAGGAAACTTTGAGCTCCTATTGGTTATGAGTTTAGAACATGCCTATCAAATTCTTATGAGTTTAGAACAAGTTTCTTTGGCATTGTTGCATCGCATTAGTTTTCCTATCACCACACACTGCCCGCATCAACCGCTCGATGATATTTTATGAAATGATCCTCCGCTAATCCACTTTTTTTTCCTCATTACAAGATGGTTTCAGAGGTTCCCTTAACATCCCAAGCATCTCCAGTAGAGGATCTTCTGAGGGATCATATGGTTTTGAAGCAAGTTGATGATGGGGTAGCTAAGATGATTTTGATCGGAAGGATTTTGTCAGATAAGTGCTGCAGTCAAGCTTCCAAGCTAATGCTTTTAGGAAAGCGTGGACTGCTATGGGTGAGATTATTATAACCCCTTCAAATGAGATTATGTGGTTGTTCACATTTCTGTAAGAATTTCCTAATGTGGGCTTCATTAATTGCAATTAACTGAATTAGTTTGGTCTAATAAAGGTAAGATATATGGGTTCTTAATAAGTCTAATATGGGACTGGCTAGTGTGGGCCGAGTACGGCCCAGCCCGTAATGAAAGGGCTCGTGGTCGAAGACTCTATAAATAGCGCTCAAGTCCCTCCCATAACCTGATGATGCACAATTTGACTCACATAAGGATTTAGAGAGAATTTTCTTCTCGTGAGTGGCAATCTCATTAGGCCAGTGTTCTAACGAAGGGAATAGGGGAGAAGCACTTGAGTTCGTGTTCGGAAACCGTCGCAAATTCCGCGTCAAGATCGATGGATTCCAAACCAGGCACGCGAATCGATAATCTCTCCATTAACGTGTTTTCGGTTTCTGTTTATGGTGATCCTGGGCATGCCATTTTCGTGGCTATCATGTGGTATCAGAGCCTGCCATAGATTAGAACCGAAACATACAGATTAGGACCGTTTTCGTTATGTCCGAGAGGTTTTTACCCATTTTCGAAATTTTTTGTTCAGCAAAAGTGAAATTTTATTACATATTTGGATTCTACTCGTCGAGACAAGAAGAATGGTGGGCGGAACGTCGCCGGAAACGGCCGCACGCGCCCTCACGCGCCGACACACGCCCCTGGGCGCGACGGCGCGTGACGGCCACGCGCGGCCGTGCGGAACCGGCGCGTTGCTTCGCCGGAAACCGCATGCTGACGTCATCATGACGTCAGCGAGGCACGGTTCCGACCCCGACCCGGTTCCGACCCGATCGTTGACCCGAACCGGATCCGACCCGACCGCGGACCCGACCCGAATCCGACCCGAACTTTGACCCGACACGATCCGGACCCGACCCGACCTTTGACCCGACCCGGACCCGACCCGACCCGGTGGTTGACCGGACCGGTCAACCAGTCGGACCGGTCCTTTGACCGTTGACCGGTCAGACCGGTCAACCGGTCGGACCGGCTGTTCAGACCAGTTTGACCGGCTGAACACGAGCGCACGCGCCGCGCCTTCCGGAGGCGCGTGCGGGCGCGTTCGACGTCCGTTTTGGACGTTCTTGGTACCGACGCGCTCGTATGGAGATCCTCTACATTGTGGTGTATTTATTTTACATGTTTGAAGCTTTTACAGATGTGAAAATACGTATAGAACCCTATGTACGCGTAATTTTAGGGTATTTTTGCGTATTTTCTTGTATTTCTCTAAGGTTTTGGAAATACATATGGTAGCTCACATGTATATCACCACATAAGGACTATGTAGAGTGTAATTCATTGTCTATCAATGAATGGAATAATATAATTAGCAGGACATGTAATTTCAGAGACATACGCCCCTGTTTCTACGTTTACATGTATATAGTAAATGTGATACATAAAGCTTATATCCGCGGTTTGAGAGATTTTCAAAGATTCAGCTGGATAGTGACCGCCAAAGCGGCACACTTGACTGGGTTTGAGAAATATCGATCTCATATTGTAGTGGGATATCTCCTGTTCTACTACGTGATCATACTCCCAAAGGAGGTGATCTTGTATTGGTTCACGGAGGGATACATGTATAGCATGTGCTTGAGAAATGACTAATCTTAGTGGTTCATACACCCAAAGGTGGTGATTTCACGAAGGTTTAGAACATGTTCTCATGGCCGCTGTCATGTGAAGAGTATACAACTGCATGTCATATTTTCTGCCCAAAGGTGATTATGTGATGATGTATGTAACTCTTTCAATAAGTACTCACATGATGCTGATTATATTGTTTGTTTGCAAACCAGTCACCTTTTCTGTAAACGGCAATTCCATTTCCATTGAGGTTCTTACTGGGTTGAACTTTAAGAAATGGAAAGAGGATTTTCTTTTTGGAATGGAGCTGGCGGATGTTCACATTGCTCTTACAAAGGATAAGCCGGCAGATATCACGGCCACCGGTACTGAGGCCGAGAAAACGGATTATACTGCCTGGGAAAAGAGCAATCAGATTTGCTTGTTAACAATGAAGAAATCCATTCAAGAACACTTGAAAAGTGGTTTGCCAGCTGACTGTACTGCTAAGGAAATGATGGCAGCCTTAAAGGCTAGAAACCGAATTTCATCTAACGCTGAGGTTGGTACACTTCTTCAAAAGCTCTTCAATATGAAGTATGATGGTACTGCTGGGGTTAGAGATTACGTCCTTAGGATGGTAGACCTAAAGACAAAGCTTCAAGCTCTTAATGTTTCCATTCCTGATGCTTGCATTGTGCATCAAGCCCTAAACACCCTTCCACCTGATTTTGGAATTATAAAAACAAATTATAATTCCCAAGATGAGACTTGGTCAGTTAATGACTTGATAGCAAGGGTGGTGGCAGAGGAAGAGAAACTTAAGAAAGAAAATGGGCATCTAGCCTTATATGTTTCTAGTCCCACAAAAGGAAGGATAAGAAGTCCAAAAATCGTACTCATAAAGGTACTCACGACACTACCGGTCAATCTGACAATATGGGTCCAAGAAAAACATCCTTCAAAAGGTACAGTGACCATTGCTTCTTTTGTAAGAAGAAAGGTCACATGAAGAAGGACTGTGGAAAGTTTAAAGCTTGGTTGTCCAAACGTGAGCTTACAGGTAATGATTCTTTGGCACTTGTTTGTGAATCCAACCTATCAGAAGCACCATCCAGTTCTTGGTGGCTCGATAGCGGTGCAACTAATCATGTTGCGTTTACCATACAGGGATTCATAAACCGGAGGAAGCCAAATCAGGATGAATCAAAACTCACTGTGGGAAACAACGAGAAAGCCGATGTTGTGTTTGTGGGAGATGTTATATTGATTCTAGACTCTGGTTTTAGATTAATATTGAAAGACACTTTTTATGTACCTTCTTTTAGACGGAACTTAGTTTCCGTATCGTGTTTGGACATGTATGGCTACTCGTTTGAAATCAAGAACAATGTTATTTCTTTGTTTCTTAATTCAAATAAGGTTGGGCGTTGTTATATGTCCAACGGATTGTACAGATTGTGTTTGTCTCCCAATGACATATACGTCGCTTATACAGCTGAAAAGGTTGTTTCCAAGAGACCACTACCTAAAGAACAGTCTTATGCATTATGGCATAAACGGCTTGGTCATATCTCTAAGGATAGAGTAGAAAGGTTGATAAAGACTAATATTCTGCCTGCTCTTAAAAATGACTTAGAGACATGCGTAGACTGTTGTAGAGGTAAAATGACCAAGATAAGGAAGAAAACTGCAGTCCGTAGTTCTGACATGTTGGAGGTTATTTACACTGATATAAGTGGACCCTATAATGCAACCTTGTGTAGAAATTTTTATTTCATCACATTTATTGATGACTATTCTCGATATGGCTATCTGTACTTGATTAAAGAAAAGTCTGAGTCTCTTGACAAGTTCAAGATTTTTCGGACTGAAGTCGAGAAACAGTTGGGAAAGGTCATAAAGGTTGTTAGATCTGACCGAGGTGGAGAGTATTATGGTAAGCATGGCGATGCCGGACAGCTTAAAGGGCCATTTGCCAAATACTTAGAGGATTCTGGGATAGTGGCTCAATTTACTATGCCTGAGAGTCCTGAGCAAAATGGTGTAGCCGAAAGGCGCAATCGCACCCTTATGGAAATGGTGAGGAGTATGATTAGTAGGACAAATTTACCTAATTTTCTGTGGGGCGAAGCTTTGAAAACAGCTTTGTACATTCTGAATCGTGTACCTACTAAAGCTGTTCCATTGACTCCTTTTGAGTTATGGATTGGACGTAAGCCTAGCTTAAACCATCTTAAGGTTTGGGGATGTCCTGCAGAAGTGAAGTTATATAATCCAACATTAAGTAAGTTGGACTCCAAAACCACTCGGTGTTACTTTGTATCTTACCCAGAACATTCGAAGGGATATCGATTCTATAATCCCAATGGAGGCACAAGAATTGTGGAATCACAGACAGCCAAGTTTCTGGAGTTTGATGTGGCCGAAGAAAGTAACTGCTCACAGACTATTGAAGATAATAGTACGGTGGGTAATATTGTATCATTATCTCCTCCCATACAGATAATTGTGGAGACTCCCACACCACATACTGAACCTGTTGAAGCTCAGGATTCGGTTGCCCAGACAGCTCCTAATGAAGTTCTTCAAGGCTCTCAGGTGCAGGATGAGGTTGTTGCTACTCCAGTAAGGAGATCTACTAGGGAGAGACGATCAGCTATACCACCGGACTATTTAGTCTATATAGGAGAGCAAGACTACGATATCGGTTCTGTAGCTGATCCAGTAACTTATATGGAAGCTGTTTCTTGTCCTCAGTCGGAATTGTGGTTGGATGCAATGAGAGATGAAATACAATCTATGAAGCATAATGGTGTTTGGAAACTTGTTAAATTATCTGAAGGTCATAGACCTATTGGCTGCAAATGGGTGTATAAGACTAAAAGGGACTCCAAAGGAAAGATTGAGAAGTTTAAAGCCAGACTGGTAGCCAAGGGTTTCATTCAGAGAGAAGGAGTAGACTATGAAGCAACTTTTTCTCCAGTCTCTTCTAAAGACTCTTTTAGAATGATCATGGCATTGGTAGCTCATTTCGATATGGAGTTACACCAGATGGATGTTAAGACTGCCTTTCTCAATGAAGATCTTAATGAAGAAGTCTATATGATGCAACCTGAAGGTTTTGCGGCCGATGATTCAAGTACGCTTGTGTGTAGATTGCAAAAGTCTATATATGGTCTCAAGCAAGCTTCTAGACAATGGTACTTAAAGTTTCATAGTGTTGTCGCTTCATTTGGTTTTGTTGAGAACAAAGTAGATCAGTGTATATACTGCAAGGTCAGTGGGAGGAAATTCATTTTCCTTATCCTCTATGTGGATGATATTCTGCTTGCAAGCAGTGACCTTGGTTTACTGCATGAGACAAAGAGGATGTTATCAAAGAACTTTGATATGAAGGACCTTGGTGAGGCGTCTTTTGTCCTTGGCATTGAGATTCATAGGAATCGTTCTCGCCGACTATTGGGTTTATCTCAGAGGGCATATGTTGATCGTGTCTTAGAAAGATTCAACATGCAGCAATGCAAGCCAGGAATTGCTCCTGTCAGTAAAGGTGATAAGTTGAGTCTGTCACAATGTCCTCATTCAGATTTCGAGAAAGCCCAAATGAAGAATGTGCCTTATGCTAGTGCACTTGGGAGTATTATGTATGCTCAAGTATGTACTAGACCAGATATTGCTTTTGCAACAGGACTTCTAGGCAGATATCAGTCATATCCAGGACACGATCATTGGGTTGCTGCCAAGAAGGTTTTGAGGTACTTAAAGAGGACAAAAGACTATATGCTGATTTACAAACATGTTGAGGACCTACAGCTAGTTGGGTATTCGGATTCAGACTTCGCTGGCTGTCAGGATAAAAAGAAGTCGACAACAGGTTACATCTTTAAGTTAGCAGGAGGTGCAGTATCATGGAAAAGTGAGAAACAAAAATCAATGACATCCTCTACCATGCAAGCGGAGTTTGTAGCATGCTTTTCGGCCGCTACTCGGGCAATTTGGCTCCGGAACCTCATTAAGGAGTTGGCCGTATTTGACTTTGTGGATAGGCCCATACAGTTGTATTGTGACAATAACTCTGCAGTGTTATTTATTAACAACAACAGAGGTCTCAAGGGGTCTAAGCATATGGAGGTCAAGTACCTAACTATAAAGGAAATAGTTCAGAATGGTGACATTGCAGTAGAGCACATTTCAACAGATGATATGATCGCAGATCCACTAACTAAAGGCCTTCGCCCTTGTGTATTTGATCGACATGTCATTAACATGGGCTTAGGAGTATCATGGGATACTGTTAATTAGTGGGAGCTGTTTAGTTTTATGTTGCTCTTATGAAATTTGTATCTGATTTCATTACATTTTGTAATATTTGACTATATATCAACTCTTTTACATTCAATAAAGTATTTGTGAATGTAGATTTGTAAAGTTGAGTACATATATTTAATGAAAATCTCGAGGCATTGTGTAAACCTTGAGTACAGGCTATGGGGCATTCTTGATATTAGCCTTAACGATATGTCTTGTTACACATTAAGTACAGTTAACTATCAAGGTGAGACATATGAAGGTTCGTTGGAACCATAAAGAATGTTCTCTAGTGACACATTAGGTTTTGTGACACTTAAGGAGAGAGAATGTGGACTAACAAAATGGATAACACATGAAGTATCACTCATTATGAGGTATTATCCATTTGTCACACTACCATATTGGATCCATATCAATAAAGTTGAAAGCACTTGTGACCATGGAAGGCTCTGCGTGAGTACATACAGTTACCGCCATGATTCGGTGTTCGAGACTTTATGGGATCGGATTGACTATTAAGAATAATCTCTAGACCAATATAAAGGTGCGCATACAGTTTTGTTTCAATTAATATCGCCCAAGTGGGAGAATGTAAGAATTTCCTAATGTGGGCTTCATTAATTGCAATTAACTGAATTAGTTTGGTCTAATAAAGGTAAGATATATGGGTTCTTAATAAGTCTAATATGGGACTGGCTAGTGTGGGCCGAGTACGGCCCGGCCCGTAATGAGAGGGCCCGTGGTCGAAGACTCTATAAATAGCGCTCAAGTCCCTCCCCTAACCTGATGATGCACAATTTGACTCACATAAGGATTTAGAGAGAATTTTCTTCTCGTGAGTGGCAATCTCATTAGGCCAGTGTTCTAACGAAGGGAATAGGGGAGAAGCACTTGAGTTCGTGTTCGGAAACCGTCGCAAATTCCGCGTCAAGATCGATGGATTCCAAACCAGGTACGCGAATCGATAATCTCTCCATTAACGTGTTTTCGGTTTCTGTTTATGGTGATCCTGGGCATGCCATTTTCGTGGCTATCAATTTCATGATTCGCACCAAGCAGAGAGAATCCTCAGTTCTGGCCCTCGTTCGATTATGGGAAACTGCATAAACCTGCAGAGATGGGATGCTCAGAAGAGACTGGAGGACCTCAAGTTTGATGAACCGGATGTGTGGCTGCAAATAAATGGATAGGCCTTGGACCGAATGACACAACAACGCAAAAGTTACTGCTTGTTTGACAGGCAAAGTGGCGAAAATTAAGCCAAATTCACACCAAATCTTGAGGTCGTCGTGGATTTCTGTGTGTTAAAGTTGCACCGGACGTTAAAAGAACCCCTCGTACCTAGAAAGTGGAGTGTTACGGATAATGGCGAAAGGCATTGGATAGAGATTTGATGGTATCATTGGTCACACTGGGAAGCTAGGTGATAAGGAAGTCCTTGTGTGTGAAGCTGTGGCCGGACAACCTAGGTATGGCCCTCGGATGAGAGTGGCTTCCCCTGCCAGGGATTTTGGAAGTCGCTTTGGTGAATCTGTGAAGGAGAGTGACCAGAAATCTAGTAAGAAAGAAGACATCCCTGATCCCACTTGCTCACAATATCGCCCTTTGAAGCCTCTCTCGAGTCTCATCAAACGTCAGGAGCCTCTTTATCATCTAAGAAATGTCCACCTCAACCACCAGCTATCCCTAAGCCTGTTCTAGAGCATATCTCTAACACCTTCTCCAAAGCCACCTGTTAGATGACGGGCGTCCGGATCCCATTACAATCTTGTCACCGGTCTACGACGAAAGTTCTTCGGAGAAAAGATGTGTCCGGTCGTACATCTCGCACTAGTGAAAACACAAATGATTGCAATCGCAAGAGACACTAATCTCGGAGGAAATGCCATAGCTAGTAGCTTGTTTTCTGAAACTCTTAGCTAATTTTTTTTTTCCTAAGTTTATTCCCTCCTCTCTAAACTCCATGCATGCTTCACATATGGAGAATAAGAAACCTTTGTAAACGGCTTAATCCCTTAACTGTTGCTTTACTTGTTAAGTTAGTTGCCTCTTTTCAATTAGTTGATTTTTGGAGAGTTTTATATAACTATATATTGTATTAAACAAAATAATTTGCAATGATTTTAGTTATTGTGTTTTTATGAAAAGACTATTTGTGAAATGTTATAGCATGATACACTTTTAAATTAAATAATTAATAGTTATGTTAATTAAAAAATCTACTTTGTCGTACACAACATTAACTGTTTGCTGGAAAAAAAAAACCTCACTGTCGCTATCAAAACCAGGCAAATTTTTAAATTTTCTCTTAATTGGTTGAGATATTGAAATTGAAAATCCAATGAAAGCCAGATAGACGTTAACATGGCGCAAAGTACTCTCGTTTAGGTGAATAAGATTGAAAGTACCCTCTCTTTTGAGAAAAGAATTTATAAAGAACGTTAGTTTTGGGGAAAAAAAAACTCCGATATGATCCCCGAAAAATCGTACCTGCTGCAACAAGAGAAGGAGAAATCGATTGATTTATATTCTTCTCCGCAACTAGCTTCTTGTTCTTCTTCTTCTACTACTTAAAACCCCACCAAATCCCAATCAAAACCCACAAAATCTAACTCCCTAACGGTGCAAAATCTCCAAAATGTGCAATGCCCACTCGTGATCACCACTCGGCACTCGCAACAATGGCCACAATCTCCATGAAGCTCGAGCGACCATTACAACGAGCTCTCTCTCTCTCTCTCTCTCTCTCTCTCTCTCTCTCTCTCATTTTTATATTGCCCGATGTAATGCCTATTTGGCGCCACAAAAAGAAAATCGTGAATCATGATAGGACAGTGCACTCCGACTACCAACTCAGAATCCGGTTACCCATGTCAGCAAAAAAATGCACCAGCAATAGAGAAAACAGAACAGGACTAAGGTGGAAGATTTTGAAAGTAAGGATAAGCTTTTGAATTGAAAAATAAGTAGAGATACTTTTGATTCCAGATAAATATATAAGGACTACCGGTGGCATTAACCTCACACAATGTCAAAAACTTTAGAAGAGATCACAACGCCATCTCAGGGACTTAAAAAAACAGAAACCAAAACGTCACATATCATCCACCGTACTGTTTAGATCTCCAGGACCGATGCACACTTTGAGGGACTAAAAACTACACCGAAAACAATTCCTTGATTCACCAAAACCAGTCCCATGCAGTTAAAGACTAAACCAGGGAAAACAAGTGAGGGATTCTGTAGATAGTTAGGCCAGTATCGTAACAGAAGGATCAGTCCCCGTCCATATCAGTTTAATTGTCAGAACTCATGAAGGTAGGTGTTCATGTGAACTATATACAACGGAATGAGACGCAAAAACAAACAAAACAATT
The DNA here is from genome assembly GCA_031216185.1 of Syzygium aqueum. Taxonomy (NCBI): domain Eukaryota; kingdom Viridiplantae; phylum Streptophyta; class Magnoliopsida; order Myrtales; family Myrtaceae; genus Syzygium; species Syzygium aqueum. Next base: position 10,978,167 of record CM062233.1, read on the forward strand.
CATAGAGTGAGCATATGTAAGAAAAGCTTTGAGTTACGCACTCGTGTGCACAAGCGAGAGAGAGAGAGAGAGAGAGAGAGAGAAGGCAACTTATGTATATACGTCATGTTCATCCTCACATACACTGGAAACATCTTGGGAGATAGCACTGGTTATCATGTCCAAAAGAAGAGCATCAGAAATAAACCGGCACTACTATACAAGTGAAAGCAAGATAATGGCCACCTCAGGATCTTGTGGCCAAAGGAAATGAATAAAAAGAAAAGAGAAAGGTGGCTCTTTTGAGGCAAAAAGGGAACACAAACACAGCTCCGATTCAACGCGTACAGAGGCTTCATCATCAAGAGAACAGCTACGTTGGAATGCATCTTGAAAGAAGGGGGAAGGAATGAATGTGAAGCTGAGAGGGATGATGATGAGTACCTCTCGTAAAAAAGTTCAGAAGAGGTCGTGGAGGAGAATCTCACTCTTTTATGACTCCTAAATTCTCCAGAGAAGCCCGAATGTCATCGCTGCTGCAGTCTTGAGATGTCTGAACGATGTTTGGGCTGTCAAAGGGCATGACATCTGAAAGAGGATAGTTTCTGTTGGCATGGAATTGATTGCTGGCACTACTACACACCCCCTTAAGTATAACACTCTTGTGCAGCCCTCCAAGCAATCCCTCGTAATCTGTGTCACCACATTCTCCAACAAAAACCACCATCTTTGATAGGTCGACTCCCCACCGGACATATAGGTACCTACAGGAAATTTTTTTTAGTTCAATTTGGAGTTGATCAAGCCTGATGCAAATAACGGACATCTCTACAACAGAGTACAAGGAGACGCAGTGCACTCTGAGACTCAAAATGTAATCGTAGTGTGAATTATGGCTAGAGAATTCAATGGAAGTCTAGTCGCATCATTGTGCCTGTTACAGGTAACGGTCATTTATGACCATGCTCAGTAATCTTATCAATTGATGTTACAAGACAAGCGAATCGTTCACAGGACATTAGAAATGTGCTTATCAGGCATGCTGCATGCAGTTCCTTGTAAAAGAGCTTGGCTGCAGTACTCCATATATTTCCTAAATCCGCATGACCCTCCTTACAGCTACAAAACTCTGCTCATAATGGAATTTGCTTCGAGTTTCTTGGTCAGTAGAAGGCATTGCCCTCCCCATATACCTTTACTCTTTTGTTTTATTGGTCACTGATGTTCAAATGAATTGTCTTTACGGTGTTCTGTAGTTGTATGACAATCTTTACCAGAGCATTGTAGTTAGACTATTAGGTGCCATTATTTGGATTTAAGCCATGCTCTTCACATCCATTTCTTAGGGGAAGATAAGACTCGAATATCAATGCCTCGATGGGTATGTTTCAAACAAAACAAATGTCTTGGGACCTAATTTGAACAAACATGAAGTTTTGATCAAAATGCACTTATTTCCATCAGATATTTTCAGGTCATCCATGACAATAGGAAAAGCAATACCTAAGTGCTTGGGCACGAGATGCCAGAACTGGAATGACATTCAGCCTGGTCCAATTTTGGCAATAAATAGCATGCGAACGTAAAGCCTGAATTCTCATTATCTTCCGCAGCTCCTTAACCGGGGGAACCTGCGGGACCAAAACTCAGAGAGGCTCACTTATTGCAAACAGAATACTAGGACTGACAGAAATCAGCAAAACCCCAATATCCCCTCATCTGTATCAAAAAAAAACTTGCTATACTTATCCCATGAAAAACAGAGTTACAAAGAAATAAGTTGTACCATTCCCGGCTTTTCCACTTTAAAGGTGTAGCAGTAGTCGGTGGAGAGCTTCTCTGCCAAAGTGACAATCTGGGCCTCATTTGCAGCCTTCTTGTCATTAATAGAAGCTGCCCAACGAACCAAAGTCTTCCTTAACCCTTCCCCACCCCATCGATATTCAATGTGTGAATGGTAATAGAAGTCGATCACAAATGGACGGTTCTCAGAATTGAGAGATGGATAGTAGAGATCACTACCACTGTTGCAGATAAACGCATCGAAATCATAAGGACTCAACCCCCCGGAAACTAGAAAACTATGAATCTCAAACATCGTCAAAGATGTTGACAATATAAATCCGACGGAGCCTTCATTCCTTTCCTTATCCACAGAAGAGAAAACCTTTTGTATGATTTCAAGAAGATCTGTCAGTGAATCACAGTCCACCGCAAGGACAAAGATGTGCTTTCTCCTCCTCAGGGGTGGAAATTTGGAAGAGTTGGCATTCTGATCAGATTTCTCCATTAATCCCGTTTTCCTATCCTTTAAAACACCTTTGGACCATGTCATTACAGCATTTTCTAACTTATTTTTTCTATCTGCTGCATTGTCTTCAGATCCTACAGATATCTCATTTCCACTAGCTTCATTCTTCTCCCCATCCAATGAGAACTTCAAATTTAGGGACAGATCCTGTATATCCCTCAGGGAATCACTTGGCGAATCAGATTCTGAATTTCCAAGACCATCCTCACTTCTTTGCCACTGTGGATGCCTGGGCTTGCAACTTGCTATTCTAGAGAGATAAGTCTTGCAATGCTCCGGCCATGAAAATAGGTGAATATTCTTCAGTCCATTCTGCCGGCACCTAGCCCAGAGCTGTTTATCTGCCACCAACTTTAGAAGAGCATCAGCAATCGACCGCTGATCATGGGGATCAATAAGAAGGCCATTGTCAAGAACCTGCACTTTTTTTCCTTTCAGTCAGTTTGACAGGATCTGGAGATCTAATACCATGAATAACAAGATATATTCATAGAAAAGGCATACCCTGTGTATATCAACAGGACCTCCATTTTTTGTGGCAACAATCGGCAAACCATGAGCTGCTGCCTGTTTGACAAAAGAGGGAGGACTCTTATCGTATAATCACTTGAGAAACTTAACACTTCACAAAGTAATGCTCACCTCTATTAAAGTAAGCCCAAATGGTTCAATGAAAGCTGGATTGATGAAAACACCCTGAAAAAGAATCACATCAATATTCATTGAGCCGAAAATTGCATGCGTGCATGCAAGTCGGTACTGGCTTATGTGTGGAGTGTGGCATATAATCTTGACTAAATCAAAAGATATAACAGCAACAACAAGATATAGAACAAATGTGGCTGACTCAAGTAATCAAAATGGGGTTGCTTGTTCTAGTGTATGTTCTAAGCAAATGGTTGCAAGATGTCAGAATCAAAGAACCATGCAAATAAACATGGACTATCTGTGAGTTGCAACAGCTCTCCTGGGAAAATGAACAACTGTATTCTCACAGATAACTTGTTTAGCACAATACTCCAAAGTTACCTTTGTTTTTGCAGCTAGCCGATATATATCAGGAACATCAGATTGTTTGTGGTGTTTAGGATATGCCACTTGCCCATAAAGATCATATTTGTCAATAAGCTTGAGCACAGACAGAAGGACGGAAGAATTTGTGCTTGACATTTCATCAATGCCATCCCGATTACCCATAATGAGAGTCTGTATAACAAAGTGCTAAATGAGATTACCATAATCTTCAGAGTCTCATAACATAATTAAGAAGAGACTTTACCAAACAAATACCATGGTAATGATCTTTAGACTATATTACCAGATTAGCCAGTTCTTGTAATGGTCGGCATTCTCCAAATGCTTTAACCAGTGTGGTGATGTTCTTCTTGGGATCTGGCCTCGCAAGTGCTAGTATCATGGGCTTCCTAGGGTTATTGAAAAATCGCATTATCTGCATTATTACAAATCAAAAGTGAGTCCATGCCAATGGATGTGCCGGAAGAAGCTTAACTTGAGCCATTCTTCAAAATTTTAGCTTTTTCAAACAATTTTGCAACAAACCTCAGGCCAAATAGGTGGATCTGGGGTAGTAGGATGATCGTCATTTCCTTCCATCTCCCCATCCATATCACCATCTTGTGGAGCAATATTGTGAAATTCCATTCCTGGAGGTATTATCTGAATTGGTCCCCAAGAATTGCTTAGTCCACCTTATAATACAGCATCATCAACAATAACAATATCTACACATGCACAAAATATACACATTTAATTCCCTCACTCCCTCCCTCCCTCTCTCTTATATACTATATATATATGAAGCTTGCTGCTCATATAATTTTCTCTCCTCAACAATCAACCCCAAGGCACCCGAGCAAAATGTAGATGATGATTAATTTGCATAATTCACTGAAAAATCATTTAAGCATTAGTAAGCCAGTTTTATAAACTGGCATGGAAATAAAAGGTGCGAAAAAGATTGTCACATCCATCATGCGATAAACAACGCTAAAGAATGAGAGAGTTATGTCTGGTAAGGAGAAAAAAAAGGAATTTATATTACTTACAGCCATGCGCGGCATGGACCTTCCATAACAGCTGACATTGCGCTTTATCCTTGCTCGTAGCTTCTTCTCCAATATCGGGTCAAAACCATCATACAAGCGCCATTGCTCATCAATCTCCTGCCTAGTACTAGTGATCACAATCTCAGAGGAATCAAGGGACAATTCTTCTGCTTCTATTCGGCGCATTATCTTGTATGTCGTATTGATTTCATCCCTGGACAGACGGTTTTGCTTGAGGAGCTGTTCCAACTTATCTCGACCAAGTGAGTGACCAGTAAATAGCATTGGTACATTTAAAGCCCCAGATAGAAGAGCAGCACAGTCCCCAGCATCAGCATAGTGACCATGGATGGCAACAGGCCACACTGGTTGGCCACCACCAACTTGCTCTCCTAGGACTTTTGACATTTGTATTACATGGTTGAGCGCGCCATCAACAAATTCAGGGATATGGGGCCATAAAAGTTCCTTCGGAATATACTTATCTCTTGGCCCAAAAGGTATACGGATAATGTAAGCACCACTGCTCTCTCCCATTTCTTCTGACAAACCCTCAGAATTTCTTGGAGCCAACATCTCTGTTGGTTCGCCATAACTCCAATCAACATCTGGTGATGATACCTGCCTAGTAAGCAAGTCCACTCGATAAACACCTGGCATTGAACCTAACGCCCTTGCAAGTTCAACGACATACTTGACCTAAAGAGATAATGGCCCACAGTAAGTCTTCTAAAAATCACCATCCCATATATGTACCCAAAGCAAGGGTTATTAGAGCCTTTGTGAACTCAAACAATAGTGATACTTTGTCAAACAAAACAAGCAAATTCGAGATCACAACTCAAATCTACCTGACCACCAGTATCCGAGTCGCGGCCAAGCTCCATGTTTTCACCCCGTATCAGGCCATGAACACTGCAGACAACAGCAGTGATTAAGAAATAAATCGAAGACATTCTTATTTTCCATGGAAACATGTACAATACACTAACAGTTGATATAAGTTTCTTTCCATCATCCAGATAAACATGGTTGTGACGTAAGAAGATCAAGTTGCGTATGTGGCCGCATTTGTCTCGTCAAGTTCTAAAAGCATAGGTGAACTAATATATGAGGGGTTCAACAATGTCTTGTTTGATGGCACTTCAAATGGACAGAGTTGCGCAGAACAGAATATAACAGCACATGCCTTATTAATACAATGTAAAGCTTCTTCCCCTTCTGCTGACTAATCCATGTCTCCATTGCATCAACAGAACTTATCCTAGGCAATCTGCCTCTGTTGCTATCACCGTGAGTCGATATATCGCTGACTGCATCTCCCTTTTCTCCCTCAGATAAGTCCTCAGACATGTCCGCAGTTGCTTCTCTGCGACCCCTTTCACGTTCAAGTCGACGCTTAGCTTTTCTCTGGGCTTCTTCGCCTTCAAGCTAGTCAAGGATCAACAAAACAAACTGAAATCAGAATGGTTTAATTGAAACCTGAACAGAAATACATTTCTGTTCTTCAATTTGCAGAAAATAATGATACAATATTAGTTATGAGTCCCACCCCCAAAAACAAAACTAAGTGAACTATAAAAGAAAACTGCCTATTGCATAGAAATCATAGATGCTAAATGTAAGTCAAGTGAATTAACTCCAGCAGAAATCAGTCTTCTCAAGAGAAAATAGGCTTGCGGCCATAAAAATGAAGCATCCTTCAACAAGCTTATAAGCTACTCACCTTGAAATTAATTTCTACAGCTATTTCACAATTAGCTACTTTGTGGGAGCTTATACCTCGGCCAGTGAAATGAAAAGCATCAGCAGTCGAGAGGGACCACGAAGAAAACAGAGAAAATCATAGTTCTCAATTGTTCCTCATCCCTTTTCTTCATTGAGAAAAAAAAAATCAATCAAAACCAATACTTACGGGATGTAGTTCGCTTCCATGCTCTCACCAGAAGAATTCAGGAAAAGAAAAGTTTCCGATTGTTGCTTTTTTAACTCACGCGATGAACTCCACATACTCACACAGAACAAAATACTTCAGATAGAATCCCAAATATCAAAAACAGTCCCAAACTAGAGAGTTTCCGCCACAACAAGTCCCAAAACAACAAACATAGAACTAGTTAAGCTAACTTTTAGCCTAAATTCCGAAAGCAAGTTTTTTCTCCAGCAGATAAACCAAAACATCCGCAAATCATCAACAAGCGATAACATCCGCAACCACCATCTACTTCTTCCTACCAACAAAGCTCAATCAAAGTGAAAATAAAACACGACGCGCCCCGATGACAACGGAACTCCGAAATCGTATCGAACTGGAAACCGATTCCCCAAACGAACAGCAACGAAAACCGCAACACGAGCGAGCAAGCACCTGCTTCTTCTGCCGCGCCAGGTTCCAAATCCTCCAGCACATGTTCTCCAACCTCGTGTTCCTCTCCTGGGGGCTCCTCGTCGCCTGGGCCTAAACAACAGCACAAGCCGCAGCATCAACAACTCCGCATCCAACAACCAAAACAGAAACGCAATCCCAATCACTCGCGCGCGAGCGAAAATGGACGAGCAGGCGGCCCGCTCCCCCTCACCGTTCCGATCAGTTCGAATGGAATCAGACCTTAACCCAGGAGCGGTAGAGATCGGTCTCATCGAAGCCGGTGATGACCTCCTCGACGAAGTAGCGTGTGGGGCTGAAGCGGCCCCGCTCCCGGAGCAGCAGCGACGACCGCTTGTCGTCGAGGGCCGGGCCGACGTCGAGGATCGCCTCCAGGTAGCTGTTGATCCAGTCGTTCCCCGCCATCGCCGCCGCCGCCGCCGCAGTAGTCTAGAGATAGAGAGAGAAACCCTCCCTTCCTCCTCCCCTCTCCCTCCTTCGCTCCCTCCTCGCAGGAATTCCAGAGAGGCAGAGAGAGAGAGAGAGAGAGAGGCCTGGAAGAGCAGAGAGGGAGAAGAACGGATGATATATGGCCGTGGGGAGAAAATAATTTTTTAAAAAAAAAAATTATTATTATTTTTTTGCCTAAGTGCAGGTAAGGGAAGCGAGGTGAAAAATGGATCGTTCGGACCGTTGTTGCAGGTTGGCGAGAGATTGGAGGGAGATCCCCGCTACTCTCCTCGAGTACGCAAAACCCGCGTACTCGCCGGCGGAATTTTTCTTATTCTTTAATTTTTGGACCGAAGAAATAACGATAATTATTAAGCTAATTATTTGGATTTTTTTTGTCGAATAATTGTTTGGATTTTGATTAAGCTAATAAATGTTCCATTTGTTAAGGGGGAAAACGGATAATTTGATACAGCATCTTGCACCGCTTGCAGAATGAATGAATGGAAAAATATGCTCGTCGTCCGCAAAAATGCTTGGACGTAAATTATTTTCGATGACGACGATATTTTTCGTTGGCTGTTTATTTTGAGTGATCTTTTTTTTTAAGGAAGATATTTTCCGAATCATTCATTTTCCTGCAAAACACAAACGCGCCTGAGTCGTGAAAAGTTATCTCGAAACATCGTAGAAAATATTTTGACAAAAATTGTTCACATGGCAACAGATGAACAATCTAAATAGTATTTCTGTAAGTTTTCTTCAAATAAATTTAAAAAAATGGTGATGGCAGTAGTCATCATTACGAAATTTCATGTCTTTTTTTTTCCATCGTTCCAAACTTCAATCCAACATGACTCGAGATTGTTATTTAAGAGTATTGTTACCTAGTATTTTCTGAGTCGCGATAGAAAACCTTTTATATTGGAGAATGATATGGCGTGGAAAAGTTTATCTATACTTAATTGGTTTATAACTCATTAGTTTAAGTTTTGAGCCCAGGTGAGTTTGAATGGATTGATTGATCGGGATCGGATTCAAGCTTCTTCTTATATCGGGTTTGTTACGAGTTCCTAATAAATGATATCGAAGCTAATTATTGATTGGTCGACTCTCAATATATTCCAATGTTTGGCGTCTTGCGTTTCATTTACTTTGTTTATTAGCTTATATAGCGCTATGTACTTTTGCTTTCAGCACTATGCTGTAACTGCAACTCGAAAAATTGTCCGATAAAATTAATTTCGATTTATTAAATCATTTCTCCAGAAAATTAGTAGAAAATAGAAATGAATTCTCACGTATTTATTGGTTTTTCACTTCCCACATCGGATTTAAAATTGGAAATATGGATTATCATCATCACAAAAAGAGACAAACTATTTTTGTCCTGAATTACCGAAGCACATGTGCTGGACCGAATTGCTGCCCTTGTATAACCCGGGGAAGGGCAAATCGGCTTTGACAGGACGGGTCTGGGGCGCGTGGAGATCCGTCACGCTCGGTGACACGTGTCGGTGGAGAGTACCGCGGAGTCCATACTCGCGAGATCGGGTATGGCAGTTTTAGTGAAAAGCCTCGACGACTGCAAGAGCGGGAAATTGGGGAATTATTCTGGCGGCATATGCTGGTCAGGAATAGTTAAATCCGGTAATGCCACGCGCCCGTGCTTGCATGACCGCAACATTTCTTTTTTGCGCTTTTTTCTTTTTTGCCTCTCTTTCTTTTCTTTTTTTTCAGTATTTTCGGATTTCACTTTTTCCGTCCCTTTTGGAAAATATGAAAAAGAAAAAACTCAATTCAAAAAGTGAAAAGAAAAGGATTGTACACTTTTCTTTTGAACTTTTCTTCATTTTTCATGGTGAAAACGTTTTCGGGATAATATTCGGGGAAGATGGCACAAATAATTCCTAACCTTTAATCCAACGTGCAATGTGATCTCTAAATTTTTAATTTGTTCAATATCGTCCCTGACTTTTGATACATATTTAATTTAGTTATTCAACTATGTGTAAATATTCGGTGTAGTCTTTTCATTATATTGAACATATACCAAAAGTTTAGGGATCATATTGAAAAAATTAAAAGTTCAGATATCACATTACACATTGGATCAAAATTTAATGACCACATTGAATATTAGGCTCAAGTTTAGAAACCGCATTACACATTGGATCAAAGTTCAGAACTCTCTATGACACTGTCGCATATTTAAATACTCTAGCATTGGTAAACTATTCCTAGCAAATATCGCATTAGTTTATACTATACCGTCCACGTTGTCAAGATTAGAAGAAAAAATTTGTCAACATTATGTTTGACTGGAGGGCAAATCTGCCACGGTAGATAATTTAAGTGGAAGAAATCAAGGAGAGAAGATTGGTGCATCTGGAAAGGTCCTTGGTTAAACAAATATTTTTACAGGATTAAATTAATGGACTGACCTTATAATATAATTTTCTTTGCCATCCCCCAAGTAAATTAAATGGGTTGGGTTATTTAACAATGGGCAAATCTAGGATTTCTTATTTTATTGGGAATTGTTTTACAGCACAGCGACGCATGTGTGGCTAGCGTGACATGTGTAATCGAGCCAAAATTTTGGTTGATAGGGATCCCAAAAAATGCACTCGAATTTTCTATATATAGAATACATAATCGAGGGATGGTCCTACTCATTCTTGTATCCTATGATTTTTTTTTTGTTTTTATTGATATATTTATTTAATCATTTTCGTCACAAGATCGTGTATCCAATCAAATCGGTTTTAATAGAGTAATATCGGGTACGAAATAAGTGAAAACTTCGTTTCTTTTCTCTTTACGTTGGCTGATATAACATAAATATGCAAAGGGACGATCGCACGAATGATCCTTGAATTTTAATCAAACGTGCAATGCCGTCTTCAAACTTTTAATTCATGCAGTGTGGTCCCTGAATTTTGGCCAAGCTGTCAATGTCGTCTTTGCACTTTTAATTTGTTTAATACGGTACCTAAAATATTGGTAAACATTTAATGCAATCCTTAAATTATACGAAGTTGTTTTAAAAGTTCAGGGATCACGTTAAATAATGAATCAAAGTTCATAGATCACATTAAGCACACCCGTGTCATTTTCCCACAAGACTATTCATTTAGTTTTCTAATTTACCGGAGTCCCGATCGAGCACGGATGGGTCTGAATTTAATTATCCACATTATTTCTTTCAAAAAATTGCGAGCTAATTTTTTCGGGAGGATTAAAGGAACGTGAGGAGGACGAAGACAAACGCACCAAAAAGCACGAACACATGGTCGGCGATGGTCCAATGCATCCGATAAATGTCATTCTGTTCGCACGTAATTGGGGGCCACCTGTCGAGCGAGAGAGAGAGAGAGAGAGAGGAAGAAATCAAGACGACTAAAGTCAAGGAAAGCCAAAAACGGCTGGGCCCGATGGGCTGCCGCCACGTGTCCCTTGCGATCGACACCTAATTGCAATTGATAACGCACTCGGGGACTTCCCAAGAGGATATTCCCCGCATCTCCGGTTACCAAACTTCAGTGGCAGGGGCATTTGGTAGGTTGCCAAATAATAAAAATTTCTATTCTTTTATTTTAAAAATTAATTTAAAAATAGAAATCAGTTTGTTAAAAATTTTGTGCCCGGACATAAATTTACAAAAAATTTATTCTCTGTTAGTTTTTGCTAAAATTTACGTCAAATTGTTGAGTTGGATAATACTTAACGGTTGACGAGTGTATTGATTTATGATTTTACCCATTTATTTATCACAAGTTTACAAATTTATGATTTTTCATGATATTAATCCAATTTTACGGGTGGTAAATTTGTTATAAGTGTACCAGTTTAAGATTTTTAGTAATCAAAAAATTAATTCGAGGTAAATCTATCACTGGTATATCGACTTTAAATTTTTCGTAGTATTAATCCTTAAATTAATGAGGTTTGGAGACTAATAGGCAGTCCTTTTATATGGCCGAGAGAGGGCCCATGTTGTGGGATAGCATAGCTATCTCATATTGCCATAAATACTTACCTTAGTAGCTATCCCATGTAGCCCAATACTTTTTTTGTAGGATGATTGGTTTTTGTCAATTGCTTTGATTTTTTGAGTTTTCATTATACATTAAAATTAACGACGAAAAAAAAAGAAACTTTAAAATGGATTTCCTTTTCTTCATAGCAAGATTTCGATTTTTGTTTTATTGGTTCGCTTTGGGTTGAGATAAAGATGAACATTAATTTTAACCTCTAAGGCTGCGTTTGGTCGACCGGATAAAAGCCAGGATAGGATATGTTTTATCCTATCCTGCGTTTGGTGGTAGTCCAGGATAGGATAAGGTCGGATATAGACCGGATATAGCCTGGATAAAAAAATCCGGTGGGAGGGTGGGATAGACCCGGATAGGATTTCTAATGCTTATATTTTCAAAAACGCTACACTCCACTCGTCGACATCTTCATCCCCCCACCTTGTACGCTTTCACCAAAAAAATTTCTCCACTTTTTTTTCCTCACTAACTCCTCTGGACCCATGAATAACAAAAATAAAAAAATAAAAATTATCCTATCCGACTTTAAATCTGTAGTCCACCAAACAATGGACAGGATATGAAGAAATCCCAGGATTTCTTATCCTATCCTATCCAATCCTATCCCGTTTAGAAATCCGGACGACCAAACGTAGCCTAAGGGATTGGTTTAATCATTAAGTATTTAGTTTGAACCTAACGGATCTTATGTCAAGTTATCCTATTGTTCCATCATATCTAGCTTCGGTCATGTCCATTACCCAGTGAGTAGAGCTTTATCGATTCGCATGGACAGTGCAGTTTGCGTGTATCCTTAGGAATAGTCAGGTACAAGTACCCATACTATGAAAAAACAAACTAAACCAGACCAGATAGACCCTCAAACTAACATAAAATCGAAAATTTAAAAATCATTAGATTGGTTCAAAGGGTTTTTGCTCGAACATTACCCAGATCTAGACTCTTTATATGACCAAAAATGCGAGGAAGGGTTGATCTGCACCGGCGACTCCCTCGTGTTACCGTTAGGGTTCCATAAGATTATAGATTGAGCTCCTGCACTGGCCGAGACCTTAAAGTCCAAAGTCGATAGGTCCGTCCCCAGCTATCGAGATTTCGACAATCAGGAAATCTCTCCGCATGAGATATGTCCCAGTTAGATCCGCGAATCGCCCTGTATTTCTGCTAGGCATCATTCCGTGGGCTTGAAAACCGGAAGGATTTGACAGTTCAAGGTCGACCTCTCGTGGCTGGTCCAAGGTGACATCACATACGTATCACGAGTTGGATCTGCTGGACAAGTTCCGTCGAAATGCTTTGCCAATGGATAAGCCAGCCGGCAAGAGATTGGCCAGGAATGGATCTATTGCGGGCTTCTTTTGTTTCTTGCAATTCAATGGGCTCTTTGGATCTATCACGAGTTGCGACCGCGATTGGGAGGAATGAAATTGACCAAACAAGAGAACCAAAAAAGGTCGGCCTTCACAGCATCATGTGCTTGCAAAAAAACTCCTATTCGATTTATCCGATGAATCTCTCTAGATTTTCAATTGGACAAGTTCCGTTGAAATTCCTCCCCGATCGCGACTCGCGAATGGGCTTCGGGCTCGACCCTCGATGTCAGGTCGGATCCTGGTCTGCTCCGACCCGACATGTAAGCCCAGAAATTTCGTCGGTCCTGGATCGAGCTTGTTTCGGCCCGGCCCGGCCCCTGTACTAGCCCAATCTCACAGGCAAAGAGAGAAGCACGAGATTATGTACCTCTTTTGCTCTTTAGGTGTTAGCTTGACGGATTCTTTTTCTGCAATTTCTCTTTCTTGACTTGAGTTGACGTGAAATTTCTGCTTTTGTTTAGATTAGTTCTTTATCACCGTTTCGTGTTTTTCATTTTCCTTTTTCCTCGGAGCTCCATCTTTCATTTGAATAATTACCGTGAAAGTATCACATAAAAATTGAGAACATTACAAAAAAAAAAAGCCATAAACCTATTATTCATATGTCAAATCAGTCATAAACTTTTTGATGATTTGCTGATGTTATTCTTTCAATTAATTTTGGCTTGAAAATGTTGACGTGGATACTGACCGTTTTATGTTGAATGATTTTTTTCTTTTCTTTTCTTACCGTGGGCTGGCAAGAGCTTGCGACCCTTTGCTCAAATGAGGCAAAGGCCACGGCTCCCTCATCAAATCTAGCCCAGGCAAAGAAGTTGCGTCCTTTGCCAAATTTGGGTGAGGATTGCAATGCCCTTGCCTATGGCATGTGATCTCTGCCGGCTAGCATCAAGGTCGCGGAAGAAAAAAAAGACAAAAAAAGGAAAAAAGTAAAAATTAAAAAATTTGCAAAAATTATTTACGTCAATATCGGCTGTGCCACGTCGAATGGACATTGTCCATGATAACAATTTCTCATTAGAATTGACCAGAATGACTATATTGACAAATCGTGAAAATGATTTTCAATTAAATTGATTAAATTAAAAGGTTTTATGATTGAATGGCCACGACCTTCTCCTCACTCAAAATGACCTTCCTCCACGACATCAATTCCGCCAATCTTCATCTTGTTACCATTGGGAACGGTCAAAGTCCGACGTCGACGACCACAGATTACCACGAAACAAACACAGTCCGGTTGCTCTTCACCATAATAACCTAAGCTAACCGCTCTTCATGGTCGGCGAGGCCGGAAAAAATTCAGTTAGGAGGGACAATATAAAAATGTTTTAGAGCTTCTTATCTCGAAGGAGGGGAAGACTTTGATATGTTCATGAAAATTTGGTATGTCTTTCTAATGTAAAAATTGCCCTAAACACCGAGCGACAAGTGGTTGGATCCGTCTATGCTAGTGGTAATCGCATGCTCGATCGCGGTACCTTCGTCTCGTAGATGGGCAGTTTTACGATACTCTGAAAAAACGTATACCCAAGTTGAAGTTACTCACGATTTCCATAACTCTTATATAAAATATCACAACACCCAACAATTGGGATAATTATCTGAAAAGTCTTAAACCTATTGTACAGGACCAATTTGTCATAAACCTTTCAATTATGCTAATTTAGTCTTAAACCTATTATACATAGGTCGATTCAGTCCTAAACCTTTCAATTGTGTCAATTTAGTCTTAAACCTTTCGACAATTTGCCAAAATAATCATTCTGGGTAGTTCTGGTCGGAAATCGTCGAATAACTATATTAGCAAATTGCCAAAGGGTTTAGGTCTAAATTGACACAATTATTCGACTAAAAAAATGGTACAAATAAAAATTTAAGACTGAATTGTTCGTCATATAATAAATTTAGGACTGAATAAGATTAAGGATTGAATTGACCGTTTTTTCTTACAAAAATTTGAAGATTTTTATAATCAACGGGCGAGATTTACTCTCTCTTTTTTTTATTCGACGGTGATCGAGAGGCATCAATGATTCAATCCTCGCGAGAACTGGCCATAATGAGTAATGTCACGTCGTGGGTCTCCTGTCTTGTTCAGTTTGGTGGTTTCATTTCATTATCAACTCTACCACCGCCGGAGGACTTGCATCGATTTTTTCAAAGTTCGATCATAGAGAGAATCGAATGTCCATCCAACGCATCGATTTCACGCGTCTGCATTAACAAGTTGTCGACTAGTATCATCGAAGGATGTTGGTTTGGTTGCTTGAAGATGATATGAGGACAAATCATCATGTATCGTGGTTGACAAATTTGACCGGTGTTTCGTTAGAATTTCTCTTGCAACGAAATATCTTTTCCCGTCTTTTTTTTTTTTCAGTTTTTATCAAAGGAGATGAATTTTGGGCCAATTCTGAATTGAAGATATCAGGGCCAAATAGGGAAATCAATAGCTTGACTTCGAACCAAACTATACAAACTCAAATCGCGCCAAAATTTAATGGACAACAAAATTTGGAAGGTACATCTGTTACAAAAGAACCAAACGTGAACAAACTCTGCTGGAATTTAATTGACAACAAAGCTTGAGAACGCCAATATATCACACTGAAATTTAATCGATGATACAACACCTAAGGTAGAGATACTTGTCGGAATTTAATTGACGACGCGGATCTGAAAACTACAGCTGAAAAGCACGTCGAAATTTAATCGACGACCCGAGTCTTACAGGATAAAAGACGATGCACGAGAGTAAAAACAACGAAAAATAGCAAATTTGTTTGATCTGTACGGGAATAGATGGCGAGTGGTATTTATGGTGATTGTGTGGTGATTGCTTCTTGGTGGTTTCTAACTATTGTGTTGCTCCTCAAACGGTTTCCGTCGATTGCCTTCGTGTGTCCTTCCGAAAGTCTCGTGCCCATACTTCCACGATCTCTTGACTTTGTTCTTCGGCTGTTATTCCTCTTGAGAATGTGTGCAATCTTGTTCCCAAGTGGTTTTCATCCCGACAATTTCTTGTTCTCGAATTGTTGCCCTCTCACAATGTTCTTGTTCATGTCGATTGCTTCACAATCTCAACTGCCAGGTGTCGTGATCTCGAACTTGCAATTATATCTTAATACTTCTCTTGTGGCCGCCCCGTCGTCTTAATTGCTTGGGCCTCTGATGGCTTCGAACTTTGAGTTGTACTTCAACTCTTCCTATGTTTTCATTGAACTGTGCATCACCTAGATTTGGTCAACATTCGAATGGATCTGATGGCCGAAGC
This sequence comes from Syzygium aqueum, assembly GCA_031216185.1. Taxonomy (NCBI): domain Eukaryota; kingdom Viridiplantae; phylum Streptophyta; class Magnoliopsida; order Myrtales; family Myrtaceae; genus Syzygium; species Syzygium aqueum. The sequence goes on from CM062233.1 coordinate 10,994,046, forward strand.
CCTCGGAACCCCTGGCTCTGCAACAAGTACTTTGGCCACGGGGGCCAACTTGAGTTTGAGCCATGAGATGGAGGAAGTTAAAGTGATTCTTGAAAATAACCTTTTAGATCTTCTTAAAGTGGAAATCGTACATTTTCTCGGTCGGCTCTTTGTTTTCCCTTTCTGATGCGAAAAAGGGTTTTGCATAATCATGTATTCCTTTTCGCGAAACGAATGCGCCCTAATTCCAACGTGATTTCCTCCTTCTCGAATGCCAACTTTGCTTGAAGGCACCCGAGAAGATCGGGGAAAAGGGTTACTAGGAGCATATACCTCCTTTTGGCTGCTCCTAAACTCCTCAAATCGCAGCTGGCCTCCTGAACCCTAGAATAATCAAATTTGTACCACCAGGAGTCGACCCACCAGAACATTGCCGAATGCAAGAACTCCAAGACTCAAGAGCCCTAATCACCAAACACTGCTCAACAACGTGCATACAAAAAGCTAAGCCCTGCGGCACAGCACAGGGGACTAGACTTTTCCATGTGCTTTCTTGGGATTTTCAGGATAGGGTGCTATCTTACCGTTCTAAAATCTCTAACACTAGATAGGCTTTTGTACGTGAAAAAGTTCAAAAAGGGAAGATCATTTTTCAACATATAAGAATGGAGGACCGGTTTGCATATATTTTTACTAAATCTCTGTGGGGTAGTAGAGTGAGTTTTTTATGTAATAAGTTGGGATTATTTGATATTTACATCCCAACTTAAGGAAAAGTGTGAGAAAATATGTTAGTAAGGATAGAATAGTCATTTTACGAGGTTTTGCTCATATATATATACATATATATTATTGTTATCCCTTTGTTAATAATAATAAGAAGAAATGATTATCTCCTTAAACATAATCAAATCCCACAGCTACACAACGCCGTAATCCGCCATTTCCATAAAATTGCACAGCTCAAACAGTGAAAAAAGTCAAGCTTCATGGCTCGAATTTCACCGAACTTCGATTTTAAACCCTAATTCCAAAAGCTTCTCCAATTGGAAGAACGAAAGGAGTGGACACTTCCCCAGCATTGCGATACGTGATCGATCCGACCCAATGAGACACGGCATATTCGCGAAAACTCGTCTTTCGCCTTTTCTTTTCTCTCTTGTCCATCCCTTATCCTTCTTCCTTTCTTGTCTCTCTTATTGACCAAAAACTCGTCGTTGGGGTCCAGGTGGAAGTTTCCCTCCGAGTCCCGGACAGACAGGTTCGCCACCGTTTCCCACTTCCTTTCCAGGACACGATGGAGAGTCAACGCCTCCTCGGTTGACTTCCCGCTTCAAAAGCCAAAGTCAGGAACGAACGAGTTCCTTCCTCGCGGCTCGATTCATCATCCTCGCCAGCCCAATCCCTTCCCCCACCACCACTTCCGATGGTGTTCAAGTACTACACTTTCGTCATCGAGGATGATTTCCTCCACACTCGGCCCGGCTCGCCGCCGGCCTTCTCGCTTTCGCCATCTCCTGAAGCTTGCGGTGGTTGCATTGGTGCCGTCAGCAGATCCGGCAAGTTGCAACTCCGAAATCAATCCAGGTTTTCCATGTCCCCGAAACCCAGTAGACTTGGAAACCGGCATCTCAGTTCATCCCCGAAACCCAGTAGTCATGAAAACCTGCATCTCAGTTTAAGTCAAATCTTGAAAGCTGCTCGCAATTTTTCTCCCTCAATGCAAATAGGAGAAGGGGGGTCCGGAAGGCACAGTTAGAAGGTGGGCAGTTTGTTGCCATAAAACGAGCAAAGAAGGTGAGTGGCATTGCTGATTTTCTCTCTATTATTGACTCTGCTGGTGCCAATTTTTTATGAACCACTTTTGCTGGTATCACCAAAAGAGTCCGGAAGGTTAAGTACGTTCAAATCCAGAGAACATAGTTTCCTGCTACTCTCAGTTTTGTGGTTTGAAATGTTAATTGTCTCGTTACATGATGCATCATGCATTTTCCAAAAGAGTCCAGAAGGTTGAAGAATGTTTAATTCCACAGAACACAGTTTACTGCAACACTCTGGTTTATGCTTTGAAGAATTTAATTATCTCATAACATGATGCATGCATTTTGCAAAAGATAATTGCACGAAATGGTTGACTGCTCGCTATTCGTAGAAATGGGCTCGTCGTCTGTGCATGCTAGGATCACGACTCTTTCGTTAGCTAGACTAGACAAGTACTTTCCCATTTTCTCATTTTTGTCAGAGTAGGACTGTTGGTTCGATATTTTGGGTCCGGTTCTCCTTCATTATAATATATTGTGTTTTCTTGTCAAGGTCAAGTCAGCATGACACAATCCAATCTGCATTTTCGGTTTAAACTGCAGCTAAAATGTGACTCCACTTTAAAATGGGAAAGTAGGTCATACCCACTTCCCATGTAATGTGCAGTATGGATTGGGTTTTGGATGATGGCGCGAGTGCTATCTCTGGACATTTTTAATTGCAAATCTTCTGTGCAGGAAAACTTTGGGAGTTTGCGAACTGAATTTAGCAGTGAAGTTCAGCTTCTTTCTATAATTGATCATCGGAGTCTGGTGAAGCTACTTGGTTATATCGAGGAAGGAAATGAGCGTCTTATTATTACGGAGTACGTGGCAAACGGTACTCTTAGAGAACATCTGGATGGTGAGATTACGAACTGTGAAAGCCATCTCTTTCTCTGGGCAGAATAACATTGCGGGCATCTCACTTGACTTTCTTGCAGGTCTACACGGGAGAATCCTTGATTTTAATCAAAGGCTTGCAGTTGCAATTGATGTTGCTCATGGCCTGACTTATCTGCACTTATACTCAGGTGAAGAAATTTCCCCCTCTTGCACCAGTTGCTGAAACCCTCATCAGCAAATTACTCCATTTGTTTCATGAAGCATGTTGAATTAATACATCATGCTGTGAACAAAAACCTGTTTGTCCCGTGTACTGATGCATCGCCCTGAAAGCTTCGCAGCGAGTTGAAAACTTCTTAAACCCACATTTAACAGTCTTCCTTTTCCTCGTTTCCATTTATTGTGCTCTGCAGAGAAGCAAATTATCCACCGAGACGTGAAGTCATCCAACATTCTTTTGACTGATAGCATGAGGGCTAAGGTGGCGGATTTTGGATTCGCAAGGCTAGGTGCTGGCGACACCGATAAAACTCACGTCTCCACCAAAGTGAAAGGCACAGCGGGTTATCTCGACCCAGAATACCTGAGAACCTATCAGCTCACCCCCAAAAGCGATGTGTACTCTTTTGGGATCCTGCTCATAGAGATCCTAACTGGACGTCGTCCCATCGATTTAAAGAAGCCAGTCGATGAACGGGTGACACTTAGATGGGTAAGCTAAAACTTGCTCCTGTAGGTGGAAAATAAATTCATTCTCTTAAGATCTGGTCCCATAGCCAATGTTTCATTACGTGTTCAGGCCTTCAGGAAGTTCAGCGAAGGAAATGTCGTGGACCTCATGGACCCAAGAATGGAGGAAATAGTGGATGGAGATATCCTGATGAGGATTTTTAATTTGGCTTTTCAGTGCATCGCGCCCGGACGATTGGATCGGCCCGATATGAAGGTCGTGGGTAAAGAGTTGTGGGGGATAAGGGTGGACTATCTCAAGAGTCTGAGGAGAGGGTAGTGAGAGTCAGTTCTCAAATATGTGCGAGTAGCAGAATGCATTCAGATAAATTGTTCATTGTCTAGACACATGGAATGGTTATGCTTGTCTCTCTAGTTTGTTACCCCAAGAAAGCTTCATTTGGAGTTGACTCATGACAAAATCGTTTCTTCCTTAGCCTTGGTATCACAGTTCTCTCTCTCTCTCTCTTCATACATCATATGAAATTGTCTGTATGGTGGTATGTAAGTTTGGGGATCTTGTTCTATTGAAGTGTTCTGGTAGGATCTGTCAATAATAAAATACAGCGACAATATTAGCAGTCTCATTAGTTTGTTCTTGTTTGCTCTACCTGATCTTCACAATAACTGGAATGGTCTTTCCTTCTCTTTCTATCTCACCAATCAGTTTTTATTTGTGAAGATTGATAGCGAAACTTCGGACAGAAGGCATTGGCCCTTCATTTATGGGAAGACTTTGGACTATAGCTCTTGGCAATTGAGTTGACAGTTCTTCATCTGTTTCTATCTCTACATGGTGCTGTCCAAAGCTTGAATCTTCCTATTCACTCTGTTTTACCAGCTAGCTCCAACATGAATTATGTTCTCAAATGCTATCAGCTCATCGAGACATCTGAGTGCCCCTTCAATTTTTTGATTATGCTCGCGAAAGTACAAGGTTAAAACCGCACTTGAGTGACAATGATAGGCCTCGTCGTTTTGGCAACTAATGTGATAATTTGGCCAGATAATGAGAAGTGTAACAACTGAACAGATCAGTACAGCTTTCATCGCCTTTCAAGCGGCAATTTTTCCGCCAACACAAGTTAGAGGGATATCAAAATTTAATTATGGCGGTATGCAGTGAAACACTTTGCTGGGACATATCGATTACAGCAGGACTCAGGCCAATTTTATCTGCTCAAAGCTGAGTTGCATAAGCAACGTGATTAGGCTCCTCCTCAACGGGTGATCAAGTGATTTTCTGTCTTCATACGCAAGATTGTCGTACTAAAATGGATTTAGCCAACGAGGAAGCGTCAATCTCCATCTTTTCCATCCGCTCCTTGTCAATGCCGGGTGCAAGCTTATTATGTCTTCTGGCATGAAATCGTGTCTCGTCAATATCCCCACCACAGGTGATATCTGAAATACGACTTTAAGTGAGTTCACGGATGATATATGAGCAGAAAGAAAACCAGTTTCATTCATATTTTAATTCAACCATAGCAGGCACCGTGGAAACAGAATTTGACATTCAGAGAGAAATTTGGAGAAGGAAATGATAGAGGGTGTCATTGTTCAGAGAAATTCTTGAACAATGCAGATATAGTAGAAGAGCATTCCACCAAACTAGTCCACAAAAAGGAAACAGAAAAAAATGTTCCAAACTAAAAGAAGATCTGGGTCAGAAGCTAGTTAAGCTAACTCAGGAGGTCGATGATAAAAACATCATCAAACGAGTTTCGAACTACGTGGTTTCATCATCGTATTCGAGTGAAAGGAGTTACGGAGTTATAAAGATAGTCCTTGTATTACGAGTGCTTAGAAAATTGCTAACGCATATAGAACTTACCCTGTGGATCTTCGGAATCACTAGCAGGTGTCTCGAACCAACTTCACGGACAAGTATGAGCGCTTTTGCTAATGACATGGTTTCCACGACGGTGTAAGGCGAAGTGCTAGTGAATGGGCGCAAATCCAAGAGCATGTTCTCCTCCATTTGGTCGGCATTTCCCGATCCCTTCTTTGCAAAATCGACTGCCGAAAACTGCTCGGAGACATCGATGCCTGTAGGCTCTGGAGAGGACAGGAAGGCCTTCTTCTTTAGTAGTTCTATGAGATGCGCTCGCAGTATCGCACCGTACAAAACGGGGGATTCTGAAAGCGGACGCTCATCAATCACCTGGAGCCCATTGTTTATTGTTAGTTCTGAGCACGCGCACAACATTTCCAACCTTCTCAACGCCGTGAAATAGCTGGAGCGGACCTTTGGAATTTTTTTTTTAATCTTTTATTTTTGGACGAACAAATAACAATGATTAAGCTAATCATTTGGATTTGGTTAGGCAAATCAATGCTCCATTTGTTTATGGAAAAACGAATACTTTTGGAAAGTGTTTTTCTTGTAAAATAACGTCTCGCGTCACTTGCGAAATGAACCGATGGAAAAATCTTCTCGTCGTTTGCGAAAATATTTGGAAGTAAATCGTTATCAACGATGACTGACATTTTTCACCGGCTAATTATCTCGAACGATCTTTCTCGCCTTTACTTCAGATGGCCAAGGGAGGACCGATGTTATGGGATGGCATAGCTTATCTCGATTCGCCATTAATACTTAATCTTATTAGCTATCCCATGTATCCTTAGGAAGAGTCGAGCTACAAGGTTCGAGTACCCATACTCTAAGAAAAAATGCCGAAGCAGACTAGATAGACCCTCAAACTAACATAGAATTGAAAATTCAAAAAAATTATTAGATTTGTTCAACGGTTTTTGCTCTAACGTTACATCAAATCTATTACGAACCTTTTAATTATTAAATCTATTATTCATACATCAAATCAATCATGAACCTTTTAATGATTTGTTAATGTAATCCTTTCAATTAATTTTGATGAGAAAACATTAATGTAGATACCGACCGTTCTACGTGAATTGATTTTTTCTTTTCTTTTCTTTACTTATTGTGACTTGGCAAGAGCTTCTGACCCTTTGCTCAAATCACGCAAAGGCCACGACTCCCTCATCAGATCTGGGCTAGGCAAGGAAGTTGTGGCCTTTGTCGAATTTGGGCGAGGATCGCAATGCCCTTGCCTATGGCTTGCAACCTCTGCCGGTCAGCATTGAGGTCGTGGGCCGGCAAAGGGAAATAAGAACAAAAAAATTAAAAAATGTCAAAATGTAAAAAAAATTAAAAGAATTGCAAAATTATCTACATCAACAGCGGCTGTGCCACGTGGAATGGATAGCGTCCATGTCAACAATTTCTCATTAAAATTAGCCGGAGTGACTAAATTGACAAATTATGAAAATGATTTCAATTAAATTGACTAAATTAAAAAGGTTTTAAGATTGAATGGCCACGACCGTTCTCCCCACTCAAAATGACCTTCCTCCACAACATCAATTCCGCCAATCTTCATCTCGTCACCATCGAGAATGGTCAGAGTCCGACGTCGACGACCACAGATTACCACGGAACAAACACAATCGGATCGCCCTTCACCGTAATAACCTAGGCTAACCGCTCTTCAAGGTCGGTGCGGCCGCAAAAACTTCAGTTAGGAGGGACAATATAAAATTGTTTTGGAGCTCCTCGTCTCAGAAAAGGGGAAGACTTCGATATGTTCATAAAAATTTCATACGACCCAAAGGTTTCTAATGTAAAGATTGCCCTAAACACCGAATGACAAGAGGTGGGCCGATCCATCTATGCTAATGGTAATCGCATGCTCGATCGTGGTACTTTCGCCTTGCAGACGGGCAGTTCTACGATACTCCAAAAAAACCGATACTAGAGTCATAGTTACTTACGATTTCTATAACTCTTACATAAAATATCGCAACACCCAACATTTGGGATAATTATCCGAAAAGTCTTAAATCTATCGTACATGACTAACTCGTCCTAAACTTTTCGATTGTGCCAATTCAGTCCTCAATCTATCGTATAGCGGCTGATTCAGTCATAAATGTTTCAATTGTGTCTATTTAGTTTTAAACCTTTCAACAATTAGCCAAAATAATTATTTCGGGTAGTTCTAGTTAGAAATCTATATTGGCAAATTGCCAAAAGGTTTAGGATTAAATTTACACAATTATTCAATTAAAAAATGGTACAATTAAAAATTTAGAACTGAATTGATCGTCGTATAATAAGTTTAGGAACCGTTTTTTCTCCAAAAAAAATTTGAAGATTTTTATAATCAATAGGTGAGATTTACTCTCTCTTTTTTTTGTCCGACAGTGATCGAGAGGTAGCGACGATTCAATCCTCGCAAAAACTGGCCACAATGAGTAATGTCGCGTCGTGGGGCTCCTGTCATGTTCAGTTTGGTGGTTTCATTTCATTATCGACTCTACCCTCGCCTGAGGACTTTGCATCCATTTTTTCAAAGTTCGATCATAAAGAGAATCGAACGGTGCATGTCAATCCACGACATCATAGAACGCGTCGATTTCACGCGTTTGCATTAACAAGTTGTCGATTAGTATCATCGAAGGATGTTGGTTTGATTGATTGAAGATGATATGAGGACAGATCGTCGTGTATCATGGTTGACAAATTCGATCGGTGTTTCGTTGTAATTTCTCCCGTAATGAAATATCTTTTCCTGTCGTTTTTTGGGTTTTTATCAAAGGAGATGAATTCTGCGCCAATTCCGAATTGAAGATATCCAGCCAAACAAGGAAATCGATAGCTTGACTTCGAACCAAACTATATAAACCCAAACCGCGCTAGGATTTAATGGACAACAAAGTTTGGAAGGTACATCCGTTACAAATGAACCAAACGTGAACAAACTCTGCATTAATTGATAACAAAGCTTGAGAACGCGAATATATCACACTGGAATTTAATCGATGATGTAATACATAGGATAGAGATACACATCGGAATTTAATCGACAACGCGAGTCTCAAAAAATAAAAAATGGTGCACGAAAGTAAAGATAATGAAAGATAGCAAATTTGTTTGATCTGTGTGGAGGTTTCAATAGATGGCAAGTGATATTTATAATGATTGTGTGATGATTGCTTCTTAGCGGTTTCGAGCGGTCGTATTCTCCTCAAACGGTTTCCGTCAATTGCCTTCATGTCCTTCCGAAACCGTTTGTTCTTCGGCGGTAATTCCTTTGAGAATGTGTGCAATCTTGTTCCCAAGTGGTTTTCATCCCGACGATTTCGTGTCCACGTTCTCACAATCTCATAATCTTGTTCTCGGATTGTTGCCCTCTCACAATGTTCATGTCGATTGCTTCACAATCTCAACTGCCCAACATCGTGATCTTGAACTTGCAATCATATCTTAATACTTCTCTTGTAGCTGCCCCTGATGGCTTGGAACTTTGATTTGTACTTCAACTCTTCCTATGTTTTCATTGAACTGTGCATCGCCCTTCGCTCATCAGCATATTCGTTGGTGACTTACTACTATGCCTATCGTCATCGTATATTGACAACTGATTCACGGATTTACTACTATGTCTTGCCGATGCGTATGCCTAATATCAATCGTTAATTGATGGGTCATCAGCAATGTGTCACGTGCATGACAATGCCCATGCACTAGTCACTTGTCAATCACACGATTGCTCATGTTCATGTATTAATCACGTGCTCATCCATGTCGACAACTCGGCTGAATTTGGTGTCAATAATAGGAAATGAGAGAAAAATCCAAAAGAGAATTCCTTCCCTTTTTCTCTTCTCACAAATGATCTTTGACTCTAGTAGAAACAATTTAGAGAGGGCAAATGTGTGCAAACTCAAAAGTCTCATTGCATCGTCCTGTCACAACTGTCGAGCAACGGTCAATTTGTTCAATGCAACTGCTTTTCTAGTTTGGTAGATATCTTCATGGTGAAAAAAAAATTAAAATTATTGTATTTTTTTAAGTGCTTGGCATGTATAAAGAAGAAAATCTTGATATGCTTTTCAATAGGGAACAACAGCTCAACCTTAAAATCTTGGATGTTGAGGGTCCCGTATTTGGCCCCAAATCCCTGGTCTAGTAGCCGAGGATTCGGGTTCGGTCCACTCGATCTTGGAAGTGAGCACTGGAGACCTGGATTTGGTTAACATTCGAATGGATTTGACAACTGAGGCCCTTGGAACCCTTGGCTCCGCAGCAAGCACTCCGGCCGCGGGGCAACCTGAGTTTGAGCGACGAGATGCCGGAACTTCGAGTGACTCCGAAAATGACCTTTGATCTTCTCAGAGTGGAAACCGTACATTTTCTCGGTCAGCACTTTGTTTTCCCTTTCTGATGCCAAAAAGGGTTTTTCCATAACCACGTTTTCCTCTTTTCGTGAAACGAATGCACTTTAATTCCATCGTGATTCCCGCCTTCTTGAACACCACCTTTGCTCGAAAACAGTCGAGAAGATCAGGGAAGAAGATTACTAGGAGCATATACCCCCTCTTTTGGCTGCTCCTAAACTCCTCAAATTGCAGCTGGCCTGAACCCTAGAATAATCAAATTTGCACCCCCATGAGTCCAACCACCAGAACATAGCTGAATACAAGAACTCCAACACTCAAAACAGCCCTAATCACCAAACACTGCTCAACAACTTGCATTCAAAAAGCTAAGCCCCTGCGGCATAGCACATGGGACTTTTAGACTTTCCGTGTGCTTTCTTGGCATTTTCCTGGCGAGGCCCACCCCCACCTGCGATGCCCACCATTGTCCATTCCCAAAAGGGGGCGGCCATCAATCATTGTCGTTCGCGGAGCTTTGATATTTTTCGTTGCGTGCGCGTACGTAGTCGGATCCTTTTCACTCGGTCCCTTGTCTACAATCATTCGTGCATAATTCGCGTTTTTTCAACACCACGTGCGGCCCTTTTTACACCGTCAGAAGCAACGAAACCGCGAGGCGTCTTCCTTGTCCCACCCCCCCTCTCTCTCTCTCTCCTCTCGTGCGCGTTGTCTTGACGCTTTCGGTATTTGGATCGACTACGTAACTCGTTTACGAGCGCCGTGACGTTGCTCACCGAGCTAGGAATGGACGCGTGCGCGTGCAGACCGAGCATTAGCCGGGTCGATTTCTCTGTTCGTCTCGTGCAAACAATCTCATGTACGTGCCACCCTTCCGGAACCTGGCTCCATGGCTCGCGAAATCGAAGGGGGTATTCCATGACTTCGTGGCTAAATACGCATGATGGTAGATTCACAGAGCTGTGCAACTTTTCCCAATAAAGAATACATACCGTACAAAAGCTGGAGTGGTTGACACTCATAAGCATTCAAGCTCCACCCTCAAGACCTAACCTTGGCCACCCTCTCCAAGCTTTTGAAATGTCAAAGGACCCAATATGTGCTTCTAGATTAAGGACAGATCACAGATTAACAACCATGAGAAGATTGTAGCTGATTTCTTGCACGCTTTTCAACCAGAGAACATAAATTCATTAGTTTTCTTGATGCCCCTCTTAGCAATTTCAAGGATTGACTAGCCGCAGTTGCCGAAAAAAGAGAACAAAATGAAACGTCACGCCAGATTACATGTGGGAAAACTATGCTGGAGTTGGGCCACGATGGGATACATTTCGTCACTTCCTCCACAAGCAGCACGAGGAATGAAAATCGCTGGTCAAATTGTAAACTTGTGGGGAACACTCGACGAAAGGGAAAAATTCTACTGGATGAACCATTTTCCACGAAAATCGACAGGAGTCGATCCGTTGACTCTCGCCGGTCAAGACAGGGTCGAGCCTCTCTCTGGAAGAAGGTATTGATTCCTGCCAATTGCGCTAGGATACAGGAGAGTATTCCTGAAATTTAGCCAAAAGGAAAGGGCTAAAGAGAGCTGAGCAATCAATCAATCAACTTTGTTGGCGTGATGTAGGCGACAAAAATAAACAAAACGCCACTGGAGAGGCCTTCCGGGAAAAGCAAGCGACCCCAAGAACGGTCAAAATTGTCCACCCTGCGAGCAGTGTTCGAAATGCCTGCGTTTGCTTGTGGGCCTTTGTAGACGGCCGATGCGTTACATCATCGTCTACCTCTGTTTTGGCCGGTCATGTGAAGCTTTCCCATTTAATTCTTCGCAGCTATAAAAACGAAAAAAAAAGGACAAACGTCCCAGAACGGAGAGGCTTTGTCTCAAGCTTCAGCCGCCTTTATTTTTCTTTGGGGGGGAACTCTATGGTTGGTGCTTCTTTGCTTATTTGACTTTTTGTGAGATCAAAGCAAGTGGCATCTCATGAGGGTTTTGTTGCTCTGTGGGAGCTTAGGAACTTGGAGGGGGTTGATGATTGGAGCTTGACGAATCTTGTCCCTCAATCTTCTGATCAGTGATTGGGTTGTGTCTTCTGTCTGATTTCGCATCTGGGTCTGGAGTGAAGTCTACGCTTTTGGGGTGAAGCAGAAGGAGGAACTTTTGGGAATTCTGGGATGCTTGGTTTAGTTCAGATTTTGGGGGATTGTGGAGAGTGAGTTCGGGAAGTTGTTTCTTCTTTCCCTCGCGAAGATAGGTTCTTGCTGGGTGGACATGTAAGGATTTCATCGATTTATGGTGCACTATCAAGAAAGTGCTTCAAGAATTTCTGGGTCATAAAGCACATGAAGCGGGAGATCAGCTTTCCTTTAGTATCGGGTCTCGATCTTTTTGTAGTTTTGCGAATTGGGTTACTTTCAAGGCATCTAATTGATTCGCAGTTACGGCGAGAAATTGAACTCAGGTGTTTTCGAAGCCTTGGAGTTTACGGCCAGTTAAAAAATTTGCGTTGATTCTATAAAGCCTCAAATTCAGCGAGTGTGGCTATTAGCTTTCAGCTCCTTCTTTGTCTTCTCTCTATACTTGAAGTTGAATCTCTATGCGATTTGAAGATTTCTGACGCTGCAAGATGGTCATGAGTGCTTGAATTACCTGATAGGGGAAATTAAAGCCCTAATTATACTCTTGGTTATTGGGCTCATTGATATTTCTTAGTTTGGGTTGTCTGCTCAAGATATGGAGATGTTAGGTGCCTCTGTATTTATCTATTGAAGATAGAGGCTTTGACATATGTATTAATCGACAATGGCAATAGTCACAACAATACTCCTTCTGCTCCCACAATTGCTGAGGATATCTGCCACTGATTTCCACTTGAAGTCGAAGGTTTGTGGCACTGATCGACTGGCATATTCAAGTTATTCTGGTAGTGAATTCTTTTACATTAATGAAGAGATAGTAGACAAAAATCAGTTCTGCAATGCCCTCAAATATCACTATGAGGATGGTTGCGACCTTGAGGATTACCCTGGACCTGATTGCTCTGGGATAAATCTTTCTCTAGGTATGGATTTAATATTTGCGATGTGCTAGTAAGTGGTTGAGACTTATTGAACTGTTTTGTATGCAATGAATATAGAGGCTCATTTTTACCAAATTCTCACCATTTCTTTTTCCTTTTATGGTTTCTGGGGGGGTCAGTTCAAACGCATTTTCATGGAGGAAGAAAGTTTCTGGAGACAGAAGTTAGTGATGACAAAGTTGATGAACAGAGCCACGAGAAAGAACAGAAGAAAAGTCCAAACTTTCTTTTAACCCATAAAAGCGTCAGCTTGGTTGTACCTGGAGTTTTAGCTCTATCTTGTGTTTTAGCCTGTCCCTGCTTCTACAGAAAAAGAAAAGAAGCTGCTCACACTGTCCTTCCAAAGGATCTGAATTCAGGTAATTCCTTAGATCTTGTTGGAATGTCACTGTAAAAAGTTCTTCATATAGAAATTCTTATGCTCGTCTTTGACTAGAATGAGTGTTCAATTTGATAGCTAAATCAAATTCTTCAATGGGTTGGTCAGTGATAAAGAGTTTTTGTTCATTCCAGTAAATTCTACTCCCATATCGGAAGAGCGTCCTGCTCCTGAAAAGTTTTCTCCGCCTGAAAAGATTCCAGGGAGTCCACTTCGGGTGCCACCTAGTCCATCCAGATTTTCCATGTCCCCGAAACTCAGTAGACTTGGATCATTGCATCTCAGTTTAAGTCAAATCTTGAAAGCTACTCGCAATTTTTCTCCCTCAATGCAAATAGGAGAAGGGGGGTTCGGAACTGTGTATAAGGCACAGTTAGAAGGTGGGCAGTTTGTTGCCATAAAACGAGCAAAGAAGGTGAGTGGCATTGCTGATTTCCTCTCTCTTATTGACTCTGCTGGTGCCAATTTTTGATGAACCACTTTTGCTGATATCACCAAAAGAGTCAGGAAGGTTAAGTATGTTTAAATCCAGAGAACATAGTTTCCTGTAACTCTTAGGTTTGTGCTTTGAAGTGTTTACTATCTCATTACATGATGCATCATGCATTTTCCAAAACAGTCCAGAAGGTTTAAGAATGTTTTTTTTTTGGTAAGACCCAGAAGGTTTAAGAATGTTCAATTCCACAGAACATAGTTTCCTGCAACACTCTGGTTTATGTTTTGAAGAATTTAATTATCTCATTACAGGATGCATGCATTTTGCAAAAGATAATTGCACGAAATGGTTTGACTACTCGCTATTTGTAGAAATGGGCTCGTTGTCTGTGCATGCTAGGATCATGTCTCTTTCGTTAGCTAGACTAGACAAGTACTTTCCCATTTTCTCATTTTTGTCAGAGTAGGACTGTTGGTTCGATATTTTGGGTCCGGTTCTCCTTCATTATAATATGTTGTGTTTTCTTGACAAGGTCAAGTCAGCATTGCATTTTCCAATCTGCATTTTTGGTTTAAATTGCGGCTAAAATGTGACTCAACTTTAGAATGGGAAAGTAGGTTATACCCACTTCCCACGTAATGTGCAGTATGAATTGGGTTTTGGTTGATGGCGCGAGAGCTATCTCTGGACATTTTCAATTGCAAATCTTCCGTGCAGGAACACTTTGAGAGTTTGCGAACTGAATTTAGCAGTGAAGTTCAGCTTCTTTCTAAAATTGATCATCGGAGTCTGGTGAAGCTACTTGGTTATATCGAGAAAGGAAATGAGCGTCTTATTATTACGGAGTATGTGCCAAATGGAACTCTTAGAGAACATTTGGATGGTGAGATTACTAACTGTGAAAGCCATCTCTTTCTCTGGGCAGAATAACATTGCGGGCATCTCACTTGACTTTCTTGCAGGTCTACACGGGAGAATCCTTGATTTTAATCAAAGGCTCGAAGTTGCAATTGATGTTGCTCATGGCCTGACTTATCTGCACTTATACTCAGGTGAAGAAATTTCCCCTTCTTGCACCAGTTGCTGAAACCCTCATCAGCAAATTACTCCATTTGTTTCATGAAGCATGTTGAATTAATACATCATGCTGTGAACAAAAACCTGTTTGTACCGTGTACCGATGCATTGTCCCGAAAGCTTCGCAGTGAGTTGAAAACTTCTTAAACCCACATTTAACAGTCTTCCTTTTCCTCGTTTCCTTTTATCGTGCTCTGCAGAGAAGCAAATTATCCACCGAGACGTGAAGTCATCCAACATTCTTTTGACTGATAGCATGAGGGCTAAGGTGGCGGATTTTGGATTCGCAAGGCTAGGTGCTGGCGACACCGATAAAACTCATGTCTCCACCAAAGTGAAAGGCACAGTGGGTTATCTCGACCCAGAGTACATGAGAACCTATCAGCTCACCCCCAAAAGCGATGTGTACTCTTTTGGGATCCTGCTCATAGAGATCCTGAGTGGACGTCGTCCTGTCGATGCAAAGAAGCCAGTCGATGAACGGGTGACACTTAGATGGGTAAGCTAAAACTTGCTCCTGTTGGTGGAAAATAAATTCATTCTCTCAAGATTTGGTCATTTAGCCAATGTTTCATTACGTGTACAGGCCTTCAGGAAGTTCAACGAAGGAAATGTCGTGGACCTCATGGACCCAAGAATGGAGGAAAGAGTGGATAGAGATATTCTGATGAGGATTTTTAATTTGGCTTTTCAGTGTGCTGCGCCTGGACGATCGGATCGGCCTGATATGAATGTTGTGGGTGAAGAGTTGTGGGGGATAAGGGTGGACTATCTCAATAGTGTGAGGAGAGGGTAGTGAGAGTCAGTTCTCAAATATGTGCTTGTAGCAGAATGCGTTCAGATAAATTGTTCATCGTCTATACAAATGGAATGGTTATGCTTGTCTCTCCAGTTTGTTAACCCAAGAAAGCTTCATTTGGAGTTTAAGACTCATGACAAATTCATTTCTTCCTTAGCCTTGGGTATCACAGCTCTCTCTCTCTCTCTCTCTAGATACATCATATGCAGTTGTCTGTATGGTGGCATGTAAGTTTGGGGATCTTGTTCTATTGAAGTGTTGTGGCAGGATCTGTCGTTAGTAAAATACAGCCGACAGTCATTTGGAGTTCAAGACTCATGACAAATTCATTTCTTCCTTAGCCTTGGGTATCACAATTCTCTCTCTCACTCATGACAAATTCATTTCTTCCTTAGCCTTGGGTATCGCAGTTCTCTCTCTCTCTCTCGATCTCGATACATCATATGCAATTGTCTGTATGGTGGCATGTAAGTTTGGGGATCTTGTTCTATTGAAGTGTTGTGGCAGGATCTGTCGTTAGTAAAATACAGCTGACAGTCATTTGGAGTTTAAGACTCATGACAAATTCATATCTTCCTTAGCCTTGGGTATCACAATTCTCTCTCTCTCTCTCTCTCTCTCTCTCTCTCTCTCTCTCTCGATACATCATATGCAGTTGTCTGTATGGTGGCATGTAAGTTTGGGGATCTTGTTCTATTGAAGTGTTCTGGCAGGATCTGTTGTTAGTAAAATACAGCTGACAGTTTTAGCAGTCTCATTAGTTTGTTCTTGTTTGCTCTACCTGATCTTCACAATAACTGGAATGGTCTTTCCTTCTCTTTTTATGTCACCAATCAGTTTTTATTTGTGAAGATCGATAGTGAAACTTCGGATAGAAGGCATTGGCCCTTCATTTATGGGAAGACTTTGGACTATAGCTCTTGGCACTTAAGAATTGACAATTTTTATCTGTTTCTGTCTCTACTTGGTGTCATTCAAAGCATGAATCTTCCTAATCACTATGTTTCACCAGCTAGCTCCAACATGAATTATGTTCTCAAATGCTATCAGCTCATTGAGATATCTGAGTGCCCCTTCTATTTTGTGATTATGCTCGTGAAAGTACAAGGTTAAAACCGCACTCGAATGACAATGCTAGGCCTCGTCTTTTAGGCAACTAATGTGATAATTCGACCAGATAATGAGCAAATGTAACAACTGAACTTATTGGTACAGCTTTCGTCAACTTTCAAGCGGCAATTTTCCAGCAACACAAGTTAGAGGGCTATCAAAATTTCATTATGGTGGTATGCAGTGAAACACTTTGTTCGGACATATCGAGTACAGCAGGACTCGGGCCAATTTTTATCTGCTTGAAGCTGAGTTGCATAAGCAACGTGATTAGTCCCCTCCTCAACGGGTGATCAAGTGATTTTCTATCTTCAAATGCAAGATTGTCGTACTAACATGGATTTAGCCAACGAGGAAGCGTCAATCTCCATCTTTTCCATCCGCTCCTTGTCAATGCCGGGTGCAAGCTTATTATGTCTTCTGGCATGAAATCGTGTCTCGTCAATATCCCCACCACGGGTGATATCTGAAATACGACTTTAAATGAATTCACGGATGATATATGAGCAGAAAGAAAACCAGTTTCATTCATATTTTAATCCAACTAGAACAGGCACCGCGGAAACAGAATTTGACATTCAGAGAGAAATTTGGAGGAGAAAATGATGGAGGGTATTATTGTTCGGAGAAATTCTTTACAATGCAGATATAGTCGAAGAGCATTCCACCAAACTAGTCCACAAAAAGGAAGCAGAAAAAGTTGTTCCAAACTAAAAGATCTGTCTCAGAAGCTAGATAAGCTAACTCAGGAGGTCGATAATGAAAACATCGTCAAACGAGTTTCGAACTATGTGGTTGCATCATCGTATTCTAGTGAAAAGAGTTATGGAGTTATAAAAATAGTCCTAGTATTATGAGTGCTTAAAAAATTGTTAACGCATAAAGAACTTACCCTGTGGATCTTTGGAATCACTAGCAGGTGTCTCAAACCAACTTCACGGAACAGTATGAGAGCTTTTGCTAATGACATGGTTTCCACAACGGTGTAAGGCGAAGTGTTAGTGAATGGATGCAAATCCAAGAACATGTTCTCCTCCTCTTCGGTAACAACTATGTCCTCTATTTGGTCGGCATTTCCGGATCCCTTCTTTGCAAAATCGACTACTGAAAACTGCTCAGAGATATCGATGCCTGTTGGCTCTGGAGAGGACAGGAATGCCTTCTTCTTTAGTAGTTCTATGAGATGCACTCGCAGTATCACACCATACAAAACAGGGGATTCTGAAAGCGGACGCTCATCAATCACCGGGAACCCATTATTTGTTGTAGTTCTGAGCACATGTACAACATTTCCAACCTTCTCAACGCTGTGAAATAGCTGGAGAGGGCCTTTTACCACATCACCGACAGTTAGTTGTCTCATGAATGGTTCAGCATGAGCTTCGAGATATGGGAACCCTTTGGCCTTCATCATTAGGTCAAAGATGTTGCTATCAAAGGCATCTCCGACCGCCTTCGAAACTAGAAGAACCAGCATCATTAGTGGTAACAATAACAGGTTATCCGTCAATTCCAGGAGGATTACGCATGAAGAAACCATTGTTCTCATTGTTCCACCGAGAAAGGAAGCAGCACCAAGCACGGCGAAAAGACCATGATCAAGAGTTGAGCGAGGACCGATTAACATTCCAATTAAACGTCCACAAGATGCGCCTGTCACAATTGCTGGTACAAAGAGGCCAGTGGGAGCCACGATGCCGTAGCTAAATATGCCGAGGAAAAAGCAGGCACCAAAAAAAATGAGTATAGATGAATACTGGAATTCGTCGTCAGTGCCTTTGCTAAAAAGATTTCTGATTGCATCGTCATTTGTGTTAAAGATGAGGCTGGCGAGATCGTTGTATTGC
Organism: Syzygium aqueum; assembly: GCA_031216185.1. Classification (NCBI taxonomy): domain Eukaryota; kingdom Viridiplantae; phylum Streptophyta; class Magnoliopsida; order Myrtales; family Myrtaceae; genus Syzygium; species Syzygium aqueum. The sequence continues at coordinate 11,012,337 of CM062233.1, forward strand.
CCAGAAGGACATTGAAACTTCTTGTAGTTCCCAGACTGTCCGATTGTAGGACAGGTCTCCTTGGTATTGGCTGGACACGGTAGACAAGATGCAAGCCACGGTAATCCGAATAACAGACAGGATGTGAAGATGGAAATGGAGCAAGCAAGTAAAATCTTGTACCGACTACATTTCCTGGAAAGAGAAATCATAAGAAAATAAAGTGAGCTCTTCGACTTTACTGTCTCCGATGAATTCCTTAAAAGGTTAACAGTGAAAAGCATCATTTAAAGGATCTTACCCATTGATGACATTGTAGACTCGGAGAACCTTATCCAGCAAGAAATTATGCAAGCTGCCGAATAAGCCCCCTAGAACACCAAGGAGGAGAGCTGGGGGGACATCCCGTAGGTGAGACGAGATATTTGTCGAAGTGACATCGTACATTATTAACCCACCCTTACCAAATGGCCCACATTTTCCACTGTTGCAGAACTCAATCAGCACTCCTAGTATAATCGCTACTATAGCTGTCGTATAGAAGGCCCTCCACAGAAGGGCACTCCTCCACCTGCAAATTCACATTCATGGTTAGTACCAATGACCCACGCATATTCAAGTTCACCAGTAAACTCAAATTATTAGACATTAATGGTTAGTAATGACGAAGCTATCCATGATTTTATGATAGATTCCTTAGTTAATTATCAGGTAAATTGTTTGTCAAATCTCTAAAACACTGTCTTAAGGAGGCATACTCAAGTACAGCGAGACGGATTAATATACCAAGATGCCATCTCTTCGAGGGCAAACAGCAACCCACCAACAGGGGCACGAAAAGCAGAGGCGATTCCAGCAGCTGATCCGCATGTGACGAGATCTCTTCTATCCCTGTCGTTTTTGAAAAACTGTAACCACGACCAAGTCAAGCCATATTTCATTGACCCGCCGTGACCAAGCAGAGAAGCAACACATGCACCGATATGCACCATAGGTCCAGCCTTTCCCACAAGAAGAGATGAGGACACAGCAGAGATGCTTCCAATTATCTGTCAGTTAGGACCAACATGTGATGAGACTATTGTTTACTTAAGAACTCCCATACAAAACTCTGTGCTTTGTGATGTTATAGATAAAGTTTAAAGTTCCAGACTGTCCAAACGGAGAAAAAGTACAGGCAAAGAACGGAAAACTGCTGTCCCCTATATGACCGTAGCTGGGGAATTAATTAACACTGAACATCACAAAATGGCAAACACGGCAAGTTAGATGGGCAAAACATTGGATGAAATCAGTCCAAACCATCACATTCCAACAATTTGAAGAAGGTTCATAGAGGCATCTACTCTTAAAAGAAAAAAAGCTAAAAGAAAAACACCAAAAATCACAATCTGAGTTGGAGGCAGAGCCAATGCAGCAACCACAGCTCAAAATCGCTCATGTTCTTCCTACAAAACCAGAATCAACGGCTTTACACAGTGCTAGTGCAATTATCAAGCACTGCAATTCATATATCACGTGAATGCTTGATGCATTGCAGACTTAAACAAGAAGATAGGAAAAAAAGATAATTGAGTGATGAATGTGCAACTTTGCAATCGCAGACACATAACATTGTATCACCTTAACGAACAATGTCTTCAGTGAAAAAATTCCTGGTGCATCCACGCCATTCAGATAAGCCTTTACTTCTGGTATACCCGATCCGGCAGCTGCTGGGGATACAAAAGCCGTGATGAGCGCCGCAGACAAGGTGAGCATAAGGTTGGATACAGAAAAGACAACAAAAGCCATCACAAACCTGCAAAAGCCATTACAGAGTTCACCATAAGATTCTCCTCGCCGTCACAAGGTAGAAGAAAAATTTTCAACCCACTTAAATTACTCAGATCCCTTTCTTTCATTGGGTAGTTAGATTCTATAAAACCAAACAAAAAAACTGAACCTTTTTTCAATCATCTCTTCCAATTAACTAAAGAGCATGTCTGTTTGGCTTCTCGGAAGTATTCCTAAAAGCTCCATTGTGCCTATATTAACCACAAAAACAATGTGATGATAGAGTGGACCAAAGCTTCGCATAACCTTTATCTTCTCAAGCCTCTCCAGCTAGGTATGCCATTCGACTATACTAGAAACCAAGAATTGGCATACTATTAGTCTGATTAACATTGATGTTGAGAAGGCTACCAGACTAGCATGCAATTGTGAATAGGCACAGAGCAGAATTGACAGAATCATTACCTCTGAGCCAACATCATATTCGAAGTGACCACGAACTTAATGCCTGCAACATTTTCTATTGCGAGATTGTTGCAAAACCCAACAAGGCTAACAATCCCACCAATCAAGAAACACAACATCCACTTCATGAGCACATACTGAAATATCTGGACTGTACTTCTACTCCTCCAATCTTGCTTAAAGAAATCATTCTCTGAGATCCTGCATTCAAAGCCCTTTTGCCAAATTCAGCATTAACCGCCTCAATCCCCTCAAATCTGATCACACACTTTTCTTTTGGCAAAAAAAAAAAAAAAGAAAATGGCTACTTTTTCCCTCCTATTTTGCAAGAAAAGGGAATGGAAGCTTACTCATAATCAAGACTCTCAATTGGGCACAAGTTGGCTCCAACAATGGCCACTTGGGACGCGGACTTTGCAAGGGATGGTATTCCCGAGGAAAGTAAAGGGTGAGTCGGGGTTTCAGCGTCTCCATTGGCATCAGTAGACATTTTCTCTTTCTCTAGGCTTCTCAACTTCAATCCTATCGGGAAGACGTCTTCAGGTTTTGGATAATGGAGGGTGGGGAAGATGTGTAAGTGCTCAGATGATTTTGTCTGTGACAGAGTACAGAGGAGGGCGAAGAGGGCGATGTAGATTGAAGCGAAGAAACTGAGGTAGTTGGAGATAGACTGGTTGTTTGACTTACAGGGTGCAGAGAGAGAGCGAGACAGATTCTGTAGCACATCAAACAAGCGGTAGTTAGCTTAAGAATTTCTTTTTTATGTTCGGTGCACTTAGTGAACTGTACATGTGCAAACAATTATTTGGACACCAGCTTCTGGCATACGTTGAAAAATAAATGTCCACTCCTTATTTAATTTGCATTCAGATCTGTGGTTTTCATAATCATGTCAGGAATATCGATGTGCTAAACCAGAGAAAAACGAATCCCGTAAGGGAAAATCCAAGATAAGTGCTTCTTTCTTTGGCCAGAATGTTGAAGAAGTTGAATGGCTAGTTTATGAGTCGATTGATTTCACATAGCTGCGTGGTTTCGTCTGTGCTTTCTCGCGGAGTCGCTAGAGACCTAGCGTTTCGTGGGACTAGTAAGTCTAAGGAATCGGATATAAATCGTTCGATCGGTTGAGTCCTATCATGCGGCCTCTCTCGAATTCCCTCAAATTGAACTGTTTACTCAATCCGTACATACGAATCGTACTCGCAGACATTAATTTGTTCTGGCTAGCATTTGTACTTTGGCGGGGACATTGATGACATGGTACTTAAGGAAGCTCGGGAAGGTAGCAGTTCTGCTTGTTTTTGACTCTCTTGCATGAAAACCAGAGAAGGGAAAGTGCCCGTACCTTCCTCAAGCGACGAGCCCCATGCACAGACGACAAAACTTCACTTCGTTTTACCTGCAACGTGAGACGAAAAAGCTTTACTTCGTTTCATGCGAAGGTCATCCGCCATTGTTGTCCGTTGCAGTGTGCTTTTAGATACTTTTCAAGCAGTATATGTTGCGCTATGGAACAATCACTGCGTGTTAAGTTTATCAGAACTTTTTCTTTGATCGTAGCACTCAATCTTCTAAGAAGATACTACTTATGCGAATTTTCGAAGAACACTTGACTTTCTAGTCACGATGGAATCTTCTTTACATTTTTCAATGATTTCTATTTTATTCATTTGACGTTATACTTTATTCTCATCCTATAAATAAGCAAGGCCTAACAATTCTTCACACTAGCCTCGACGAAATTATTAGAATGTTTTGTTTAATTGCAATATCACGCGTTTCCATCCATCCAAATAAAAAATGTCAAGTGATACGACTTTTATCTATATAGATATTATTGATATACATATTAGGTATATATAATTTCACGTGTTGTCGGATAAATGAGTTTTTTGATGAATTTGATATGAATAAACTTTACTTATTTCTTTACCAAAAAAAAAATAAACTTTACTTATAACTTTTGTTTATTACTTTCTTTTTAGCTTTCAGATTTATTTTTATTTTGTATCAACACCTTAAATGTTTAAAATTGCATATTGTGAATTTTTGTTTAGTTTCCAAAATTTAAAATGTTCTTTTTTTTATTTGGATGGGAAAGCCATTAATTACATTTAACTCAACATCGAGAGTACTTCATAAAATATAAATTTTAAATTAGTTAAATGAGCTGTACGAACAAATCCATTTGAAACTCGAGGTCATTACTTAAAACTTTTCTGGAGTTGTATATTCCGTGCAAATCACAGGACTTTTTATAGTATCGCTTTGAAACAGACTAATTGATGCAGAATTGGATTTATAAAGAGATTGCATCATAATTTAATTTCCTTGTCTTTTTAACTTTATTATCGTCTAATTAAAAATAGTGGTTATTGTTGTATAATGAACGTGGAAGCGCTAACTTGATCTTGCAAATAATGCAAGAGAGCCAATGAAATAAATGAGAAATAATAAACGACACCAAAGATTTAAGTAATTTGATTCGAGTGTTGGTATTTATATTCATGGAGGGGAGTTGGTAGCAAATAATTCACTATAATCGGAGAATCAAAATTGCAATTGTTCTCACACTCAAGTGTTTCCCACATTTAAATTATACCCAACCTAAAAGTGTTTTTACAACTAAATAACTCAATTGGGACGCACAAATTTAGTGAGTGTTCAAAGCCCCATGGGCACGACCAAGCAAGCGCTCTCCTCGTGCGGTCAAAAAACCAAGAGTGCCAGTACGTGTGGCACGACACCTTCTTCGTAAGAGCTACCGTGTGGCCATGCCTTGTGCAGCTCCTCCTTCACTGTTTTGCCTCTCGGCTAAAACTCAAGGAACCCACCGGCGGCTACAGTGCACACTTGGGAACCCACACCCTGATCCTTTTTCTTTTATAGGAGTCAACAACTTTTCTTTTGACCTGGACTCACCACAGGTGATATAGATATATAAAATAAGTGTACCTCCTCTTTAATCTTGTAGTGGATATATGGAAGTAACAAACAACCACGCGTCCAAGTCCTTTGAACAATCCTATATGAGCCAATAATCGCGAGCCCCATCATTGGAAACCAGTGGAGGAGATTACTTCATCAGATGAATTTTAATCCAAATAGGAAAATGAATTTCTTGAGATTATTCACACGAGCTCAAACTTGGGACACAATTTAACAATTATAATGTCTACCTGTCTAATGTTTACCTAATTAGGAAACTAAGTTCACCGAATACACAGTATATGTCAGTGTTACTGCATCTCTTTAGTGAGCCTTGATTATGGATTGACATTGGGATTATTGAGTTTTTGCCAAGATTTTGCGTTTCTTCCACTTTCCTCTATCGTTTCTCGTATTTCCTTTCCTTTCTTGTTGTCCTATTTTTCTTCCAATTCTGTGAATTTCGTCTGGCTTTTGTTTCAACAAAAAGTATTGATGAAATACCTTCCAAAATATTGATGGATGGATGCATGAATCAACAAGTTGCGAAGAGTCATTTGTTAACTTTGGACAGGAAAATTAATGGCAAGGAATTTAAAAGTACAAACATGCAATCGGGGTAGCCATTTAAATTTCAAGAAAGTAATGATAAAAGATAAATTGCAAGAACCATGAGTCCTTTGACTGATTGAGGATAATTTAGGAAGAGTACAATATAGCTATTTATAAGCCACAATCCACTGTTACAAGTGCTCATTGAATTTGAAAGGATAACTTTTCGGTATTATCTTCAAAACAAATAACAATCTAATCCTATTTGTGGTTAGAAGAAGTGACGACAACACTTATCCACAAGAGGTTACAATGATCCTATTTGTATCTATTGTTTGCTATCGATGACTTCCTTGGCGAGTTGTCTGACTTTTCTTTTCAAAAAATGGAGAGGAATTAGGATTGTTCCGTATTACTGTCGGATTTGTTTGTAGTGGTTTGTTGAATGATCCTGGCTTTGATAGGGCCTTATTCATAGCACTGGCGACGATTGGCTTAATCATGTTTGGCATGTGACTCACACTATAGCCCGCCATATCATTCCACCACTCTTCAAATATTATTCTCATAGTTGCATCATGTTGGGATTTGGTGCAATTTCCGTCAACTGCTCTTCGGAAAGATGCCTTAAATGACCAAAACTTCTTCACGTCAATTTTCTTCTCTTGCTCTCCCAACGGTTGAATATTCAGAATGTGCGACAACCTCGTTCCCAATTTGTTGCTTAGGATTGTTGTTGCCAACTATACTGTTGGATTCTTGTTGATTTTTGGTTCTTGCCAATCTCCTTGAATCAAAGAAATGTGTCTCACCAGGTTTGTGAAGATGTTTCTCCAAAAAATATCGATGAAATACATTTCAAAATATTGATGGATCAATGTGCGAATTGACAAGGGTTCCAAAGGGTCCTTTGTTGATTTTGGATAGAAATGTAAATAACAAGAAATTTATACGTAAGAACACTAAAGGCAATTGTGGCCAACCGTTTAAATTGCAGGACAGTAGAAATAAAAGATGAATTATGAGAACGTTGAGTTCTTTCATTAATTATGGAAAATTTACAAAGAGTACACCGTGGCTATTTTTAGCCACAATCCACAATTACAAGTGGTTATTAAATTTGAAAAGGTAACTTTCCAATCCTACTTTCAGACTAAATAACTTATTAACCCTATTTACGGTTATAAGAAGTTATAACAACACTTATCCACAAAAAAAGTTACAAAATCCTAAATTAGCAATCATAAACCAAATCGTTATGTTTTTGTGTGGATTGCCCTCCATCGATGACTTTCTCGGTAAGTTGTCGATGCTCTTCAAGTTGTCGACTGATCTTTTCATCGATAACTTCTGTTATTCACCAAACTCTTCTATTATCAATCAAGTCCATCACTTATTGATTAAAACTAAAAGTAGGTCATTTTTTAATGTCAGCACTTGTTCTACATGCCTTTGTGGAATTTGAGCAAAAATCCTAATGATTGCGTTTTCTCTCAATGGTTAGAATTTTGCCAATGTTCAATTGCAATGTCAAACTTTTCCACACCGTCTGATTTAGAGCTTTGAATGAAAAGGCCATCTGATGAGGGGTCGTGACCAGCAAACTCGATTCTGGTTGCACTCGGCAAAACCCGTTGCTGTCGGAGCAAGCGCATCTGTCGATATGCCGGATTCAATTCCAATCGCCGCTAGCTATCGCTGTCCTTTCTCAAAGCAGCACTCATCACCGATCAAGCCAAGCTTTATTTTGCTAGTTTCTTTTTGCCTCAAAAGAAGAAAGTCTTAATTGCTTAAAGAAATCCAAATTAAGTACGGATCCAATCCAATCCAAATTATGCATGGTAGAATATTTTCTTTAATTGTTGGACAGATAGGTTTTGTCTTTGGTAAGTCAAGTTACATGTTACAAGTTAAAACAATGTCGAAATGCTCATAAGTAGATGATAAATGACTTGAGAAAGAATTACTCTTTCCATGCTTTTGCTTGAACTACCGATCGGACGTGTAAAATCTTCAATCGAAATGGTCGTTCTTCAAATCTCTTTATAAGTTTGCTCATTAAATTTCTTTAAACTCGCTTCTGAATCGTATCCAAATCCAAATGAGATTTCATTTAGTGATGGTAGTTCCAGAATTATTTTCGAGAGGGGTCAAGTGCCCATTGAGGTTGCTCGTTATTCTGAATTTGTTTGGTGCAACATTATATCGATAAAAGGTGCTTGTATTACTCCTGGTCGACTGTGGTTATATAATTAGGATATAGCTCATTTGTTAGGAATATACATACATGTAGGGAAATTATCAAAAAAGTCTTAAACATATTGTACGACAACCAATTTTGTTTTAAACTTTTTAATTGTGCCGATTTAGTTCTAACTCTTTTGACGATTTTCCAATTTAGTTCGGAATCTTTTAACAATTTGCCAATGTAGTCCTTTTTGGCTAATTTTGGTCAGAAATTATTAACACACAGCTATGCTATATGGCGTGGCTGGTGCTAGAGTGAACAATTTTTGCAATTTTTAAAAAATTTCCAAAAATTTTATTATTTTATTATTTTTCTTTTATTTTCTTTATTTTCATCTTTTTACACAGGGCCGGTGGCCCCTTCGGCCCTTGGCCCCTATTAGCCCTATGAAAAAGAAAGGAAAAAATAAAGAAAGAAAAGAATAGAAAAGGAAAATAAAAGAGAAAAAAAAGAATAAAATTCAGAAATTTTTTTAAAAATTACAAAAATCGTCCACGTCAATGCACTGACTGAAATGCGACATTGGCGATTTCTAGCCAAAATTAACTGGAAATACTACATTGGCAACACATTAAAAGATTTTATCTGAATTGACAAATCATAAAAAAGTTTAGGACGGCACAATTAAAAAGTTTATAACTGAATTGGTCGCTATATGATAAATTTATGATTTTTTGAATAATTTTCCCACCTATCCTTAAAAAGTTCGAATTCAATGAAATTCAAAAATCTGTTGCTAAAGTTTCTTTGTTGCTTGGTTCTCAAATAAGTCATGACCAATCAAATAATGAATATTCTCTGGGTCAACTATCCTCTTTTGAATTGAATCGCTTGACTTACATTATGATAAAATAAGTGTACAATATTCAAAGTTGAGAAAGTTATACCTAACGAAAAGTATATTGGAGGATTCTGTCCTTGGAATCGTTTTTCTCAGGAAATTCAAAGAAAGACAAATTCGCTTCCGAAGCTACATGAATTTTTTGAAGGGGATTTAGAAATATAAAAAAAATAATGCATAAAAAAAGTTTAGAGAAGATATTGCACAAATCTAAAAATAATTTCAAAGATCTCTCATGCCCTAATAACTTCAAAAAGAGCTATTGATTAAATTTTTTTTACCTCTTGCCTAAAATAATATGTTCGAGGCTTTTTTAGTCACCTGATTAATTTCCATTGGGAACAACAGTCCCTTGCTCTTTATACATCGGGTAATTAATGGAGCTCACTTAGGTTTGTGCTTCCGAAAGTGGTCTCAAGAGAATACACGAGAATGATGATTTGAACTCATACCTTGAGTAACGAAAACAAACAAATGATCATGTTTATCACTTGAACAATTCCTTGGGATGGAGCTACTTAGGCTGCGTTTGGGAACGCTTTAGGGGAAAGTCTTTGGGGAAATGTAAAAGACTTTAGGTTGAAGGGGTTTTTCAAAATGCAAATTGTGTTTGGTAAATTGTAACTTAAAAGTCCCTTGCAAAGTAACTTTACGTAAAATAGCGTTTGGAAAAATTATACTTACAAAGCTCTTTTTTTTATTTTTTATTAAAAAAAAGTTAAAACCCTTCGTCGGAACCGGCGAAGGGCGAGCAGCCGCCGGCAACCTAGATCCGGGGCCGGGCGGCCGTCGTCTGAGGCGGAGCTCGCTCGGGTAGCCCCGGCGACCGCCGGCGAGGGCCGCCTGGGCTCCCGGACCTAGTCAGATCTGGGTCACCAGCGCCGTCGCGTGGGTTTCGTGACCCTCGTCGGGGCTCGCTCGAGCCCAGGCGGCCCTTGCCGGCGCTCGCCGGGGCTGCCCAAGCGAGCTCCGCCTCATACGACGGCCGCACGGCGCTGGATCTGGGTCGCCGGCGGCCCTCGAAGGTCGATTAGGTCGCGCGACCTCAGGTGCCCTTGCCTGGGTCGCCGGATCTGGGTCGCACAGCCCCTCGCGGCGGTCGTGCGGCCCTCGCGGCGGTCGCGCGAGCCCAAGCGACGGTCGCTGGGTTGCACTACCACACCGGCCCCCCTCCCGCGGTCGCCGTCCCCTCACAACCACGCCGTCCGAGTGCAAGCGAAGAAGACGATGAACAGTACCAAACAAGGCTAAATCCGGAAAATCAAAAATTAGATGAGGGTAGTTTTGGAAGAAAATTTTTGTCACTTGCCGGCACTGTAGCATGCCGAAAATGCTGAAATGCAGGTGCCTTGGGCTTTTGGCCTTTTGAAAGCCAACTTTGGCTCAATGGGTCTTCAAAAAATAATTCCCAAACACCAAAATTTAGCCCAAGGAGCTTTGGATGCCCAAAGCCCCTTGGCAAAGTGGTTCCCAAACGGAGCCTTAATCACTTTGAACAGTGGATAAGTATATTGGAAATCCTAAAACTTATCACAAAAGTGTAAATGAGTCATAAAACTTTCAAAAAGTACAAGTAAGTCCTAAAACTTATAACGAAAGTGCAATCGAGTCCTAAAACTTTTAAAATGTACAATCAAGTTCTAAAACTTGTTAGATTGATCCAATCAAATCATTCTGTTAATTGCACTTTTTGAAAGTTTTGATACTCGATTTCACTTTCATAATAAGTCTAAGTACTTGATTGTATTTTTAAAAATTTTAGGACTCAATCAAACCTTTATGATAAGTTTTACGACTACTAGTGCACTTATCCCCTTTGAACAATTATAGTTATTTACTTAACCCTGTTTGACGGTGCATGTAGACTTACTTAATACTTATCCGAGCAAATTTGGCACAAAGATAAAGAAGATTAAAGAAAACGACGATAGGATCTATATACCAGTAACAAGAATTGACAACCTAGTTGCCTTTATTTTGAACTATTCTGCGGGACCCTAGATTTTTGTTTTTTTAGCAATCGCACTCCTGAACGATCTATCCGTTCACATTGGTCCTTTTGTCAAACACTTGGACGTATATGCCGACATGGTAATCCTTTTTTACCTTAAAGCCATTCTTCAGTTTCAGTTTTTACATTTTTGTGGAAAATTGTTCAATTTGAGTCTCTAACTTTTATTTTGTGTAATTAAGTCCTCTAACTTTCTAGATTGAAGCAACTTGATCCTCGGACTTTTGTTTATGCAATCGAATCATCCAATTCTCTTGATTAGTTTGCAATTAACAGCCATAGCAACCGAAAAGTTTTATTCTCTTCCTCTCTCTCTTCTCTCTCCATTGTCTTTTTCAAGCTTCACCTATGGGCTATGGTTTGAGCTAGTCTCACCCTCCCCTCCCGTTAATTTTATTTGAATTTTTTTTTGTTTCTTATTTTTTCTTTTCTCCTTATCTAGATTTGACAGCTCTCTTCTTTCAATTTGCTTTTAGATTTGAGAGTTTACACTCTCCTCATTTTATTTTAGATCTATGAGATTTTTTCTCTTGATTTATATTTGGAAGTTTAATAATGTTTTCGGAGACTCGATATCCCGTGCTCTATTTGTGTATAGGTCCTTTACCTCCACTTTCAATGATTTTCACAGGAGTTTTGACATCTTGTTGAAATACGAAGATTTGCTCTTCCAAAAGTTAGATCTATGTTTTTTCAATCCGTTTTGGTTGTCTTTCATATGATGATGGTATAGAGAAGCCGAATGTAGGCATGCATTGCCAGCTGGCAAAGTCGTAATTTTTGGAAAATGAATTTCTGGCATGCGCTCACTGATGATGATGATATGAGATTTAGTGATCGACCATCGATTATTTTGCTTGATAGATTCGTTTTTATACTACAAGTATGTGCTTAACGTTGTCGATACTCTGTTAATCCTCTTTGATTTACGGATTTGGTTTTGTTTTATTGTATTCTAGCTTTACTCTACTTTGATTTGCTTTGCTATAAAAATCTATGTACTTCTTATGTATCCTTTTGAGCAACGAATATAACTTTTCTTTCGACAAAAAAAAAAAACTCTCTCGATTAGTCCAATTAAATTCCTTATTTACCTAATGCAACCAATACCGTCAAATCAAGATTAATTTTCATTCCTAGTTTTCCACGTTTGTTTTCTACTCATCCGCCACCAAACTATTATCGCCTATTGCTTTCTCTCATTGAATAATTTGATTGTAAGAACCGAGAAAGTCAGAAGATCTTGTTGCACAGAATAAAACCCAGAGAATCGAATCACACACGTACGTACAGTTAGACCACCTGACTGGATAAAACGAAAGTTAACTGAAATCTGTACCTAATCCGATTTGTACAATCTTCTTAGGTGATAATGTAAAACTAAATCTGAAAACAAAAAAAAAAAAGGAAACTTTAAACAGCTGCAAGCACATCTTTTGTCCCTTTTAAGGCAGGCTTCGTAGATATCCACGCGTTCGGGTCCCCACACGCGAGCGAGAAATCTTACCTGGACCTGGCAAGTGAAATCCCCACCTGTCGACTGTCGGCAACCTGGGTCCCACGTTCTGGTCCCAGGTTTATCAACGGTCGGCAGCTGGGTCCGGCACCGTGCCTCTGGCCGACCTCAACGGCGAATCATCTGTGAATCACGCGGGTCAAACTATTTCTCCTGGCGTCGGCGAGACGAGGCCGTGTTGCTCTCGCGTCGCTTCCAGTTGTTGGACCCTCGAGGATTGCCGCAAACGACGAAGTTTCTCCGCCCCCACACCATGCCCATCTTCCCACATCTTCTTGATTTCAACGCCCGACCAAGAACCCAAAAGGAGTTCGAAACTTGAAACCCCACTGAGTCGTCCTGCAATCTTCTGCTGATCACGTGTTTAATGCAAGATTTGCCCAGACAACATCAATCCGACCCCAAAGCGAACTTTTTGGCAACAGTCTCTTTTTGGGTGTCGACAACGGGGAAAGGAAGGGTGGAAAAGAGAAGTCTTTTCGCTTGGGAAGAGCCGAATCTGGGACAGTGAGGCCGTGCCTTGCTCGTTTTGGCGAATTTGGTTCAATGGGTTTCGTTCTTGGACTCGTGCTGGGGATCACTCTGGGGCTCGCTCTCATCATCGGGTTCGTGAAATCGGAGAATGCCCGATCCAAGCGTCGCACTCAGCTCGTCAGTAGTTGCAGTTCTTTCCTGATCTGAGTGCCGTTGATTTCTTGCATATATCTTCTGATTTTTGAAGTGGGCTTGTACGTTGCTTGGTTTTTTTTCTTTTTATTATCAGGCGACTGCGATTGCGGCTTTTTCCAGGATGACAGTGGAGGATACAAGGAAGATCTTGCCAGCTGAATTTTACCCTCCTTGGGTCGTCTTCTCTCAGAGGCAGAAGTTGAGTTTCTCCCTCTTAACTTTTCCGACATTTAGCTCCTTGATCATGCGCCCTTCGTATGGTCGGTGGTTTGCTTGAGTTAGGTTTACTGATTCGACCGTATCGTGCTTCTACAGTTGACCTGGCTCAATTCTCACCTGACCAAGATCTGGCCTTATGTTGATGAGGTAGCATTTCTAGGTCTCGCTGTTTATTCCCCTAAGATGTATATTTTCTTGGGCAACAGTTGTTTCTTATGAGGTGGTGGGGTTCTGCTGTTGTAGGCAGCATCTGAGCTGATAAAGGCTAGTGTTGAGCCCATTTTGGAACAATATACGCCTGTTATATTATCGTCCCTCAAGTTCTCCAAGTTTACTCTGGGTACCGTGGCTCCACAGTTTACAGGTGGGTTGATACGACTTTCTCTTTAGAACTTGGCGTTGCATACTCTGTTTTAGTTGTGCCTTATTTGATCTGTGTGGCCTATTTACCTTTAAGAAGACATGCGATCAAGCAAGAATTTGTCTTATTTGAAATGAATGCTTCCGTCTTCCAGCAGCCAATTGCTCCTTATTTACAACTTTGGAACTTGCAATCCTATACTTTATCCGAAGGCATCATGCTTAACTTCGTCTTAGTCATCCAAAAACACCATAATCAAGAGTCACATATTTTTTTCTTGATTCCTCAGCATCAAAATTCTTTTGGACAATCCTAGAGTTGGACCATAACGTTACATACATTTGATTATGAGGCCTGACGATTTGATAGAGAAAGATGTCTTTTTGGGACAAGTTATGCATCCTATTCAATGCTCGAGATATGTTATTTTCACTTACATCTACATTGCCTTCTGCAATGATGGCGATTTTGTTCCGCTTGTTGGTAATGCTATTCATAACAATGGATGAAAAACACTATCTCATCCTCCCACTACTTATTCTCCAATAAGAAGGGGCTTCTTTGATGGTTTTTGTCTACAAGCAGATAAGATAAAAAACACTGGTGATGAGTGAAATGTAGACACGGAAATATATTTCAAATCTGTTGGTAAGAGTTGTGAATCACATATCTGATCATGGATGCTTCCTTCCAGGAGTTTCGATTATTGAAGATGGGGGCGGCGGTGTGACTATGGAGTTGGAAATGAATTGGGATGGAAATCCGAGCATTATACTGGACATAAACACTAGACTTGGAGTAGCACTACCTGTGCAGGTAATTTTCATGTGTTTGCTGGAAGTTGTTTTTCAAGTGGTTCGTTTTTAAATTTTTTTGCTGATCATGCATATTCGTAACATCCCCACCATCCTAAGAAATTTTAAGGCTTACCCTTTAGGTGCATTTCCTAAGAAATTTCCATTTGGCAGTGCTAGATCTTCTGCGTTTAACAATTAGAACAAAATAGACAACTCATAACAAGTTGCTTCTTACTATTACAAATGATTATACAGATGTTTCAACGTAAGATTTGGTTAATGATTTGGACTTCTTTTCTCATCACATCAAATATGACAAGATTATGCATATGACATGATTTATGACTGTCCAGGAGTTGCGAATTGTCTTTTTGGTATCTTTTCGTTTAGGAGATTACGATTCATGATTTGAGTGTTGTTAGAAAATGATCAATTTTTTTCTTTTGAGTAGGTAAAGAACATTGGATTTACTGGGGTTTTCAGGTTGATCTTTAAGCCGCTTGTGGATGAGTTTCCTTGCTTCGGAGCTGTCTGTTTTTCTCTCAGAGAAAAGGTGCAGCATCTTCCTTTTTATCCTTGTTTCTGCTGATGGTAGGATCATTGCAAGTTCACGGATCTTTTAAAACTTCATCCATCCATCTGCAGAGTTAGAGATTAAATTGGTTGAGATGTATTTTGCCAGACCAAGATAATCTAGTTTTCGATATCCAGTAAGATAACCTGCTTCTTCTTTTTTTCTGGCCAAAATTATAATCTAGTCCAGTCTATAATCTAGTTTATCTGGACTTTGTGCTATTTTTGTCTTCTTTTGATGAGTGGTCGTGCATATTCTATTGAGTACTGCCCTGGATGTGTGCCAGTTTGTTACACAACTTCCTGCTACTACTAAATCTCTCTCGCTCTCTCTCATATATGCAAGCACAAATTTAATTGTGCTATTCACATGTTGGACATTTTCCCATATGAAGGGTAATGTGCATGATCCCACTCATTCTAATCCTCAACTTGCAGAAGAAGCTGGATTTGACATTAAAAGTCGTGGGCGGAGACATATCTACAATTCCAGGAATCTCCTCTGCTATTGAGGTGAGTCAAATTGTCTCCTTTCTCATCTGTAAGTACCTCCTGAGCCATTGGGATTGGTAAAGTTATGATTGATGATGTTTTCCCAGGACACAATACGTGATGCTGTTGAAGATTCAATTACATGGCCTGTTAGGAAGGTTATTCCTATACTGCCAGGGGATTATAGGTATGTAAACACACAGAGAAGCACAGTTGAATATCTGATTAGACAAATTCTCTGCTGCCAGCACATTGTGCTTATTTCACATTCATGTTGGAGAGAAATGCTGTGTGCAAGTAAAATGATGAGAAAAAATGGGTCATTTGCCACCTGTTATCATGCATAATGGACCAGATTAAGAGGGGTGAATATGGGAAATCCTGGTAAATGTGAAGCAAATTGAGATGTAGAAGAGATTTGCTGAACTTCAAGTTTTGTTCATTGACTCATTTTTCTTCGTTAGAATGATGAACCTCATGAGGGCTTGCCAAGATATGAAGTGGATTTGGTGTAGGTAGAAGTGCGTTTAAATAGCAGTTAACAGAATAATCTCCTTATGAGAGGAATGGTTAGAATAGCAGTTGGGACATCCCTTACCAGCCATTGGTGATTGGATATGAGCCTCCTCATTCTTCTTTAGCTTTAATGAAGGATGGAAAAATGAAGAAGGTATTCTTGGATCAACATTGATATATCTAGGCCTAATGTCGGAAAGTCCTAACTATGATATCGCAGATGTGGATTGTACCATTTCTAGTGCTTCAAGTGGTATCTTCTTGTAGGGAGCTTGCACATGCGATCTAGGAGAAGATAGTGCTTGAAAGTGATTTGATCAAGAGGGATGCTGGATTACAACTTGTGTAGTATAGCTGTTGTTGTAATTTTATTATCGTCTTAATAGCATATTGGTTCTTTTGAAACGAGCTTGCAAATTCTTAATGTTTTGTCCTTATGCTAGGAGGGTTAATACTTTTTCTTGTTCAGTGACCTAGAGTTAAAGCCTGTTGGGATGTTGGAAGTGAAACTTGTTCAAGCAAAGGAGCTAACAAACAAGGACTTCGTTGGGAAATCAGATCCTTACGCTGTGTTGTATGTCAGGCCTCTTCGTGATAGAATGAAAAAGAGCAAAACAATTGTGAGTTCCTTAGCAGTTTCTTGGTCCCTGAACTCTTTAATTTTTGAAACTAACAGTGGAAGAACTATTTTTCAGAACAATGAGTTGAATCCAGTCTGGAATGAACACTTTGAATTTATAATTGAGGATGCATCCACTCAGCACTTGGTGGTAAAAATATATGATGACGAAGGACTTCAGGCGGCTGAGTTGATTGGGTGTGCTCAAGTAAAGCTAAATGACCTTGAACCAGGTAAAGTGAAGGATGTGTGGTTGAAGCTGGTCAAAGACTTGGAAATCCAAAGAGATAATAAATACAGGGGGGAGGTGAGAATACTTTTTGGTAAACTTTGCATAGTCCTTTCTATTTTCTGTAGTCTACTCTTTGACCTTTATAGACCCACATCTAATTTTTGTCCCTTCCGCCTTTTCTACCCCCTGACCATAATATAAGGAGAAAATGGTATAGTGTAAATGAAGGAACTTCCTCTGCATCTACAGAACCCAAATAGAATTGCATTTAGTTTGGCTGCCTGGCACACGTCTTGGTTTCTTCATTGTTGTCTCTCGAATCGGCCTGGCTGTTTTCTGAATTTCATAGTGCTGGAAAACTCGTTTAGATGCCCATCCTCTCAAGCAATTTTCTAGATGTTGAAGAAATAGCAATTCCACTGGCTACAAAATCAATGGCACACTACTTGTGGGAAGTGCAGTCCATGTCATTATGACTAACTTTCATGTATTGCCATCATGACATTCCACCTCTTTTCTATATCATGGGTTGAACATGTTTCTTGCAGAAATGAATTATATATCCCCTTCTGTTATGCTAAAAACTCAGGTGCATTTGGAGTTGCTGTACTGTCCCAACGGGATGGAGAGTGGTTTTACCAATCCGTTCAAGCGCGATGTTTCGATGACCGCTTTGGAGAGGGTTCTAAAAGGTGGAGCGAATGGTTTTGAAGTTACTGAAAATGGAAATGGTGTTATGCCGAAAAAGAGTGATGTTATTGTCAGAGGAGTACTTTCTATCACTGTGATATCCGCCGAAGATTTACCGCCCACAGATCTGATGGGCAAAGCGGATCCGTATATCGTAGTGAGCATGAAAAAGTCCGGAATGAGAAATAAAACCAGGGTCAGACTTTCCTCATGCTTGCCTTTAATTGTATAAAATTCCTGTTTGTTTTTAACCTTCAATAAATACCTTTGGATTGTCGCTTAAAAAAATTCATGTACTATTCTACTTGTATATGGAATCCCTTATTCTTTTGATGAATTGATAAGATCTGGTTCTGTGAAGAATTTATGCTTTAATCATCATGTTCTGCCATGTAAATACAAATAAACAGTATGGCCTTCATCAAGTTAGAAAATCCGGGCCGATAGGGTATTTTCGGACATAAGATATTTTTCTTGTTTTCTGTCTATTATTTTCAAGCTTTTAACGAGGACTCTTGCTTTTCAGGTTGTGAATGACAGTTTAAACCCTGTTTGGAATCAGACATTTGACTTTGTTGTAGAAGATGGCTTACATGATATGCTGATTATAGAAGTCTGGGATCACGACACATTTGGGAAGGTAACACTGCTCTCTTTTATTGTTTTCTTTTTTATTATAAGGATCAAATTAGGGCAATTTTTTTTTATTTCGGAGCAACAACCAGAAAAGGAGAATTACCCGTTTAAGGACCAGCTTTCATGTGCGCTTTATTTGGTCAAAGCTTTGGATTTGCTAGCTCTTTGTCTTGTCATTTATCTAAATTTCCAGATTATATTTGACCAGGAGGAAGTACTTCACATAGATTTGATAGCGGAGGATTCTAGTTTTCAGCTTCGTATTTTCAAATTATGTTTAAAAATGGGCCATAGGGTAGATGGAGGCAATTGGAGATCTACAAATTTATACATATATATCTTCATTTGCTTCACTGTTAAACCAAACGTGATTTCTCAGTTTGTTTCATTGTTGGTGCCCCTTATCCCAAATCTGCACAGGTAATTGACGCCTTCCATTATAAGTTACTTCAAGAAGATGGGTATCCGTTCCCTTTGTCAACTTATACACGGCAAAACAATCTGCATGTGTGAAACTGTGAATTCCAAAACATTGCTGTAATAAATTGGCAGATATCTTATGGCGTTTCTATTCTCCCTGCCTTGAAGAGTCTCAAAGCATTCTACCATGAAGGGATGTTTTCTGGTTTTTACGTGCTTTGGTTGGTAGATTCTTGCACGTATATGGATATTCTATATTTTGTGGACTATGTAGGTTCTATCGTTGAAAATTGATTCATATCTGGTTGTTTTCATGTTGCATTGTTCTGCTTGGGAGGTGATGTCAATTTGCTGACTGGCTTGTTCTGAGACTATGATATGCATTGTAGTTTTGATGGTGTTTGTCGCTACGTAGTAGCTTTGTCAGAACAATTTCCGGTCTTAGTTCGTTGAGCGCACGGTTCGAGGCATTCACTGTTTCGTCTTCTTATCGATCTTGTAGGATTACATGGGAAGATGCATATTGACACTGACTCGAGTCATATTGGAAGGGGAATACAACGACAGCTTCCCCCTGGACGGAGCCAAATCTGGAAAACTGAATTTGCACCTTAAGTGGATGGCACAGCCAATTTACCGGGACTCATGATAAATTTCTCCGTCCTGCCCAAGGGATCGAAAATTTTTGGCCTTTGAAGACTGGGACGATGAGCTTCCCAGATACGTTAATGAAGAAAATAGCGGCAGTCATTTAGTGGTAAGCTGATCAATAAAGCGTGTGGTTGGCGGGGCTGAGGGAGCTAAACGGTATACTGGTGTAAATAATCTCTTTAGAAAGGACTGGTATGTTGTAGATTGCTGGGGTTTCATCGGAAATACATAGACAGTTCGGAGAAAAATAATGACATTTTGAGACCCCATACCACCCCCAACCGTCTTTCATTTTTTTTTTATCTCCATTATAAGTTTGACATCGTATTGCTGTTTTATTCTGGTAACTATGCATGCCCTTTTGGGTCATTACTTTTGCCACACCTTTTATTGCAATTTAGGAGATCCAAATCCTATACCAAAAGTTAAGAAGCTTGTGAGCCTGTGATACCATTTTCTTGCCCCTTTCCCACCAGACACTCGTGTACACATTTTTTTCATTCTACTTTGAAAGTGTATTTTAGTGTGGTTCACAGGCTATGGACAATAGTCTCTTCATCATGCTGTTTTCATCTTTCTGATGCAATTAGTATCGTGAAATTTCCCTCGTTCTGCTCTGCTGTCTCTTCCAAGAGAGCAGGGGAGTAAGGTTGTGCATGGCAACCATTTTGTATCCGGAAACAAATTTTGATAAGAAATGATTCTTTTTTATTTTATGTCCGGGAATAATTTTTAAGTATTTAAAGGTGTTTAGTAACTGCCTAAAATTTTTATTCTTAGAAAAGAAAAAGAACAGAAATGTGTGTGGCAACTATACAAAATTTCTTTTTATTAATAATAGTTTGAATTTTTTAATATTTTTTTTCTTTTTTTTCCTTGACCATGGCGGCCGCCGGTAATCGGCAACAGGCCAAGGCCAGCGAGGGCGTCGCGGCCCTCGTCGGTCGCGACGGCAAGGTTGACCTCTAGATAACGGCAAGGTCCAGCCTCGCCCAGTCAAGGTGAGATCGACCTTGTCGCTGCCACCCCTGCGACAGGGAGGTTGGCCTTGCCAAATTACGGCGAGGTCGAGCCTCGCCCGGCCAAGGCAAGGTCGACCTCGCCGTCGCCACCCCCCGTGACGGCGAGGTTGACCTCGCCCAGATTTGGTGAGGCCAACCTTACCGTCGCCACCCCCCGCGATGGGAAGGTCGGCCTCGCCTTGGTCGGGCGAGGCTTAACCTTGCCCAGATCTAGCGAGGTTGACCTTGCTATTGTCGGGGGTAGCAACGGCGAGGGCCACCCTCGTTGGCCCTGGCTGGTCGCCGGTGGACGGTCGCCGGCGGTGGACTGAGAAAAAGATGAAGAACAAATAAAAAAGAAGGAAGAAAATAAAGAAAAATCAGAAATGGAAAAATTGTTTCAGAATCAATGAGCTACTTTTATTTTGTTTCTTGATTCTGTTTTAAAACTGATTCTGAGATCAATTTTTTGCAAAATTGTGTCCGGACACAAAAATTTTAACAAACAAACATCTGTTCCCAAACTGATTTTGGAAACAAAAAAATAAAATTTTTCACTACTTGGCACAATGCCAAACTGGCCCTAAGAGACGGGAGAATAATGAAATGCGACACACCTAGCGTCTGCTGATTTTTTTCTGCATAAAACATTTGCTTGCTTCGGTATTTGATTGTGTCTGCGAAGTCGGTATAGGCTTGCATCACAGAGAGTTAAGAAGCAGCTCTACCGGAACTCCTCAGCTATACGAGTAAATTCCATATCCCCTCTCGTTAGGTAATAGTTGGCGGCCCCCTAAAGTAAAGTAGGCGGATTAATAACCCAACAAATTCCTTTCTCTTAGCAGTAGTTACCCAATTAGTACATCTCTACAGGTTACGATGTGCAAACAGAGGCACACTAATAGGTGGCGCATCTTTTCGAATCTTGTACTCACGTGTCGTACATATAGGACATCGGTATCTTTATATCGTATTACGTCACCATATGTCACATTATCGTCCATATTCATAGAGGTTGACATGGACAAGAATAGCATCTAATTCAAATTATGGGTTGTCATCTCATTCTTTGGGAAACATCATTAGAATCCTCTCACGATTCTCGATTGACATACAAGCTACATGGTAAAAGACAATTTCAGTTCATGAAGAACATAAAATGAATGTTAGAAGAACCCTTGGATCAAGTGAATTTTATGCGAAATCAACCGGATCGGCTTAAGAATCCAACTATGGTAGCCTCACACCAACCATGTTCATGTAAAAGAACATATTCAGGGTATATGCATTCCACAACAGACACAAATAGCACTTGGACAATTACATAAAATTGATAATCTAAAGTATATGGGGATTACATACTACAGTTAATTTTTTTTAACACAAGCCTCTCTGCCTCTCTCTCTCTCTCACAGATCATCTCATCATCACTTGGTTCGGGGGAGGGACGTTTCCCTCTCCTTGTTGCCTCTGCTCGTGTAGAATGCCTGCGATCACGCCTTGGTAACCTGCTCAAACACCAAACACACGCACACAATTAATCATCGTTTGATCCTTTCTACGACCAAGAAATTTTTTTTTTCCTTACGGAGAAAAATGTTTGAGTTTTGTTACTAACCTAGAAAAGGGTCTAGGCCGCGGTATTTAAGCTCCTGGAACTCTTGGCAAAGTGAGCAAAGCGGGCACAGGATGTCGGCGAGTTCTTGCTTCACTTGGGGAAAGAAAGTGAGTGATCCTACCTCGCCCTTGGCTAAGCTAAGGCTACAACCATTGGGGAAGAAAACGCACCTACTCCTATCAAAATGAAAAGCGTAAGAAGCCTTGTACTATACTTGGTTGCAGGATCCATTTTTTGGGCACAACAAGAATTTGTATTCTCAAATGATCTCAGAGGGATTTGCAGTTATTTCGAACTCTGTCTGTAACTCACTAACCGACCATAGAATCCTATTCAATAAGTGGAACGCTATGAATATAACAACTACAAGAAAAGACCTCATGATAGTTATCTAGATTTCGTTCTCTCACTATCTGTTGGCAAGGTCAAAGCTATTTTCCATTCCAAATCATAGATAAAATTATTTATTTAATTTAGTTACATTTTTGTATTTGTAGCAAACAATTAGATAGTTTATCGGAATCAAAGTAAAGTGAGTGCAAAGACTTTCTCATATGCGAGTACACCTTCCCCATCCCAAAACTGGATTCATTCCCTCATGATGGAATGGCTACCTTCTGTGTCTTGTCTACTCAATTAGATACCTAAGGAAAGCCCGGCCTCTTCCTATAAGAGCTTCTTTCTTTGTTTTTTTTTCCGGCATGCCGCTCCGTGAGCAAGGAGTGCCACGCAGAGCGGAGCGAAAACAAAGCAAGAGGAATTCTTCGTTGGGGGAAGTCCTTTGATTGCATATTGAATATAGATCTATGTCTTTCTTGTTCTACCAACTTCTAAATCAGTTTTCTAATCGTAGCCAATAGGAGTCAGAGAATCCAGGAAAGGCTGGGGATGAATCCCCCGGAATGACTGCTACTTAAAGGGGATTTCAACTACCCACCAAAAATAGGTTCGAGCGGTTCAAGCCTATGTGTCTCCGATATCTGAAACGCATTCCGAAGCCGTTTTCTGTACCGGAACAAAATGTTCCAATGGCATATCACCAGGAACAAGAAGTACAGAAATGCACCCGTCAAGCAACCTATGTATACGTGCACATCGTGAAGGTCCTAAATGAGAGCAATAAAATTTTTCTATGGCCCCTACCTATCAGAAAAAAAAGAATAGTTTGGCATGAACTTAAGAGAGCATCATGAACTCATTGAGGGCAATGATGCATTGAACAAGAAAATGCTCTTAAGTCATAATATATGTAGCTATGAAATGACACAAAAGAAGGAAACTTTGTGGGCGCCAGTGCATGATTTAAGTAGCAGATGGAGAAGCATTTGGGCGACTTTGTGTGGAGGCACCTTTGCCATCCAAATATATATAGTTGGGACGATAAGCTTACCAGATACGTTAATGAAGAAAACAGCGGCAATCATTTAGTGGTAAGCTGATCAATAGGGAGCTAATGAATGGTATACTGGCGTAAATAATCTCTTTAGAAAGGACTGGTATGTTGTAGATTGCTGGGGTTTCGTCGGAAATACATAGACCGTCTTTCATTTTTCATCCCTATCTTAAGTTGACATCATAATGTTGTTTTGTTCTGGTAACTATGCCTTCCTTTGTGTCATTTTTTCTTCCCAGGCCCTTCATTTCAAGTTAGGAGATCCAGATTGTGTACCAAAAGGTAAGAGGGTTGGGAGCCTGTGACACATTTTCTTTCCCCTTCCCACCAAAAACCCTGGGTACTTAAGTTTCATTCAACTTCGAGAGTTTGCTGGATTGTGTGGTTCACAGGCTATGGACATGGTCTCTTCTTCATTCTGTTTTAGTCTTCCCGATGCAATTAGTATCCTCGAATTTCCCCCCCTGCTTGCTCCGTCGTCTCTTCCGAAAGAGCAGGGGAAAAACGGAACCGGACGCATTGAGCACCTCCCAATTTCACCCAGCAAATTCCCTCGACTTAGCAGTAGTTTTGACGTGCAAACAGAGGCACAGTAATTGATGGCGCATCTCTTCGAATCTTGCATTCACGAGTCGTACATCTGCGACACGATATCTTTGCGTCGTATTGCGTCGGCACATGTCACCTCGTCGTCCATGTTCGTAGCGGTCTGAAACGGACAAGAATTAGATCCGACTCAAATCTCGGGGCGTCATCTCATCTCCTAAGGGAACGTCTTCGGAATCCTCTCATGACTCTCAATGGACATATACAAGGTATAAAGTAAAGGACAATTTCAATGCATGAGGAACATCAATAATAGACGTTAGAAAGAACCTTCGGATCAAGTGAAAATTTCACGTGTAACCACCCGAATCAATCTAAAGATCCAACTAACGATAGCCTCACACCATACCATGTTCATATAAAAGAACGTATTCAAGGTATATGCATTCCACAAACAGACACGAACATCACTTGGACAATTAGAAAAAAATTGGTCAGATGGGGATTCTGTAATTATTCGACAACAATGGAGACCCAGTTTATGTTGCGCGCTACCACGAGAGGAACGTGCAATAGCTATTTTCTTTTGTTAAATTTGAATTAGCGACGGGTCAAGAAGAAGCCCGACACAAGCCTCTCTCTCTCTCAAGGATCATCTCATCATCACTTGGTTCGGGGGAGGGATGTTTCCCTCTCCTTTTGGCCTCTGCTCGTGTAGAATGTCTGCGATCACGCCTTGGTAACCTGCTCAAACACCAAATACGCGCACACAATTCGTCATCGTTTGATCCTTTCTACGATCAAGAATTTTTTTTTTTTCCTTGTGGAGAACAATGGTGAGTTTTGGCACTAACCTAGAAAAGGGTCTAGGCCGCGGTATTTAAGCTCCCGGAACTCCTGGCAAAGTGAGCAAAGTGGGCACAGAGTGTGGGCGATTCGGTCGGTGACCGGAGTCTCTGCTATCTGAAACGCATCCCGAATCCTCTTCCTGTACCGGACTCCGACGTTCCAATGGCATAACACCAGGAACAAGAAGAAGTACAGAAATGCACCCGTCAAGCAACCTGTGTATATGCACACGTTGTGAAGGTCATGAATGCGAACACCAAATTTTTTATATGGACCTATCACGAGAAGAAAAGAATAGCATGGCATGAACTTTAAGAGAACATCATCAACTCATTGAAGGACATGATGCGATGATCAAGAAATTACCCTTATACGTAGCTGTGAAATGACACAAACGAAAGAAACTTTGTTGGTGCCATTGCATGATTTAAGTAGTGTAGAGACGGGAGAAGATACTGATGTACTCGGATTACGTATTAGACAAAAAAAAAAAATTACACTGTTTCAAAATGCGGGACCAATATGTATAGAAGCATTAATACCACAAAAAATCTCAAATCCGTACATCGGTACTACATTTAACCCAAACTAATTTTCATATCATAAAAAAATCTCAAATTGATACACTCTTGTCATATTTATCACAAACTAATTTTCGCATTACAAAAAAACTTAAACAAGTATATCTGTGCCACATTCACCCCAAATCAATTTTCAGATTTGTCATGAGTGTACTGATTTAAGGTAAATATTATACCAATTTGAGATTTTTTGTGACACAAATTATTTGGGCTAAATATGACATGATATACCAGTTGCAATATATCTTAACATCCATAATGACTTAAATAAAAAGCTATTGATGTTAGTGACAATCAATTACCATTGAACAAGTTTGAAGTATCTAAATATATCGAACCACGCATTTACCAGACACTTTGAATTTTTATAATAGTAGGTATTGAAAACCACAAAATTTCACTGATGGCTGAATAATTTCTTAATATATATTATTACAATATGTATAACATACATCATAGGTCCATCTAAATATACAACATAGGAAGAGAAACAACTTACTGGTGCTGCCGTTGTCCAATATCTCAGCAATTTGGCCGAATGTCACACATGGTGCTACTGTTGTCATTATTGCTGCAAAAGTACATGTATTCGTTTTTATGTTATTAGGCACAAAATCGGGGAGTGAGAAAATATATTAAATGCTTTTGTAAGTGAATTATCGTGTAAAAATAATGTGGAAATACTTTACTAATCTAAATGCAATATGCACATAACTTTCCTAGGTGATTGTGGACAAATATTGGCATTGCTTTTTCTATGTATTTGATCCACCTTTGCATTTTCCTGTATTTATTTGTCCGACATTGTTGTCTGACGCAGGTATAAAGTCTATGAACAAAATAACGATTTCATTAATTTAATTAAAGTATAGTCAATTCATTTCTAGGATTTCCCTTTCCCTAGTTCTCCTATAAACTTTAAATGCATAAATGAAATTGTACACTCGGTGAGCATCACACATTATAAATCCAAGTGATCTATCTAATTGGACAATCAACGAGAGTTCTTCTTGAACAACACTATTTGAAAGAAGAGTGTCAATCTTAACTTTATCATAATTTCCGCTGAGTGAGAATGTCATCCAACAAGTAACAAGAGAGAATTTACCATTAGTGGGGTGTTGACAGCAATCAAAGATCCCACTCTTCCATGGAACCCCAACGAACGGAACCAGAATCACCGACGGCCCTTCCGGCTGAAGCCTACTCGACCTAGCCATCAGAGCCAGCGGTGCAGCTGCTGCCGGCACATTATCGTTGTTATTGACTTCTGGGGCCGGCCGGAATGCCGCCTCATTATCCGCCTCATGCGGCGGAAGCATGACCCCCGGCCATGACGCTGCCGCGTGGCTATTAACTGGGGTCCCCGGCGCTCCATGTGGCATGGTAGCTGCCGGACCATGCCCAATCCCAGGCCCGTGTTGGCCCGTTTCTTTTTTGTTGCTAAAATTTTCAGGAGGCACGTAAGGCACAATCTCGTTGCCCGGGGCAGTTGCCACTGCCACCAGGGGCGCCAGTGGCAAAAACACCTCTTGCTTGGACTCTATGTTGTCCGGGTGGTGCAGCGGTGTTGGCGGCAGCGGCGCTGATGCCTCCGGGTCGACCTGGGAAGGGAGAGGAGGAGGAGGAGGAGGAGGAGGAGGAGGAATAGTGGGTTTTGGTGATGGTGGTGGGGAAGTTGAGGTTTTCTCTTCATCGTTGCTGTTGGCATCGCGAGTTTGCGGCGGGTCGGTGGGGAGAGAATCCGGTAGCGGGGGATTGGTAGTTGCATTGGCGGGTGGTGGAGAAGAGGGATCGGCGTCCCATGAGGGCACGGGTTCGAGGTCGGTGTTGGATGAGGTTGGTTGCAGCTTTCCCATAATGTATCGCCGGTTCTTGCTACTCACAAGAAGGAACTAATGATTTTGCATGCACCGTTGGTGAGTAATGTCCTTGTTCGTGCTGATGTATATATATGCGTTTCGACAAACTCATCGATGTCCCAATATACCAGTTAGCTAGTCTGCATTATAAAAATTTTCGTATGAAGTAGGACCCATCCAATGTTCTAGGTAACCTAGATCGATAATTACAGTGCGCTTTTTAATATTTTATTTCCCAAAAAAAAATTGTAGTTAATCAAATTTAACTCTATCGCAGGAAAGGAGACGGTGGAACTTGAGAAAGATGAAAAAGAGTGAAAATGGTGGAATCATGCCAGCACGAGATCATCGATTGCAATGCATTGCATCGTGTGGAGATGTTCACAAAGAGCTACAATCACCAGAAACTTATATAATATGATTTCATGTGATGGTTCGTACCAGCTGAGGCGGTCAAGCCAAAGACGGTATCGAAAGTGTGTATCAAATACTTGTTCGAACTTCTCAATGAAATGTATAATCATCTCATTCCAAGCCAAAGACTGTTTCTATGTTTTCAATGATCAAACCCCGGCCATAAAAACATGTAAAACTTCTCAAATTTGATGGAATTAACGGAGGGATTTAATTGCATCAATTCTACAAGTTTTAGGAATTGATTGTATTTTTTGAAAATTTTACTACTCAATTGTACTTGATAAATTTTATTAACTTTCGATATACGTATCCCCATGAATATGCAGGTCGCTGTAATAGCAAAATATTTCTAAAAATTCTTCCATATCTTTGTAATCTTATTTATCCAGTCAATATTTCTAATCCTTGTGCAAGGAGGGTTTTGAAGGAGGAGGATTAATGTTAGGGGCACGAAGCAGAAATATGATACCTTCACTTGAGAAGATCACCAAAAGGAAGCTCAAGTCTTAGTCCGTCGACATATTCATTTAGACCCATTTTCACTCAAAAGCTTAAGTCCATGTGCTATGCGCCAACTTGAATATATTAACTACTTTACACCATACTACTTATCTAATGTGGGACTTTCTTGACACAACTCACACGTGCAAGCTTCAACAATTTCCCCCTCACATGTGAACTAGGTGTTAGGTCTGTATCCCCTTAATTCAGATATCATTTTGTATTTACATATCTCAACTTGAATTTCCAAGTCATTTCAATGCACCCGCAATTATGCACAACAACTATCATCAACTACTAACTTGGGATTGCATCACCCATGGTCTCTATCTAGCACCATCATACCAACTATCCATGGTCACTTCTTGCCAGACCAACCGAGATGACAATTTCCACCCGAAATAAGCGTGGATCATAAGATTTCTTTATTGACATATTTACTAAACACTGGAATAGATTAGAAGCCCACCAATCTCACTATCGACTCTGATACCATTTGTTGGGAGCAAGCAGTAGAAATCTAAAATTTTCACTAAGACAGATCACCAAGAGGGAGCTCAAGTTTCATTCAAAAGTTTAAGTCTGTGAGTTATGGGTCACTTTGGGTATGCTAACTACTCGACACCACTCCACTTATCCAATATGGAACTTTACTAACACAACTCACACATGTACATTTCAACAATGAGTCACTCAACAAGTTTTTTTTTCTTAGCAGTAGCCACCCAATTAGCATATCTCTCTACATGTGATGTGAAACAAAATTAACAATTAACTGACGGTGCATCCCCTGAAATCTTGCACTCACAGTATCATACATATTTTTTTGGTCGGAACAGCATCGCACATTATGACGCGATATCTTTACACCGTGTTAAGTCAGCTTATGTCATGTTGTCGTCCATTTTCATAGAGGTCGAAATGAACAAGAATTACATCTAATTCAAATGATGCGGTGTCATCTAATCTGGTAGGGAAACATCTTCAGAAACTCCTCACGACTCTCAATTGACATATTGAAGTTATAGATGTTAGAAGAACCCTCCCATCAAGTAAATTTTACGTGAAAGTCAACAAGATCGATCTAAAGACCCAACTTGTCACTCGGGACAATTATATAAAGTCGATCATCTAAGATAGAGACGGGTCGAGAAGAAGCTCAACACAATCCTCTCTTTCTTTCTCACACACAGATCATCTCATCATCGCTTGGCTCGTAGGAGGGATGATTGCCGCTCCTTGTTGCCTCTGCTCGTGTAGAATACCTGCGATCACGCCTTGGTAACCTGCTCAAACACCACACAGGGGCACAAACACAATTAGTCGTCCTTTGATCCTTTTTACGACCAAGAACCCAGTTTTTTCTTAGTTCATATTGACGGAGAACTTCTCTTTTTTTGTTTGTTTTTCGGACAAAATATGGGGAAGATGATGAGTTCTGATACTAACCTTGAAGAGGGTCTAGGCCACGGTATTTTAGCTCCCGGAACTCCTCGCAGAGTGAGCAAAGTGGGCACAGAACGTGGGCGAGTCGGTCGGTGACTGGCGTCTCTGCTATCTGAAACGCGTTCCGGAGCCTCCTTCTATACCGGACTCCGATGTTCCAATGGCATATCACCAGGAACAGGAAGAGTACAGAAGTGCACCCGTCAAGCAACCTATGTATATATCCACACATAGTAAAGTTCGTTAATGCGAACACCAACTTTCTACATGGCCCCACCTATCACGAGACAAAAAGAAAATTAGGGCATGAACTTGAGGGAGCATCATCAACTCATTTGAAGACCAAGATGCATCGGTTAAGGATATATTGTAAGCCATTGTATACGTAGCTTATGAAACGACACAAAACAAAACAAACTTCGGTGGGTGCCATTGCATGATTGAAGTAGTGGCGAGACGGCTGAAGATACCGATGATCTCTAATAACTTGTTAGACAAAGCAATCTTACCAAAAATCTAAGCTGTTTGGTAACGCATCAACAATATATTTATGGCATATTTCTTAACATCCAAAAACACACAATTTAAAAGGCACTGTCACGGCGTTTCCCACATTTCACATATGTATGTACTATTTTCCTTTGATGTTACTAACAACCACTTACCACAGAACAAGCTCAAGTTCTAATATATGCCGCACCATGCATTCAGCTGACAGTTTGACAATTGTAGGTAGTGAAAAACATGAATCTTACTAATACCATATTCTTTCTTAATATACATATGCACACATCATACTTGCATCCAAATATACAGCATAGAAAAAGCAACAACTTACTGGTGCTTCCATTATCCAATATCTCAGCAATCTGGCCGAATGTTACGCATGGCGCTACTGTTGTTATTATTGCTGCAAGAAATTCATGTAATATTTTTTTTCGTGTGTTATTAGACACAAAATAGGAGTGTGGAAAAATATTTTATGTGCTTTCGTATGTAGATTATTGTGTGAAAAATAATGTCCAAATACTTTATGAATCTAAATGCAATATGCACATAAATTTTCCCAGGTCAGAGTGTGGGCAAAGATTTACCATTACTTTTTCTTTGTATGGGATCCACCTTTGCACATTTTACTGCCTCTGGTAGTCCCTCTTATACATAGAATGAAAAGTGAAGTCTTCTTGAGGGCACAAAGAAGTAAGTATAGTGTCTATTAACGAAATGATCATTTAGTTAATTAAATTAAACTATAGTCACTTTATCACTAGGATTTCTCTTTTCCAAGTGATCTATCTAATTGGACGATCAACGAGAATGCTTCTTGAACTACACCAGTCAAAAGAAGAATGTTCGTTTTGACTTTATAATAATTTCCCGCTAAGTGAAATTATTCACCAAAACATCAAAAAAGAATTTACCATTGGTGGGATGTTGATAGCAATCAAAGAGCCCACTCCTCCACGGAACCCCAACGAACGGAACCAGAATCACCTGTGGCCCTTCTGGCTGCTGCCTACTCGACACAGCCACCGGAGCTACTGATGCCACCGCCGCCGATGCAAAATTGTTGTCATGCACCGGAACCGATCTGTTGTTTGCTGATGGTAGTGGCACCTGATGATCCACCTTCTGCGGCGGAAACATGACTGCCGGCCGTGCGGCGGCCGTGTGGCTATTGACATGGGCTCCCGGCGCTCCATATGGCCCGGTAGCTGCATTATTAGGCCCAAAGTTTCGGCCCGTTTCTTGTTTGTTGCTATTATTTTGAAGATGCACGTAAGGCACAATCTGGTTGTCCGGGACAGTTGCAGCCACCAACGGGGGTGCTGGTGGGAAAACCACCGCTTGCATGGACTCTATGTTGTCGGGGTGGCACAGAGGCGGCGCTGATGGCTCTAGGTCGACCTGGGAAGTGAGAGAAAGTGGAGGAATTGTGGGTTTTGGCCATGGTAGTGGTGAAGTTGACGTTTTCTCGTGGTCATCGCTGTTGGTGTTGTGAGTTTGCGGCGGGTCGGTGGTGAGAGAGTCCGGCGGTGGGGGGTCAGTAGTTGCGGCGGTGGGCGGCGGAGAAGTAGGGTCGGCGTCCCATAAGGGTGCGGGTTCGAGGTTGGTGTTGGATGAGGTTGGTTGCAGCTTTCCCGTAATGTATCGCCTGTTCTTGCTTTTCACAAGAGGGGACTAATGATTTTGCATGCAACGTGGGTGAGTAATGTTCTTGCTTGTGCTGGTGTTAATATATGCAAATGTTCACAAAGAGGTGGAATCACCAGAGATTTATATATTATGATTTCATGCAGTGGTCTGTACCACGCGAGGCCGTCAAGCCAAAGACAATATCAAACGTCTGCATCAAATTCTTGTTTGAACTTCTCAAGGTGATGTATGATAATCTTACTCCAAAGCCAGGTTAAAGCTTGACTACAAGGTCTAATGAAGACAACATCAATTATCGTCGGAAACAACCTGAGAATCGATGGGCATTTGACTGTTTTTATGTTTTCAATGATCAAACCCCAGCCAAATTTAAAAAAAGCAGATCAAATTCTCTTATTTTATAGAGCACTTTGTTTAGGTTTGCAGATGTTCTTATTCTTTTTCTGTCCCTTTAATTTGTCATTGATGTTTGTGTTGTTATCGGGTGACAATTTCCTAGTAATTAGAAGCATTTGTCATCATTGCTTGATTAGGTGTGAATGGTTGTGCGGATTTCACACGAAGGATGGTGAAGCTTTTGTTCAAATTTGTGTGGAAGCACCTTTGCCATCTCTTTCTAAGCCAACAATGTGTAATAGTCGAGGAGACATATTTGCGTGGTCCGGGTGAAGCGAGACCGACCGCACGGCGAACCTTAGATCCGGTGAGGCCCACTCGAGCGGGAGAAATAAGCCTCTAAAGAATTCCAATTCATCTATAGTTTTCTTTAGATAACAAGCAGAGATCTAGTATTCCAAGAAGTCCTTGTTAAATACCCATTGCATTGCTTTCCAAACAAGTATCTAGTTTAGTTATGTTTCCATCATTTCTAGATGGCCTCATGGAAAACATGGTAAACCAGACTATCATTAAGAGAATTTAGCTGCTTGATACAACCTAATTTACTATTAGCCGAAAACAAACTTTAAAGTATAAGAAAGATCGGATTACTTATTGATGTAACAACGATCACTACTATCGGTCAATGAGAAACATAAGTAGTTAAGTAGGGCTAGACCTATCTAACTTTGTGTATACCCTCGACGTAGTTATTAACAAATCATTTCCTTTGGCAACAGTCCACGTCCAAAACACCCGAATCTCCCTCTATTTTCCAATCTTATTTTGTTTCATCCACCACAGGGCTTCGCTTGCAAGCAAACGATGGCGGGCGACC
Organism: Syzygium aqueum; assembly: GCA_031216185.1. NCBI lineage: Eukaryota > Viridiplantae > Streptophyta > Magnoliopsida > Myrtales > Myrtaceae > Syzygium > Syzygium aqueum. The sequence continues at coordinate 11,045,115 of CM062233.1, forward strand.
GCGAGCTCCTTCAGCATCGAGCAATAGCGATGAAAAACCAAAGCTGCTGAAACTCAAATCTCTTGAGCAGCCCATGCCACTCAGACCGATGCCACGGGCGATGGCATGCTGCTTGGGTGGGGAGAGAGCAAAGGATCGTCATTTCGATGCGCTCAACACCAATTGAAATTCACACATGGCTCAAATTTAGTGGAAGGTCTAACTAAAATTGAGTAAGCTTAGACCTACACAACTTTTTGCCACTGATAAAGTGAGATTCGATTCTAGATCCAACCTTACGAGCTTCACATGCCAACAAATCGACAATAATTGTCACGGAAGGCCATTTCGTATTGCCAATGGCAAATTTTTCCATGAATAATTAAAATCATGTTAGTTGCAAGTAAATGTAATTTTTTTTAATGTATTCGAAAAGATAAATCAAGATTTAGTAATATCAATGCAATTCCAAATTACCTTCTTGGGTTTAAGCTTTTCTCTTTATTTGTTTTTCTTTTGGGAAAAAAACCCATGTTTTATTTTTCACATGTTTAAATCCTTGTCTATGTTTGGATAACTTTTTTTTTGGTCGAATGAGACAAGAAGAAGAGACAAGGAAGATACGAAGGGATGAAATGATACGAGTTTGAGACAAGAAGGAGAGACAAACAACTTAAATCTGAAGAACTTATTCGTGCAGCGTCTTGTTTGCAGTTTTAAAACTGAGGCTCACCTTGACACATCATGGTGTCTTCTTCATAGCTGTTTCTGTTCGTTTTATAATTGTGTTGAAACCATCGAAACTTGTCCAAATTAAAGAAAATGTAAGTCACATATCGGTTGAATGTGACTGAAAGTAACAAGAAAAGAAAAATCATAGAAAATGAATGTCTGTTGTACGTTGATGTTCTGTCACACACGATGTATGCTGCAAGGGAAGATAATTGGAATGACGACGACTGTGATACGTCTATAGTCTCTACTCATCCAATGGAAGAAGAAAAGGCCCCAAAAGAGGTAAAAGAAGAGTCCTAGCCAGGGGAGATTGTGAAGTATTGATCATGGGATTAAAGCCGCAAAACATTTGAGGAACGTCGTCCAGAAATTGGAATCACGCCGCATTGACATTGATACATTGATTGACGTGAATCAGCCACCGTAGTTGTAATCTAAATGCAAACAGTGTTTCATTCACGACGCGTTCATTGCTTTGACGTTATCGCGATAGTAAAATCACACGAACTTGATATTGAGAGAGCTTTTCATTCCAGAAAATATATAGCAGCATCGCTATTTTGTCATTCATCGTCATTTCAAGCAATGCCATGTTGTCAGTCTATTCCCCAGACGAAACACACGCTCTACCTACACTGTCCAAGTATCCACAAAACACCAACTTGTTTGTCACCATTTGGGGTCTTCACTATCTGTTTTTTTATTGCTATACTTACTAATGCTTAACTCTCTTTGCTAAACATATTCGCCATACACAGCGGTAACAAGTCCTTCCGCAGAACAATATTACACTATAAATGAACCCTCTGAATGACCTTAGAGGATGCGCGAATGTTAATGTAATTAACTATCGAATCCAGCCTCCCAACTTCAGATCGCCTACACTGTTGACATGCCAGACTAAAATTTCACTATGATTCTCTCTTAACCACGGCAACGCACTGGAATATATGATACCATCACCTGCAAAAAAAAAATTAACATAGCAAAATCAATGTCACCTTAGAGTAATTTGACATGTAGGTATCCAGCATCGAGAAACCAGTGGGCAGATTATAATTCTACCTCATCAGTATCGGAAGGAATGATCATGGACCCAAAGCTCAGCACCAACTTGATCCAGCAAGCTTTTGCTTCCTCTGGTGATTGCGGTCAAAATTCATCTCGACCATTGAATTCCGAAAGGGATGTGTCTTTTCAAATTTTAGGTCGCTCCGTCCAATCATGTACCTATTTCCTGCTTCTGGCATGGTGAAATCAGCCGGATTTTTGTTAACTGTACATTGTTGAACCTCAGAGTCCTTCTGTGAAGGATGCAGGGTTCCATATCCATCTTGCCTCGCCGAATTGTCCTTCCCTGGACTTTCTGCATTCAAGTGCAGAGGGAAGGCCACATTATTTGGAGTATCCAGGAAGTTTCTAAGCCCGTCAAGGGTTGGACTCGATCCATGATTTATGAGCAAATTACCACCGGGTAATATGCATTTTTGTGATCTGTAATTGTATGCTTCATTTGATATGGCTACTTCAGAGCACTTTTTCTTCCCTTTCTTGTGCATCTTTAATGATTCCTGAGCTGCAACCTCAGTGGCCCTCATGAATCTTCTATCAAGCTGAGATAAAGGAGTGGGCTCATCAACCGTTGGAACAGCAGAAACATGCTCACTAAGGATACCTTTAGCCCAATAATCAGATGACGGATGCATCCTGTTAGAAGGCTGCTTGTATGACTGAAAGTCCGACTCGGCAATGTCCTTAGAGTGATACTTACGAGAAAAGGATGGTCGGTGATGCAGTTCAGGATTTCCATCCAAATTGACTGTGTGTGTTCCCGCATCCATGAGGCTGAGTAAATGCATCGCCGAAATCGTCTCGGTGGAACACTGCGCCGTAGATCCTGACAGATTTTGGAGGTCCATCCCGCCCTGTCTAGTGTGCTGTGTTTGTTCTGCATTTATGTTGGAAGAATTATTCCTATGATCGTAAAAGCCAATAGCTTTCACTCTCAAATACCTCGGGCTGTGATCCCCCTTAACATCTAAAACGCGCAGTGTCCTAGAACCATGCAGAAACTCATCTGACCTAGTAGGCAAAGCCAACTTCTTCGGTGGAATGTCATATGAAAAGGGAATGCAGTTTGGTGTTGCGGTTGATAGATGTGCCACTCCTCGGTTGTGCTGGGGAACAGAATCACAAACTCCATCAACTGAGACTGAAGATTCGTCAACCCCAGACACGAGGCCCACACCCACCATCTGCTCGTTTCTTTTGCAGTAAGGACTGCTAATATGCCTGCCGGAACCGGATAAAGAAAATGCAACCCCACTTGATGGCTTCTGAGCAAACTGAAGGATTCCACCAAGCCCAATAGGTGGGCAATTTTTCTCCATTTGATTCACATTGGAACACATCGTATTGGGCAGAGAAGAACCATTGACAGATCTCTGCTTGGCAGGTATATAATCTTTGCCCGTGTTATGCCTGCGATTTCTAGCCTTTTTTGGGTGAGGTTGCTGTTTATGATTGCCTTGGTTCAACAATAAACTCCAGTCCCTCTTCCGTTTGGTAATATTTACACTTTGCGAACCACCTGATCCAGTGGTCGTTTCTACTGGTTGTTCAGCATTTTCAGCATCAGGAAGGAACCTCTCGTACTGATTCTTTGCCATGAGCTCAACAATTTCCATCGGTATGTCATCAAAAGTTCCTTGTTCAGATAATTTCTCAGCTCCACTATCAAAGTGTTGGTTTGTCAATGTGCACTGTGTCTGAGGACACAAAGTCTTCCTGCTGTTGCTTGTACCTGAAATATCCTGCACACAGAGAAGAATAAACAATCATTTTCATGAGGATAGTGCAGAAAGAACTTGCATTATGCCAATCTCAACCTTGGAGATGAATGGGAAAGCAGAAGGACAATTAGAGGTCAGCAAATTTCATCACCTTTTGACATAGAAGCCATACACTACTTGTTGTGCATGGCTCGATATTTGGGAATCGGGAGAACTTCCTTGTATAAGCTCAAGCAAGAGCAAAGAGAAAAAGAAAATGGAGCTGAACACCACCTTATAAAAATTAATATTGGTCATGAGGTGGTTGATACAAGTCCCCCCATTTAGAGAATGTAAGTTGCACAGTAATTTTTCAATCTCTGCTTTAGAAAGGATTGAAGGACCCTATGGATAAGTGGAAGAAAACTATACTAAACAACGTATGAGATAATGCTTCATGTACGCAGAAAAGTTGTCAACAAAAACTAACTAATTTCCTCCCTCCTCACTTAAGGCATCAATTCCTTCAACTGTAAACGAACAAGAACTCAATGAGAACTTTATTTATTGCAGTAGAGTAAAGCCCATACCATTCGCGGCATTTGGCGGCAAGTGCTACTATCAAGATTTAACTTGTTCTTTTGCTTGTCATCAAGAAGAGGCATCCTGTTTGTAGCTTTTTTGCTGTTGTGATCAGTAAGTATTCCCTTTGCAACATCTACTTCACAAGTAGAAGTAACATTTGACTCCACATATCTGGAATTTAGATTTTCCCTCACAATGTGGCCCTCTTTAGGAGTCGCCTCCTTAGAAAATGAAGAAGCTTGCCCGAACACAACCTTGAGAGGACGATTCCTCTTGACATCAGGCACAACCGAATGGCTGTTGAGAGATAGAGCTAACCCATCTTCTACACAAGCATCTTCAGCTGGTCGTAATTGTACAGCAGGAAGACAAAGGCTTGTTGTTCCGGCATCTGTCCTAGTAATTGGACCTTGTCTATTTGAGCTATTACTTGAACCAATCAGAGAGGGCTTTTCGTTGTTTTCTTTCTTATTCTTCATACACATGCTTGAACTTGCATCTCTGGAGGGCGCTTGGGTAAAATAATTTGTTTCCGCCAGTAGGTCAGAAGAAGGAATGGAGTCGAACCTGGCGGTGATGGGCGTATAACAGCCCAATTTGAGACATAAGTTGTGAGCAGAACTGGCCGCACCTGCTTCGGTTTTGTCCAGAACACTTTTTGATACATTTTCCTTAGAGGGCGCTTGGGAAAAATCTTCGATCACTAGGTTCCTCTTCATTTCCTTCTCAGGAAACTTCAAACTTCCATACTTATTATTAGTCTGATTCTTGATAGCAATCCCGGGAACCATCTTAGCATTTGCTCTGTACTTTGATTCAGATTGCAAAAGCACATTGGCATCTTCAACACCTCCACTGCAATTTAGTGAATCACTGTTTTCCCTACTTGCAGTCATTAGTTCTGTGGCTTTTCCTTCTTCATCTGAAATCAACTTCCTTTTTCTCTTTTGATCCCGAAATCTACTTTTCACAAGTTCTGTGAAAACTGCCTGACCTTGCACAACAGTGTTTGTCTTATCCAAAGGTTCAGACACTGCATTCCTAGGAGGATAATCTGTTCCAATGTGATCAGTGGTTGTACTTTTGCTTTCTCTCAGTAATTCGGTGATCAGGCGTGTCTTTCTGGTTTTTCTACGAAATAGACCACGACTTTTATCCCGATTATGATTGTGAGAACTCTCTCTGAGCCCTACATCTTCACTTTCAGATAATGAGTCATCACACTCATCCAATCCCAGGGAGGGATTGCCGCTTTCATAGGCTGTGAGATAATGAGGCATCTGATCAGCCACACTAACCGTTCTTAATGTCTCTTCATGGTCCTCAGTCACCCTTCCATCCTGACCATTGCCAGAAGCTTGTTTTCCTGGTTGAAGATTTTCCGAAGTATTTCGAGCTTCTTGACTTCTGTCTTGCTGACATGAATCAGCAGAGCCTTTGCATTTCGTATAGTTGTAAACTATTTCAGAAACCAAAAGAGTCACTATGTCAGTAGAAGGTTCAACTTTTAACAACACCGAAATTGATTTTGTCCTGCAAATTAAGACAATTATCAGTCGTTTTATTTACCTTGGACATCTTTTACACTTTCCTGGCCCAGACATTGATCAACTTCTGGTGCGACAGCTCTTAGTCTGGTAATTTCTACACATTCCAGACTTTTGTTATCTTCAAAACCATCTTCTTCATGTCCTAGAGGTAGAAAATCTTAGTTCATCTCTTGGAATGAATTATCAGGAGCTAGACACAACAATTTCATTAACATACCTTTTCTGAAAGTGTCACTTTCATCGTCTGTTTTGCCATTTTTGTCAGCAACTAATGAAGCACAACAGTCACTCTTAGTCAGGACAGCAGAAGTATCAGGAATACCCTCTCTTTTCTCAGTAACTTCCAGCTTCAAGGTTTCCTGAAAATCCAATACAGGCTTTGATGGTTCGGAGGTGCTCCACAACTGGGAACAAGGGCCATCAAAGATGCATCTTTTACTGCAGCATTTAACAACGGTGCCATTTTCCTTTCTACCAGCTTTAACATTGATCTGCTCGAGACAATTCAGGCATCGCCATTGAAGAGGTAGTGGAGGAAGCTTGCAAACTTGCTCCTTTATGGTATTAATGTTTCCATCTGCTGTAAATGGCCAGCAAATCCTCTCATCTTTTCTGCTCATTTCAGATACATATTCACTGGACAAGCAAAGGCACAAATTAGTTATGGTAGATAGAAAAATGATATTTTATCAGACAAATATACTTATGTATAAATGTTTGCTGTACTTCCGCATTGATGGAATTGACCTTTCAACAATTATTATGACTCTGCTAGGTGGAACTTCAGCGTGAGAAAGTAAGTGTCTTTTATCTATGTGATGGGCAAATAATACAGTGCTTCTATAGGCTATAGCAGAAGAAAGATTAGTAGGTCCAGATTATTCTTCTAGAGCAAGCTAAGGAGAAGCAACTAAGTCAGCGTAAAAGACAGTGAAGACAGTAAATAGCTAATGCATGCTGATGGTTTAGTAAAGAAAGAGTGAATTGCTAACACATGAAATCTTGATCACTTAGCTGCTGAATGCATCCACAAGCACAGTTCGAGAAGAATGCGACCTTACATGATCCGAGATGAATGAAGAGAATTATCCAATTAGCGACAGCATCTACGTAAGTTACAAGCGAGTCTTAGAAGAAAGTAAATCTTACCGTATAGAGAAGCGCTCGCACTTTCCAATATAATTGCTATCAATGGCACTGGAAAGATCTATACATATAGACTCAATTGGGATAAACGATCTCGTCTGTTGAGAGGCTTCTAAACTCTTCTCCATCTTAAATAAAATCGCGCCTAAGCATGCAGATATAAGCTTACTTAGGAAGCTAAATAAACATGATTAAATGTATACAGAAAACAATCTTGAAACAAAATGAACTCTTATATCACATAACTGTAAAGCATGTATGCCATTTGGACTAGGCCTTATAGACAGTGACAACACGGAAATAGGTTATGGCAATTGTCAAATTAAAATACGAGGAGAAAGGAGACGAAAGAACTCTCTACGCCTACACACACGATATCAACTTATGCACGATAGAATGTTGCAATAGTTATTCAAAGGTTAACAAAACTCAAAACCCTAGTCGGCCATTAAAGATTAGCTTTAGATAGGTTATGGTATTGCTCTCATAGCCACAAAACACACTAAAGCATACAAGATCAGCACTCATTTATGTTGCAAATAGATAAACAAAACACCCATAAGACAAATAAAGATTAGGGTTTTGCTTTGGAATGAAAATCCCAACCTCACAAAGAGGACAGTCATCGACAGTGAGTTAAAACTCAAGATCCATGACGGCAACCAGAAACTCCAGCTCAAACATCTATAAAAACATCAAAACGCATCCGAAAACCAAGAGTATAATCAACACTTGAGATTCGAATTAGGGTTTACTGAATAACCACCAGCAACATAAAAAAAGAGCTACCTCACAAGAATCACTCAAACAGCAAAACGGCACATAAAATAATGGAAAAGAGAGCAGTTAGATAAGCGATGAAGCAATACCCAGATTCAGAAATTCAAAGTAAAGCACATATTTGTGCCAAGCAAACGGCGAACTATTCAATATATGCCTAAAATTAAGCAACCTCTCGAGCTAATTCAACATGGGTTTATCAAGAAAGTACAAACCCATCGGAGAACGAGTACAAAACAGAAGGAAACATTTCAATTCAGAGAGACCTCAAATCTGTCCGACCACCAAATCGGCCGATGCCGCGTCCAGTTCACATAGGCTCTTCACGGCTTGTGGACAAGATGGTATCGAACGAAAGAGAACCTGCAGGCGATGACGGAAACGACAGCTCTAGAGAGAGATCTGAAGCTGGTGTTGCAGAATTTGAGTGCGCAAGGTGGAGAAACCCTAGCTTGCAAGGCGAGAGAGGTTTTCGATTCTTGAGGGTGAGGTAGAGGGAGAGAGAGAGGGGAGAGAGAGCGTGCGAGAGAGAGAGAGAGCTCTTGCCGCTTTTTGTTGTATTTTCCCTGAAATGAGGCTGCCGTTGCATTAAAATTTTGAAGTAACTTGACTTGACCATAGCAAAAGGGTTAGGGGGGGCAAAAACAAAAGGAAAAGAAGCAGCAGCTAGGCCACATATGAAATATACCCATACATATGGATCACACAACAAATACAAGTGCATGCATTTTTTGCTTTTCTTTTCTATTTGGAGATACTTTTCAAGTACTCCAATTGCTCAAACTTGCTTGATGAAGTTATGCAAAAAAAAAAAAAAATCGAAACCCCGCAAAAGAAAAATCTAATTTTTTTTCCCCATTCTCTTTTCTCTACTTTCGGTCATCGCCCATCGACTGTTGGCCGTTCTTACCTCGACAACATTGTGCCCCTCGCCGTGTCATCCTCATCATGCACAGTTGCTATGGATCGCGGTCTCTCTCTCCTCGAGCTAGGTAGCATGGCTCATGGCAACGGTAGATGGTGTTGTGGGCCTAGGGCGACATTAAATCTGGGGTCACATAGCATGTATATCTCATACTTTCTTTTAGCATATATGAAACGTTTCTTTATTTGTATACAACTTTTGAAAAATAATTAGTTCCTCCAAACACATACATGTGTGACAATATTCTATTGTATGTATCTAAGGACATCATCGCTTAGGATGTTTCACGGTTCAACAGTAGAACCAGGTACGGTAGAACTACTTGTCTCCAATTTAAAGCTATGTATCTATTGTTTGCTAAATCTAAGCCCGTCCCACGTGACCCCCTAGCTAGACCAATTTTGTGCTTAAAAGACTATATGTTATTATCCTCAAATTTGGAATTTAGGTGGTGCCTAAGATATGCAGGTTAGTTATCCTTATGTCTGGGGTGGTCTTGTATTTCTTGTGGTTCATCAATCTGTGTCCCATAAATAGAACAATAACTTGTAAAATCGTAACAACATATCGAATATACATTTAAGAAGATAAGTCTCGAGATATCTTATGTATGCTTGGACACAGATTGACACACACATTAAGGGATTGGAGATTTGCTTCCCTCGTACCATGGAGGAAAGCGTTTTTGTTCGGCTGTCAAGTGTTGCGTTACTCATATTGAAGATATAGAGTTCTAAGAATGTATATCAGAGACATAGATTGTCACAGACATTTCATAATGCGCCTTCTTTTGCTATTTTGGTGCTATGATATGTTGTCATTTTATGGATATCGACAACGGGTCATCTATCTTCTACGAGGTCACAAATTCGACTCACATTGTGTGTGAAGTTTTGAACAGTTCATGCCTCATTGCCTAGCAGCGGCATATCTCATGTAGAAACATTTCGTAGCTACTAGCATCTTGGTGAAACCGTGGCAATAGAGTTGCCAACCTCAGACCTTGATATCTCAGCTGGTGAAGAGTAACTATGACTCGCATCAAACATTCCATAGTGGGTTTGTGACACTTATGGTAACGCACAAAGTAGGTCGCTAGCACTGGTCGCTCCTCCTTTTTACTCTTTAACAAAAGCGTTTTAACCACAACTTAGTTTTAAATTTGATTTCTTCAACTTTTAAAGTACTCCAAGCAGTCTAGAGCTGCTACAACTTCTTAAAAGTAGAACTTGTTCTCTAATAACGCCTCCAGATCACACAACTTTTTTTAGGGATAAGAGGTGGGGAAGGGCAACAAAGCAGCTATCCTCTCTATGCGTAATTGTGAAGCTTTCACACCCACTACAAAAAAATTGGTGTCGAGCATGAAATTGTAGCCCCATCGATGTGCTAGAAATCAAGAAGTCTCTCCATGTTTGACAGTGAATACTCAACGCACAAGATGGCTAGAGATTCGCTCGCAATATAGCTTGAACTTGTGATTATGAAAAGACAATGTGACCCTTTTACAACGGAATTATCACGCTCTATGGTTGAAGCACACACCTTATTCTAAAGAAAATTTGTATAGACCAATCAAGTACCTAGACATACAAATATGTTGGAAGAGACCCAATAACAAGTTCTCTGAGGGTGGTGGGATTCGCCGTCCCCTTGGGACCTCTCGGCCACTTTCGATGCTCATCAAAATACTTTAGCAAATACATGCTATAAATTACGAAATTCATATGAAACTTTTACATGTGGCCACTTGAGTTAGAGCATTGCAAATATTTATTTTTTATATCTCCCCTAACTTAATTTTCTGCATATTAGTCAAAAAAATATCCACATTTTTTTGTCATCCACCTTGAAGAGAACCATATCGTGAACGATTCGTGACAACTCGGACGATGTAATCTACTCATTTTATGGGATGATCTGATATAACAAATTAGTCGATGGAAAAGAAAAATCCGTTAAATCGTGTTCTTTTCTCGTGCAATTTTTATCTAGATCTCACGTTTCCTTATCAACAAAGACTCAAACTTAGAACTATTATTCTTTGATAAGTAGCTGTACAGCCTTTTTTTTATGCAGATCATGCCTTAGTTTATATGAATATTTAAGTCCATATATGGATAAAAACATATCTCGAACGTACATTACACTGTCCAAAATCTCGCGAGCATCATGCACGCGCTATTTGGACCGTTATGGGGCGGTCCCTTCCGTCACGCGACACTTGTCGACGATCGGTTGGCTGGTCCAAAGATGCCTCCGCATGTAAACGGCTCGTGATTGGAGCGTGGGTTACACCTCCCTGAGGAGAAGGTGGGGGACGGTTGTTAACCTTAAAGGGGACATCAAAGGTTTCTTCTGGTTTCTGGCCACTAAAAACATTAAAGTGGGCCGTGTCGCGCTAGCACCCATTTGCCTCTGTTGCCCACTAAAAAGTTGCTAGGGTTTCTTCCGGTTTCCAGTTCTGGCCACGTCACGATAAAGGCAAAGAATTGTGCCAAAAAAGTAAACGAAAAATGAAAAAAGAAAGAAGAGATATTCACCTAAGAGAGATAGCTAGGGAGGCGTAGCAGCCCCGCATCACCGGGGAGGGCCGACGGTCCTCACCCAAGGCTCGACAAGGGCCAACAACCGTCGCCTAGTCATTGGCGACGGTAGCAAGCCTTAGTATGGCAGTGCCAAGCGATGGAGTCATCATCGCCTAAGGGTCTGCAAACCCTTATCAGCGAAGACGGGATGGTGCCATCACTCCAAAATGTTGGCCCTCTCCGGTGTTCCCACTCTTTGTAACATTTTCGGATTCAATTTTGTTTTCCTCCTTTTGATTGTTTTTGGCTTCTTTAAAGAGAATTTAACTTTTCTTAACGAGGTATCGTATCAAAGTTACGTCTCTACGTTCGAATTTATTTTACAAGGCCACATTTACTTTTCGGACTAGCATTGTCATAAAAATTGGCAACGGTGTCGCCACAATTACAACATGATACCGAGTACAAAATGTTTAAGAGTTGATTGCATTTTTTCCTAACCATCAAGGATTTTTCATGTAATTTTTCCTTTGGAGAAAGATCTCATTGATAATAATTGAAAGATTCTCTAGCTTCTTTTGAAAAGAATAATGATGGGCGGTGGAATACTAAAAAGAAGTGGGAATTAGAAAAAAAAACAAAAAAAAAGAGTTTCACATTGAGCATCTAGACAGCAGGAAAATGCCTAATATCCTACCAAACAAGGTCGTTCGGGTATTATAAATGAATATAGGTTATGGTCCTTTTATAGAATATAGGTCACTAGTGTTAGAAAAATAATTTCACAAACGGCTTCATCCATCATAGATTTAGTGATTATAGCTATTCACTCTTTTATCCATCTTCCAACTAATGATGAATGAAGTCGCTTGTGAACTTTATGTTTAAATCAGCAATATATGCTCGAATATTCCATATGTTATGTTTTGCATTTGCACGGCTATATCTAAAGTTCAAACTTGGATGTAATTACTACTATGAATTGACTCTTCTAACGTGAAATGTCATCTTCTTTTCATGAGTCAAAAACAGATAATACACACGTATACATTCGTACATAGATAAATACATAGGATGACTTCTTCAAAATTAGGAGGATCTCAAGCTAATAACTCAAGCTAATACACCAAGGGAAAGGTATACTAGACATAGTGCTCTCTAGTTTATTGTGGATTCAGCGCTCAAAGAACTATCATTAAGCCCTTGAGGGACTTATGTTTCTTTACAAAAGTACCTTTAGTCTCATGAGTTGGTATAGAATGAGGTAGCTATAATGACAAGATATCTGTACATATCATGACATCGATGTTGTTTCTCTATTGATGGTGGATCTAAATAATAATTGATAGTTTTAAAATTTCTATTACATGTGCAAAGCTGGCTACCTAAACTCATGCATGATGCATCACCTATAGTTTTCTCCTCTTCTGGCCCCCCAAAGATGATTATGCGTGTGCTTCCAAATAGGCAGTCAATGGCCAATTAATAATAAATTTGCGTCAATATGAAATGTACAATCCTATAAGTTCATGAGATACAAATGTATGTCACGAGATATTGGTGCTATGTAGCTAAGCTCGGCTTATGCGACCATGACCAACTTGAAAAAAATAGCTAAGAATTAGGTATTCGGTACCTTTTGAATATCTGACTAATCTTATTGGATGTGACAGTCAATCTCCATGACCAACTCTGTATCAAAAACATCCTTTGTTCTTAAACCCACTAGCACACATTTCTTATCTTATAGTTTTCTATAAAATCATGAACACTTTGTCCACAAGGGACTTACTTTGTCTTGTGAATGAATGACTTAGGGTTCAGAGGTTTCTCTTTTGTCTTGAGCTAAATCTTTTTGAAGGGAAAATCATCGGCAATACTGTGTAAATTAGTCAGTGGAATGAACGAAATGTCGTCTGTGTATATACCCTAATAAAAGAGGAACAATTTCTTTGACCATCTCTACATTATAATGCAAATCTACGATTGGTTTCAATTTCAAGCTTTCATCAATGAGGTTCATGAAAACCCATTCATTTTGTTTCTTAAACGAATCGTAATCATGCAAATCTTCAAACATTAATTTTTTTCCCAATGATGCATTTATCTTTTCAGATTCTTTCCTTGTGAAGCGCGTGATGAAGGGAAGTTATGGATTTATATTGCGTACACAATGCGTTTAACTTTTTTCTGCACGTTCCACGATTTTCCCCATTGAGATAAGCGATTAGTCACTTGCTACAAGTAAAACTACCCGTATATCTACGGTGTTAGATGTGAAATGTGTAGAAAAAAGGGTACACATCATGTGTACTTCATGTGTATATAATATATCCACAAAATCATTATTGAACGTTGGCAGGATTCATTATAGTGGGGACAATAGGCCCCAATAAGCTGAAAAAATATTATCACTACTTACTATAATTACAAATAAAATCAAAGAGAGATTCAATGAAATTTTGACTTGGAAATCTGAAGCTGCTTTTGGGGATGCCCACCACCAATTACCCCTGTCTATGCCACTACATGCTGAAATTTGAAAATGGCCAATTAGTGTTTTGTTGCCTTGCACTAGAAAAGAATTTGTATTTCATGCTTCAAATGTAAGATATCTGCAGAAATAACCAGAAAAAGAGCTGATAAAAAAAACTATGATATTTGACCACTGTAAAGCAACCATTACTTTATTAATTACTGATTGGTGATCGATCTTTCCCAGGGTTAATGCAGGAAAGAGTGATTCTATGTAATCTTTTTTGTGCAGCATACTGATCCCGTGGTCACTTTCATTGAAAAAGACATGTTTTCTAGTGAAACGGCTACCAACTTAATGCTTGTCGGACACGAAAACATGTAAGTGACAAATATGAGAGGCATTATACTCCATAAAGCACCAAAAAAATAGATCACATGAACCATGATTATTTGTTTCAGGGTGGGTGAGTTCTGGATCAGAAATCTAGAACCTATCCCGTTAAAGTCGGATCCGGATTTTTGGAACCGGGAACCAAACCGATATACTTTAAAATTAGCCTAAAACCGAATGGTTAGTTTGCTCATTAAAGGGTATTTGTTTCTATCTTTGGTGATTTAGTTCAAGATCATGTTCTTGTTCTCTTTTTGGTCCGTTCTACTCGTATGATCTAGTAAAAATAAATATATTAAACGGCTGTTTTGGAGGCGATTCCGAAAGGCATTGCCTTTTCTGTTTATCATCGTCAGACTACCTTGACAAAAATCTTGAAATTGAAAATTTACTATGAATATCATTTAATTATGGGAGATATTGATTAACCAAACTTAGGTTAGTCTCAATACGTTAATCACGGGCCAAGATCTTCACTTTCAAAAAGATAAATAAAAAGATAGTTCAACCCTCATGTGGAAGGAGATATAAACATTTTTCTGACACTTGCTTAGGTTAAAAGGAAATAGAACTACAAATATATATTAGTAGCACCCTTCGCTTAAATCTGAGAATTATATACTATCAAAATTTCTACAGAACTAATGTATTAGCCACGAGAAATCCTATTTATCTCCTTCAATAGCTTAACACTCTATTTTTCGGTTTTCGAATGTAGAATAAAATATCAACAAATAATAAACTTTTATCCTTAAACAAAATAGAGATGATACCCACAGTCGAACAAGCAAGTAAACATAAGTCACGGGTTTATAGAACAAGTAAATTGGAAATACTCAGATACCAAAACTATATGTTTGTTTCATGAAAAATCAATGATTTCAAAAAAAATTGTAAAAAATGATTACTTGTATTACTTGAAATAATTAGTTAATAAAAAAATATGTTTATTATCGATGATCATTTATGTTTAAACATTTTTGAGAACACTAAAAATATTTTTCGTTCATTCATATTTGTAAGTGATATATACGATCATTTTTAAGAAAACATTTTTTAAATCATTCATTATCCGCGAGACACATGGAGCCTTAGGCAAATGCACTTGTAAAACAAGTAAATTGGAAGCACTCGCATCGTAGCCTACTTAAAAGTACTGACCTTACGGCATACGCTTTCTACCTTATTATATGTGGAACCTTACTCGATGTATATGGTAGGACGCTCACGTGCATCGACAAGATTAATCGAGTAGAAGATTTCAATATCCATGTGATCAAAGGCGAGATATAGAGAGGACTATGAAAGGCATAGCGAAGAGGCGGCAAAGAGCCATGGTGCTTCTCTTTGCTCAGAGATGAAGAGAGGAATCGATAGAGACGAGACACGCTTATGAAGAGAGAGCCCTTGAACATAATTGAGAGTTACTTGTCCTAGGTCGACATGGATTTTCTATTTTACACAATACTCCTTCCCGTGCCTCGATAAATCTTAACATTGATTTGCATATGGGAATAAGGTGGTTGTCGGCAATTGAGAGTTGTCAATCGAAGGGAGCGCCGTACAAAGTAGATGACCGTTAGGGTAATTAACCTTAATCTATATGTTATGGATCAAATGAAGTTGTGATATGTAATGTTAAAGCTATATTGCAATTTTAGAAGTTTTGTCACTATAATGTTGAAATAACAAGATTATATATTCTAGTTGAATTCCTTATAATTGAAAGGAAGAATTGATTGACTGGTGCATTGCTTAAATAATCTTCATTATACTTTAGATTGGCAGTATCTTATTGAGTAGTGATATATATCATTAATTTGTTGCAATTTGTTGAGCTTTAAATTAAGTGGATTTTTAGACCCAAAAAAATATTGAGTGAATTTCATTGTTGGGAAAACTTTTCTATATTTGAGTAACACGATACTTTCACTTTGTGCTTTTTTGACATATGGATAAATAAGATTTTGAAGTTAACAAAATAAGCTATACAATTTTTTAAAATATATTTGAAAATTCTCTCTTTCGTTTATATTTTGGAATATAACTCAATTAAGAGATAAATGTTTGGAGATAACAAATTAATAAGCTAATGCTTATTGATCAAATGTGGACCATGTGGCAAAGCTATGTGATGTGTCTTGCTACATGGCAATCGCGAACGTAAAAGGTTAAGTGCTACGTGCCGAGTACAGGACCAAACGTTCTCTCATTTCTGAAATTAATTATACATATACATTGAAATAAATCTAGGAGATGTTATTACTTTTTACATCTCATATGAAACTATGATTGAAGGTGCGTGTGGGACTAAGTCACGGCGTCTTTAATCCCCTCAACATAAGGTATCACTCGAGCGTGCATGCATGCAAAACTCATATTAACTATATGTTCGAGTGAATATTAGGCTCCGTTTTCTTCGCGAGAAATGAGTAATTTAGATAATATTTTTCTAAAAATGATTGTTTATCTCGTTTATAATAAATTAGTTAATGAAAACGTTTTCATTATCAACAACAATTCATATCTAATCATTTCCGTGGACGATGAAAATATTTTTCATTCATTCATTTTTGTAAATGATATAAACAATCATTTTTTAAATATATGTTTTTCAAATTGTTTATTTTTCGCGAAACAGACGGGGTCTTAATATTATTATGAAACGGGACAATAAATACATGGAATATGAACGTGAAATTAAAGAGATAACGCAAGATAAGAAAAACACTGTGGCGGTTCTTCTTGAAATTCTCAGAGGGGCCAATTGACCCCACCCAAATTATTTTCCCCTCAATTATCGTATACAAGATTTTCGAAATTGGCCCCACTGACCCCACAAGATTTTGATTTCTGACCCCACTAAAAATATAATCCAACCAATTTGATCCGATGTCCCCATTTTCGAAAGTGTCGAGTACGACTAATGGGGCTTCTGACACCTTTTTAGGTTTAACTCATAGTTAGTGGATTAAAGAGTTAACCTGTCAAGAAATGTCATGCCATGGAGCTTATGAAACTCGATAATTAGCTTGATATCAATAATTTGCTCTAATTCGAGTTATCAAATTCAAAATCGAACTCTTAACCCTAAAACTTGGGTGTCGTTCATTTCGCAAAAAATGAATAATTTAGAAAATATTTTCCTAAAAATTATCGTTTGAAATAATTAGTTAATAGGGAAAGTTTTCATTATCAATAATAATTTACGTGTAAAAATCTTCATGAATGATAGAAATATTTTTCGATCATTTATTTTTATGAGAGATACAAGCTAAATGTGATCGGTTTTCGGTCAGTCTGGTCTAGTTCTCGGGTGGGTAAATGGAACTGGTGGCTTCCCCCACCATTGCCATCGGCGAAGCACCTCTCGTGCTTCCAAACCAAGCCACTCCTTTCGATGACACTCATGGTCATCCTACTCATTGCTTGTCCAAATCTAGCCTCATCCATGGCTCGCGAGGTGGCTCGTCCACAGATCTGGTGAGCTTGGACGATGGAGGAGTGGCTTAGCTTGGACGAGTCACTGGTCCAACTTTGGAGTTGTGCCTCTTAATCTGGCCAGCGAGCTTCCAAATGGCGTGATGTCCATGTTCACAAGCGACAATGATGAGGGCTCGGCTTGGATACATGAGCCTGGACGGCTTCGTCGACGACTCCGCTAGTCCAAATGTGGAGTCTATGAACTTCCAAATTTATAGCTAGCAACGACTTAAGGGACGGAAGGGGTGGCTGGGCTTGGACAAGCGATACCAGTTATGACCACGGACGAATAGATTTCTCTAAGCAATGAAGCATAGAAACTAACTCACTAGGCAATGAGGCAAAATGGGAGTAACGAGTAGGGTTTTTTTAGATTTGTAAAAAATTTAAAAAAAACTAATTAATTAGGTTCTGGTAGAGGTGATCGATTTCAGGGTGGATAGGGTCTAGATCTGAAAACTAGAACCTACCATGTTATACTCGGTTCTCAATTTTTAAAATCTAGAATTCATCGTGTTTTCCCTAGATCCTATTCTGGAATCTACTCTGTTTTTCATGTTCAGTTCCAAGATCTATTCGAAAGCCTTTTTTTTTTTTTTTCTTTTTGTTCCTTTTTCCTGTTGCACACCCCTCTGACAAAGTCCCACCGGAAGGAAGGAAGGAACTCACAAGAAATCAAACACCCAGAATCCCGAAGCAAGAAATTGACGCATCAAAAGTGACCCAATGCTCAATTAGAGAGGGATATAACATTTACGGAGCAAGGGACAATAAGAATTACTTTACCTCGAAACTTGGAGCTGACTTTTGATTTCCATTAGCACTTGACAAAACAAAAGATCAGAGAGAATCGGAGAGAACGAGGGGCGAAGATGGCGGGCTGGTGGCGACGGTTTCCCGTGACACCGTGTGCGGATGAAAAAAGAGTGGCACGGTGCAAGGAACTAACCAAGGAAGAGGGAGAGTTTGAGACAAAGACGGAGTGACTGACGGTCGATGATGGTGGGCCGGTGGCGACGGTGCTCCTGCGACGTCGTGCGAGCGAGGAAGAGGAAAGAATCGAAGACGACGATTGTTGATCAAGCGGCGAAGTGAGAGAGAGAGAGAGAGAGAGAGAGAGAGAGGCGACTGTCTTGGAGAAGGATGGCTTTTTTTTTTAACCCTACATAAAACTAGTTCCAAAACCGGTGCGATTAGTCCGGTTCCTAGGTGAACCTTTACTTGGAACTGGAAACCAGATTGATTATAACCGGTTCCCAACAAATGGAATCGGTTCTCAAACCAGTTCAAATAGGAACCGATTCCTGGACCTATGTTTGGGATAGTTCTGTTCGGTTTCCAAATAAATTCGGTTTGGTTGCGTGCCCATAAGTCCGAGTGGGCAATTCTACCCTTGGAATTAGGAATCGGATCAAATTCACCCATTCCAATTTTGTGAAATCGGGCACCGGATCGATGACTCTAGAAATCACCCAGAATCGGCCGGTTCGGTCCGATTCGATTTGATACGAGTGGTTTTCGGTCCGGACGATTTCTTTTGCTTATTCCTGATATAAGCTATCATTTTGCGAAAATATTTTTAAAATCATATATTTTCTTCCGTTGCTTCTCTCTCTCCATAATCTTTCCGTACGATTTCTTGAGGGACCTTCCTCCCCACCTTCGTCTCGTGGCCAATTCGTACCACTTTTCTGACTTCGCGCCAAGCCAACCACTGCTAATGTGGAGTGTCGTGTTGGGTCCTCTTATCTGCCTCGGATAGAGAGGGACCCCTTTTGCAAATCGATCCACCAAACTTACCAAATTGCACTAATTGCACTCATTGCACTAAAGCTCAAACCAAGTTACCCCCACCCAAAAAAAAAAAAAAGCACTTACATTGCAATTAGCGAAGCCAGAAAGTTAAGCTGCTGGGATAAGGCCGCTCTTTCAATTTTCTGATCGAGAGCTTTCTTCTATCGATCTCGTGCTCTTTCCGCTTAACTTATCGATCACCGTCTTCGCACCTTTGAAGTTAGGCAACAAGATATTCGAAGATGTCGAAAATTTACGCTCACATGTACAAACACGGGTAATCTATGCTCATCGTAAAGGAAATATATTTTCGATGATAGTGATTGAAGGCGATTGATGTTGGGCGTACCTACTTAAGTCTACAAATTTTATCTTCAGCTTCCTTACAAGTTTCCTCCATTTTGCCATCAGCACCTCAACCAACTCTAGTCAGAAATCGCAGGCGGACGTCCGCTCACAAGGTTGGTTTAAAATATTTGCAGGGTTGGACTTTGCTTGTTCTAATCCAATCTGGCTCTCTTAAAATATATAGCCAATAAAAGATTTCTCCTTTAAACTCGCATGTGGGTTGGTTCGACAATCTAAGTACCGTCTTCGATATTAAATGCGGGAAATCGTGTCAAGTGATTCAGATTACTTGTTTTGAAAGGCTTTATTCCATGTGAAGAAGGTCGGGTCATTATAAATTGTATCACATCAATATCCCTTCCTGCAGATCTGTAGTTTGCGCCCAACCAAGCTCGTACCCGATCCAACAAGACAGACGGGTACAAGATGTGTAACCTTTCAAGGTCTCGTACCGGTCGAGGCGGGCCCTGTTAAGTAATTCGCAAGTAGAAATCACGCTTTCAAACTCACTCAAAAAACTCCTTTTAGGATACCGATTCAAGCGGAATGAATCGAGATGTTGAATGACGCATTTTTTTTTTTCATTTTATTCTTTCGAACTGCAAGTAAAGTAAGTGCGAATGGTATCTCGATTTTCCCTTTATTTCTACTGAACTCTTCGTTTAGCCTTCGCTCACACATCTTATTCGATTCACGAGATTAATATACAAGCCGGGATTTTCCCAATTAATTTATATCAAGACAAGTGATTTTGCTAAAATGGGTCTCTACTTCCGTAAAATTTTCGCAATCTGCCAAATAAATTTTTTTTTTAAAGATTCCCTCCTTCGCCATCTGGCAATCGGATTGAAAAAAAGAACATGAGATCGCTGCTTCCGCATCCGCACCTTCCTCGCCCGGCTCTCTTCTCCTCCTCCTCGTCCTCGTCCTCCGCCCCTCGGCTCCCGCCAACGGCCGCGCGCGTGGTGGCCCGCCTCCCGCACGTGCCAGCCATCGCGCCCCGCCCCCGCCCCGCCCCGCACGTGCGAGCCCACCCGCCACTTTCCTCCTCCTCCTCCTCCTATAAATATGCCACCGCCTACGCGGGCGCTCCTCCATGTACGGTGAGCAAGATGGCCGGAGAAGCTGTCATCGACGCCGAGAAGCTTCGCTCCGATTTCGTGGAATTCCTCCGCAGCAGACGATCGGAGGAAGGTAAGTTCGACGCCCTCCATGGACGCGACGCTCTCTTTAGCGCTTTCGGCTTGAACTGGTACTGCCGTTTCGTTTGACGATGAGTGATCGAGTGAGTTGCGTTGCTTTCGTTCATGATGTCGAGGCTCGACACCTCTGTTTTGGAGCAGTTCGTAGCGCGGTGCGAGCTGTTGTGAGATTCGGAAGCTTGTTGAATCAGTGTCTTTTGCTCGATTATTAGAGCGCACGGCAAAAAGGACACTGCAAGGGTCATAAATTGTGTACGGAAGAAGTTACAAATATCCTAAGTTGCGTAACACTTTGCTACAGTAACTTTTTTTTTCGGAACATCGAAGGAAATAGATTTCTTAAATGCCAATTTGGCCAGAAATTCGATGTGATATATTTTATTAATTTCTAACGTCGACGTGATTTGTGGGAGGATGAGTTGAAATGTATCGTCAGTATTTTTTTATTTTAAATAATTTTTTTCCTTTTTTTGACGAGGGGCAGTCGCATTTGTCGCCGGTGAGAGTCGCCTCGCCCAGACCCTCGCTGGCCATGGGCAAGGCAGCCCTCCTCGCCAGGCCCTCCCTGGGCTTCGTCGGTGGCCAGGCCGGCCATCGGCAACCAGTCGGTAAGAGGAGAAAAAAAAAAAGAAAAGAAAAGAAAAAGGAAAGAAGAGGAAAAAAAATCATTTAAAATAAAAAAAATGCTTACTGTACATGCCAACTTATCCTCTAGCGAGTTAGGTCGGCGTCAGAAATTAATAAAAAATAACACGTCGGATTTCCGGTCAAATTGGCACATAAGTGATCTATTTCCTTCGATTTTGGCTCCAAAGTATTCCGAAAAAAAGTTATGGCACTAAAGTGTTCTCCGTACATAACTTATGGCACTTATAGTATCCTTTTGCCGAGTGCGCGTGTGCTTAGAGGATCAGGTGTCTTAGTTTTTGTGATTTTGAAGTGCGTGTAGATCAGTTTGTGAATTTGATCTGGAGTGGATTCATCCGTCGATTATGGATTAGAAGGAGCAGTGAGTGAAGAATTAATTGTTGTCAATAGCCTTTGGCGAGAAAACGGAAATCGGAGATACAGTGTTATTGGATTCATTCATTCAAGCCGATTCATGCTTTTATGCGATAGAGATTTCTGGAATGGCATATTCTGTCTTCTGTTCTTTGGAGATCCAAAACGAATGACACTATGAAGCATTTCGCTGACATTTCGACAGAACAGAGTGACTAGAAGCTTGTCGAAAACTAATGTGTAGTCGCGGATGGTAATTGTCTCTGTTGTGCGTTTCAGTCGAGCTTTCCGTAGAACCTGCAAAACCGGTGGAGAGTCCTTTGTATCAAGATGCTAATCGGCCTAGTTTCTGTGAGGTACGCAATTTCTATGGGGACACATCAAGATCATTTGCCTTTGCGAGACTTCTTGCCGTGGAGTCGTTTACATCTGGGTGTGGAATTTGTTTAGGCAATGGAATCTTGTCCCAAGGAAAACATTGAGAATCTCAAGGAGCTACTTAAGGAGGAAAATCTTCACTTAATTACTGAGGTAGTTCATCCCTAATGGCATTACAGCGTCAACAATGTGTCCATTAAAAGATCATTTCCCATTGGCCTTTGATTGTGGTTTATTGCTATAATTCAGAAAGGAGAGCAGGGTCGCTTGCCTGTACTCATCATAAGCATGAAAGAGGACATCGTGCGAAAGAGGCCTGCTATTGTGTTTCTGCACAGCACACGCAAGTGCAAAGAATGGCTACGCCCTTTGCTTGAGGTAGCTACCTTCTGGCATCAGACCTATGAGACTCTCTGTTCATGACTGAGGAATAAAGCATATGCTTACTCTTGCTCCTTTTTCCTCCAGGCATATGCTTCTCGAGGATATATTGCTGTTGCTGTTGATTCTCGCTATCATGGAGAACGTGCCAGTAGTCTGACCACCTACAGCGATGTCTGTTTTGCTATTACTATGTCTACTTATTCCTTGTTTTTCCTTGATTCTGCATTGACTGTTCAAAGGGACATGGTCTTCCGTAAATACTGTCAATAGATTAGTAAGAGAAGAAATAAAATACACTTCAGCAATTTGGTCATAAGGTGCCTCACTATACAGAAATGCTTTCTCTAACATCTTCTATTTATAGCTATATGGTTTCCTTTAAGGGAATGATATTTCATTTAGTTTTTTCGTCTATTTAGATAGAAAAATTGTCATGATTATCTGATGAGTATAAAAGATGGTTTTTGACTTTATGAAGAAAACCTTTCATTGATATATCTCTGTCTGGTTATCTCGGTCACAATGCAGGCTCTTATATCATCATGGAAAAAGGGTGGTACTATGCCATTTATATTTGACACAGTAAGTCCTTCTAAAGTTTAGTACTCCTGCATATTTGATGATCCTAGCAGCGTCATTGCCATAGTTAGTGTATTTCACGTGATTGACTACAGAAGTACAGCTTATTGAGCTCTGGGTATTGAGGGCACACTTGAATCATTGCAGGCCTGGGACTTGATCAAATTGGCCGAATATCTCGCAAAGAGAGAGGATATAGACCCTTTAAGGATAGGGATCACCGGCGAATCACTTGGAGGTTGATTAATTAGAACTTAGAAAAGGTCAGATGCCGTAAGTGATACTTGCTGTCACCTATCTATTTGACATTCTACATTGTCATCCAGGAATGCATGCATGGTTCGCTGCTGCTGCTGACAAACGCTATTCTGTAGTTGTCCCTATTATCGGTGTGCAGGTTAAAAGTACATCTTTTTTAATAGTCAATGTCTTTCGTTTTCTCTATCTTTTGCTAGGTATCAAGTCAAAAAATTTCAGTATTAATGCTGAACAATTATGCGCAGGGGTTCCGATGGGCCATAGACAACAATATGTGGCAGGGTAGAGTTGACAGCATAAAACCTGTGTTTGAAGGTAACATCAAGGCTTATATGCTACGATAACATTATCGATATTGCTTTATTTCCAGCTTCTTGGGCATCTAATCAATTTGTCTCAGGGCAATTTGTTTGGAAAAATAGCATATGCTATAATTGTTTATAGAGGAACTAGTTCTGCTCTTTTCTGCTTATCATGGATGCTTTATTGCCAAAATCATTGTTCCGAGAGTATTTACATTTAAGAGCTTAACAAGTTCAAATTACACATTTTTGGATTATCTAGATAAGGATTTAATAATTTTAACACTAGAATGCAATCGGTTTAGTTGCTCCTACACCAGTAAAAATTATCCATCTGGTATACCATAATAGTACAGGGAATGGCAGGTGTACTTGTTTTATCGGAGAACGTTATCCCTTCAAAGTAGCACATTGTCAATAATCACTATTTGTACTTTTGATGCTGATTGAAAAGCAAGTAAATAGGCATTTATGAAGTTACATCGCAGCATATGGGAGTGCATGTGTTCTTGGCATATAGTTTTCCTTGTAATGACCAATTGAATGAAAATTGTGATATGAGCATCGTCTGCTAGTGCTGTGTAGCATGAACTATTGTCTGAAAATTTTGTTCTCCCGGAATACTTTGACGAAATATTGGGGGGCCAGTCAGCCTCTTTAACCAAGTCTTGGGAAAAATCTAAGTGCGAACAACTCAATAATGCTTCTAGTTTTTCACTTGCAGAGGCACGCATTGATTTGGGAAAGAGCACCATAGACAGAGAAGTGGTGGAGAAGGTTGTTTTTTTACTATCTATCCAATCTCGGTTATCTAGTATATATTATTGTCAGGTAGTTAGTAAAAAATCTTAACATTTAATTGCTTAGAGTTCTGTTTATGCTTGTGTTCCCTAAATTTCTAGAAAGATTTTCCCTCTGTTCTAATCATTCCTAATGTCAAGCTTCTGGTGAATTGCATTCTGATATGCCATTTTAGTAATCCTACTTATGCATCCAAAGAGCACGCTGCTTCTCATAGTCATATGCTTTCTCGGTTACTTCAGATTATACATTTAATTTCCTTCGATAGATGTGTCTAAACTCTTGCTGGTTTCACGTTTATGTTCCCGTTAAGCAGGTATGGAATAGGATAGCTCCTGGTCTAGCCTCTGATTTTGATGCCCCCAACACAGTCCCAGCCATTGCTCCACGGCCCCTTCTGATGATTAATGGTAAAGTCATTTCTCACATTGGAGATGACATCTTAATATTATGCACTCGAGATCTGCAGATGTTGTTGGTGACATATAATCATTTCAATATTTAAAGAACCATGTTTAGATTCATTCGATGTGCGCAACACATATCTGGTGATAATTTGCCCATATAGAATCCTTGAAACTTCTGTTTTGTCTTGATGTACGTGGAACTCAACTCACTGTTTGTGCATCATAAAGACTGAAGAAAATAACTTGGTTCTGAAAGTTTGTAGTCTCTTGTTGTTTGCCGTTCCATATCAACTCTGGATTTCTACTATTTTCCATTTATGTTCTTCCTTACCGTAGTTTTTACATGAAAGACATTTATTGTCTTTGTAGACCAAGTGCTTTCTGGACCAAATGAGACTCAGTTTTGGAAATCTTATTTGATGCATCCGAATAATAGACGTATTTCCTTTTCCAAGATTTTTTTGTTCCTTGAAGATGAACTTTTTGTCCTTTTGATCTTGTTTTCTGACGTAAAAATCCCAGCTGGGAATCAGGAGATCTGTCAGTTGCTCAAGTGGTTGGATAACAGATGCATTGATGGCTTCAGATGTTCTTTGTTGAACTGCAATTCTGCTATCCTGCCAATAACCCGATAATTCTTGTGAAGGAAATTAAAACTATCATCATGCAAATTGACAATTTCAGGTGCAAATGATCCACGCTGCCCTCTTGCCGGCCTGGAAGTTCCAAAATCAAGAGCATCCGAGGCTTATGAGAAGGCACATTGTCCAGAGAATTTTAAGGTGACCTGCCTCGTTGCTTTCACAGATTTTATTTACTGTCCTCTAACTAGAACATCAAACGCAGTCAAGGTAATGAATGCATAAGGGAAGAAAGGAAGCTTCGCTGACCCAACTCCTGCATTTCATTAGGTTCGACTGTTCTTTTCCTGACTAGGCACCAGTGCTAGTAGTACACGTAGGAAAAAGTTTGTTTCTTATTAGAAGCAGAAGTTTTCAGTCATCCTGACTTCGAACAAAGCAACTGGCCTCTGCACCTCACCCCTTGCGCCGGCATTCGAGCTTAATTCGGCTCTAGGGATTCACCAGCACACCTTCTTCTTACTTAATGTACAGAGAGTCCAGCCCTTTGGTTCTAAAAAGGAGTAAAAAATAGAGAAGAAGAAACCCCCCACACACACCTCCACAGTAGCTATGTGGACGGGTCACGATAGACACGTGTCGGCTTGGAAGCGACAGGTGGTGATTTAATCATGATGACGGGTGGTGGTTTAGTCATATGATAGGTAGTGGTTAAACCGTTCCATGGGACCAATGGGCATTTAATTTTTTCAGGATGACCCATCGTGTATGAACAATGTGTCTGGCCGTTCAGGAATCGCTGGCCGTTGAATGTACCCATTGGGTTGAAGTGCTTGGCCCGTCGGGCTTATGGGGGGCACGTATCATTAGCCCAACGGTCAGCCAAATCCATCATCACCAGCCGGCACGCATACGCTGTACAACATATACTTTCACGCACCCGCACATGCCCCGACGCCAGATTCCAATATTTTTACTGTTATGATTTGATTGAGAACCCCACGACTTCCATCGAGAAACTGATCTCTTCTTCCCAACACGTGCAGTTAATCGCAGAACCCGGAATCGGACACTATATGACACCGCTGATGGTCAAAGAAGCTAGCGATTGGTTCGACAGGTTCCTCAAGAAACAGTAACAACATTCTTTGCTGTTTCTGTTGCTATCTGTTGCTTCTCATGTATTTTCAGTATCCTTCAGTTGTTGTGTGTCGTAGCGGGTGCTCTCCGGACCCAGGCCTTTGGGGTGGATCCCCGGTGGTGTACGGATCGTCGGGTTGTGTGTACTGTAAGGGAACTCACCTTTTCCCCTATTTCACCGATTGCGCCAATTCAATTCCCCAGTTATGCTGTCTGAGCTCGCCTTTGAAATTTCCCCGGCTGCTTCTGCACGGACTCAAATGACCTCTCTACCATAATTAACACCAGAAAGATTACCTTGAGAGCATGAGTATCTGTTGACCACATCCCCACATCTCCATGGATGCGGAGATACTTTATCGCCGAAGCATCAATTGAAAAACCCTTCTGCTGCCCTGACATCCTCATCCCCGTATTCTGCACATCCATTCTTAGCAACTTTCCCTTGCAACGCACCTGTTTAACTTCAAGTGCTTCACACCTTTTACTGTGCAATCTCTCCAAGTTCATTCATGTCCTACGAATGCGTTACTAATACCGGCACGAGACAGAGTTTGAACTTTTGCCCTGCAAAACTACTACACCAAATGCCTCGTTACAATCATTTTCACACTTAATTAAAAATGTACGAACTTACACGTTCCGGACAAGTGTATATGTGCTGAATTTGCTTCTCAAAATGGTATGTTGCGCAAAGTTTGATACAGTACTACAGAGTGTATGCAACTGGATTCTTATAAATTAGATTGTTGCGTCGTGAAACAGATACAAAATCTTCTACAAAGGGGAAACAAAAAATAAACTTGCACGGTTAAAAATTGGCAACATTTCCTCTAGGCACTATGATGTACGTTGCCCACCCATGCCCAACAGAAAATACAGAAAAAAGGGAAAAGGAAAACAAAACAAAATCATGAAGTGTCATACAGGCACGGAAGGAAGAACAGGTCTACTCAACTTGCTCTTTGAAATTCTAGAACAGAACATGAACATTAGCAGCACAAACGACAACAGGAAGAGCCTGAAATACGTCCTAATCTCTTGCATACCGAAATCAAGCACCTCCATCTTCTTCCCGTACCTGCTGCTCCTGTCCATCAAATACCCCTCGAGGTACTCATCAATCGATTCCAATGAGCTCGGTCTGGAGTCTTTTATGTGGATCTCCTCTAGGTATCGGGGGCCATGCTTGAAGATTGTGAAGAACGCTGCCGACCAATCACTTAGAACTCTCTGAAAGTGAACACAAGCGTACATTTAAGGCCACTTACCTTCATTCATTACCAACCGTGGAGTGAGAAATTAAATCCTCCAGTTTTATTTGGTCTTGGTGTAATGACAGCTAGAGTGAAACAAGATTAAGAAGTGAACTTACGTTGTAAGTGCTAACATCCGTCGGATTGAACATTCTGAAGCAGTCCTTTGGTGATGCTGCTCCATCTCCATAGATCTGTCATACAACATTTCGGTCAAGTGATTGTGAAAGCCACAATAATATAAGCCCGTCTCAGAAAAGGTAAAGTGAGCTATGAACTAACCTCAAAGGTAAAAGCCATGGGCACCCTTGCAACATCGTACATGTAATCCGTGGCGGTCCCATGTGCCAGATACCTGAAAACAACTGCTTGTCAGAATATGGGCAAAAGTAACTAGAAAGCATTAGACGTTTATCTACATCCTCTGTGGCATGGAGATGTTATGAAAATTTTAGTCTTCAGTAGATATGGTTAGTTCGGGTTGCGATCCCTGACCAACGTATATGCTTCAAGACCATATATAACGTGGAGATATACCCAGAATAACTCGATCTACTATGATGAAAGAGTTTGCTCAAGCTGGACAAGAATAAGCCATCTAGTATAATGGCATCCCATCAACCATTGGGTGCTAGGCTATTTGAACCTAGGTAACGAGTTGAATGCTCCACCAATAAGGAACAAGTAAATTTTGGTTCTAACTGAAACTGTCAGTTTTGGCCAGTTTAATGAAAGTATTATTGTAAATTCTATTTAAAAACGGAACTAGGTCCTTCTTGGAAACACGACCTTTTGCCACATAGACATCCTTAAGAGCCATTATTAGTTGCAACCGAGCTCTAGTTTGGTTTTGTATCATTTTCTGGACAGCATACAAACTGAAGTAATCGACTGGCTTTAAAAAATTGAGAACACAAACTGAGCCTAACACTCCGCTTGTTCCGCTGAAAATGAATTATATGAAAAATATTTTCTTGAAAATGATCGTTTGTATTGCTTACAAAGATGATTTAGATATTAATTATTGTCAATAGAAAAAACATATTTTATTAATTAATTATTTCAAGGGATACAAGTAATCAATTTTTAAAAAAATATTTTTCATATCATTCATTTTCCAAGAAACAAACGAAGCCAAAGCAATAGATCGCTTTCAAAAGTCTGTGGAATGTACAAGAGAATTGGGCGCAGAGCATCTATTTAAAAAAACCGAAAAGCAAAAAGTTTAAGTCACTCCAACAGACTCTACATATTCACCAACTCAAAGGAGATAGATCTGACAAGACTATGGAGTTCCAGAAGAAGAGGATCCCTTCATTACTAAAACACTATTGCTCGGCCAAGGACCTTATTTATTGGTTTTGTTGCTTTACTTTTCGATTCTGGGTCTCCAGATGCATCATTTAATTTAAGTCTCTTTAAACAAGAAAATACACCAATTACACAAAATTGACAATAAAAAAATACAAACCCGACTGATCCTCCACCAGAGCCAATCATGCAACGATTCTGGCAGTGAAGAACATTCAG
Source organism: Syzygium aqueum (assembly GCA_031216185.1). Classification (NCBI taxonomy): domain Eukaryota; kingdom Viridiplantae; phylum Streptophyta; class Magnoliopsida; order Myrtales; family Myrtaceae; genus Syzygium; species Syzygium aqueum. The sequence goes on from CM062233.1 coordinate 11,074,428, forward strand.
TTCCTTCAGCAACAAGGTCATCCGAGTAGAAGACAAGCCCAGAGGAGTTGTATTTTTGTGGTCATAGGGCATAAACAAAGCCTACATAATCAAGAAAAAGATTATAAAAAACCTTCACAGCTTAGAACACACATCACAATTGGCGAATAAGAATGGCAGATGGGAAGAGAATAAAAACGAATCAAAAGCAACCTTAAATCATTTTTTTTCCTCCAAAGCAAGCAACCTTAAGGTTGATTTTTCTATCAGAAAATCTTCTACATAAAAACAATTTAGGCCAGATAAAGTCATTTTTTCAGGCAGAGATGAGCATGCACATAATTGTACTGAAAATCAAATTGCATACACACTTAACTACACTTAACTGGAAATAGACTGTAAATTCATGACCAGATTCACCATGCGAATGTCCAAGAAATTATAACCAACTTCTACCTCTATTTTGAAGGATCTTTAGAACATGAATTTTTTTTTTGACAAAGCTTCACTAATAAAGGAAAACAGATGACTACAATTTTGAGGTCTAAGAATGAACAAATCACCCACGTTGACCAAGGACAAAATTGTCCAAAAGTCACGTCAAGCACATTCACTAAGTATGTTGCTCCCAAACATCTAAGAAAATCCAAAACTTAGTATAGTAGAACAGTCCCATACGATGTAGTTCACTCAGCAATTCAACAAGCCAGAAACTCTAGATTCTAATCTGCTTGAACACAAGCAGTGACATGAGATAAGCTTGGCCGCCCAGCTAGTTTTACTAGTAACAAGACACAACCTCAATAGAAATAAAGGACTGAATTTCCATGCAAAAGAATGTTGTCATCCTAAGTTTCTTTTCCTTTTGGGCCATTGGTTACACTAAGCTAGAAGTAAGAATAACACAGATTCCCCACCATGGACCTAATGATTGAACAATATAATTAATTGTAAAATATCTTCAAATGAGGTGTTGAGGAAAAGGCTTCTGTACTTTTCCTTCACAGTAGGGTTAAAAACAAAATCCGTTAATGAGAAACATTGGTGGAAGGAAAATTTGCAAATTAATCGTCCATCAATACCTTAAATGCCAATATTGCTGGTAAAAATACATCAGACCTGGCAAACTAAGACTTTCTTACATGGAAAAAAAAATTCTAAAGGAGGCTATAACTAAGTGCATAACTTATCAATAATCAACCAATGCAGTTCTTGCACAGGTATGTATCACTACTCTAAATACATTGCCACAAGTTAATAATGCAGTTACCAGTGCTAACAACTACGTGTACCCAAAACAATAAAGGCAAACGCATAAACAATTTAGACAAGCAAAAGTGAGAAAATAAAAGCATTAGCAGGAAATGGATCAGACATACTTCCATTCCTGAATGTACATTCACCCATATGTGAGGATTGAATGAAGTTGCAAGTTTCTGCATAATTTGAGATTCTGGCTCACTAAAAGGACCAATTCCTGGATTTTCTTCATATGGATCATAATCCTAGAAAAAAAGAAACTTTGAGAATCAGAACAACATTTCACAAGAGAATAAAAGTTCAACTCCCTGAAATCTACAAGACTTTAATGAGAAACAAGAAACAAACGGAGTTGTGCCATCATTGTCTTCAACAATATAATTTTACAATGCAATCATGCGCAATGTAGTCCAAATAAAGTGCTAGAATGCCCTGCAGTGAAAATTTACTAAATGTAGCCTCAATAATAAGAAACAGCTAGGAAAAACAACACAGAAGGAAAGATATGAAGTTAAGCCAGTCTATTGCATTATATACACTACATAATCACATGCAATGGTATAACAGGACTAACCTTCTCCTTTTTGCCCCAATCAACACTCCAATTTCTGTTTAAGTCAACTCCTCTCCCTGTAATAAAATTGAAACCAATGTAAATTCCTTTCTTACAAAAATATAAAAGTCTGAAGACAACAGAATTACACAATACCATTTCTTCTTTCGCAAAGATCTCCTGCTTCAACAAGTCTACGGCCATTTACGTTCTCCATTGGGACTACCTAGTATGAATTAAAAATTCAAGAATATTAATTGATCTGTGATCTTGCAAAACAAGAAATATGTTCTAGGAACATTTTTATACATCGTAGTTGTTAGTGGCATGCATAAAAACAAGACATTTCATGCTACGGATCGATTAGACACAAAAGAAAATAGCTCCAAAAGATATTCTTGTGCAGCTAAATAGAAGATTCTAGGCCACAGAGGGGAAAAGTCATTCAGTATAATATGTATCATACTACTGAATTAAATAAAGAAACAGAAATGAACAGCTGATTCAATCAAATTGAACAATTAAAGATCCATCCTTTTAATGCCCTGTCAGCCACAAGTAAATGAAACAAGAAGTCCCGCAAGTAAGGAAAACTACTGATTTCGCATGCACCTAAAACTGTTCCAGGAGCAGAGACAGCAGCTCCCTGCCTTATAATAGAAGACCTTGTGACAGAAGTGATGAGAAGTTTACCTTTATGATGAGTTTGTCGAGGAAACTATTTAAAGAAACTGAATCTACACTTGGTAAGAATTGTTCTTCAGTCAGGATTGACAATATCCTCAAAGCCACTTCAGATGTAATTAGCTCCCTTCCATGCTGTCCAAAACTCTGGAAGACAAGTAATCATCTGTCAAAAACACCAGCAGTTACCAAGCTGAGATCGTCTATACTCTACAAGTCAAGCTGAAAACTAGAATTAAGAAGGCCGTGTTTAGATCTTTTCAAGCCTGCCTATAGATATATGGCAGAGCCTCAATTATCGGGATGGTCATTTCTACATGTCCGCCAGAAGAATTGCAATTGAAGTACAAAAAAAATATTTTAAGCAGAATTTAAGGAATGTAGAAACTCCAGAAACTTACAAGAAGAATCCGAAACTTCGACTTCTCATTGCTTTCTCTACAATTGTGGCAATAGGTAACAACGGCTAGCTCTGCTCGATAACCTCTATTCCCACTTCTAAGATTATTCATCTGTTAACGAGATTAAATTAACACGAATCGATACTCAACTCTAAGATAATTAATAAGAATGAAAGAGAGAAGGAGCGAGCTGATGCCTCACAGAAAGTTTATCTGGATGACGGCGGACCAAAGCCTTTATCTCTTCCATCAAACGAGCACTGACAAGCAAAACACAATGCATAAACTCTCTAAAGTAGTCAACGAACAGTACAGGCAAAGAAAAAGTAGCACTATTATCACAGTTCTGCCAGTATGATCAATCAGAAATTCACATTCGACGAGTAGCACTAACAGCAAACTGAAATTAAGTTTAAATGCAGCACCCAAAAAAAGAGGAAAATCCTGCATTAATTCGCGTATAGAAATGCGGACAACTCGTTGACCTAGCGCGCACAAACAGCATTAATCGATTACGCCATCTCAATGATTGCAATCGACACAAATCTATCGCAAGTACTCATAACAGGAATATCGCCCAGGACTGACGGACGGATAGCACCACTTGAAACCGTAAAGGTAACATTTGACTCGGGAATCATCCAAAAACTAGCACAGAACATTTCCACGGAAACCGAACTGCCGCAATCAGCTGATCGGCCCATAAAACGGAGGTATCGCTCGCGTCCGCAACTCCAGCGCTCGTAAACTCGTAAGTTACACTCACGATTAGCTCATCCGCCAATCCAAGAGATTAGCTGAGCGATCTCGGAATCGACGAGGAAAAGGCCAAAAAAACCGAACCGCCATTACCTGGAATGGTAGAGATCGAGGTCGATGGGAGTCAAACGAGGCGCGCCGCGGTTCGCCTCGCCACGGGCGGCGGAGCCGAAGCCGAGCAAGCAAGCGTGGAGGTGGAGGAGGAGGAGGAGGACGGAGGGCGAGAGAGGAGGGAGGAGGCGGCGAGCCATGGTGCCGCCAGCGACGGGAGGCCGGATCGCGCGCTCGACGTACTCACGTCATTCCACCACGCCGCCGACGCCGCCGCCACCACCGTCGCCGCCGCCGCCGCCGTGTCGTGGCGAGCCCGATCGATGGGCCGTGGTGTGAAACCGGAGAAGAAAGGGAGGGACGAATGTCTTTGGATGACGAAGATGATGGAGAGAGAGAGAGAGAGAGAGAGAGAGAGAGAGGGAGGGAGTGGGGGGAGGCGCTGTGCGATTTAACCATTCCGGATTCGGCGGTGACAATGATATTACCGACATTTTGTCATTTATTTTTCTTATTTTCTTATTATTATTTTTTTCGCGTTTTGTCTCTGTGCTTTGATTAAGCAAAGCATCGTCACCTTCTGATCTTTATTTTATTTTTAAGTCTTTTTTTTCCGCTTTCATTTTTTTTCGATGGACGGCCAATTATTGAAGTAATTAAACAAACGGTCTCTGAATTCTGGACTAACATACAATGCAGTCCATGAATTTTCAATCTATTTAATACGGTGTCTAAATTTTAGCTCAATGTACAATGTGGTTTGGTAAATAACCTGATCCTTAAATTATATGAAAATATCTAATATTATCATTTCATTAATCCAAGTTCAACAGCACATTGAATATTTATATATAGTGTGGAAACAAAAGATCATGGACCACATTGAACCAATTAAAAGTTCATGAACTACATTGTACATTAAACTAAAATTCATAAATCAGAATGCATATTTGCATAAAATTCGGTGACTATTTATGTCATTTTCTCCTAATTATTTGGTGACAATAATGAGACGTGACAAACGCAAAGAATAGGATAATAATTGGGGCATGAGTGGAGAAATGGGGGTGCAGTTAATTTGTAGGACAAGGTGAAGGGAGTGGGCAGACTTAGGGTGCACATGACAATCATTCTGTGCCCTGAAACTATTTCTACTCAGAAATGATTCTTTTTTATTCTGTGTCCGAAAACAATTTCTGAGCATTTGAAGGCGTTTGGTAACTATCCAAAATTTCTATTCCTGGGATAGAAAAGAACAGAAATACGTTTGGTAACTACACCAAATTTCTTTTTATTAATAATATTTTAAATTATTTAATATATTTTTTTCTTTCTACCCTTCCCTTCTTTGGCCATGGCTGGTCACCGGCGCCGGCGACCGGCCACAGGCCAGGGCGTCGAGGCCCTCGCCACCGCAATCATTCTGTGCCCTAAAACTATTTCTACTCATAAATGATTCTTTTTTATTCTGTGCTCGGAAACAATTTCTGAGCATTTGAAGGCGTTTGGTAACTATCCAAAATTTCTATTCCTGGGATAGAAAAGAACAGAAATACTTTTGGTAACTACACAAAATTTCTTTTTATTAATAATATTTTAAATTATTTAATTTTTTTTTCTACCCTTCCCTTCTTTGGCCATGGCTGGTCAACGGTGCCGGCAACTAGCCACAGGCCAGGGCGTCGAGGCCCTTGCCACGGCAATCATTCTGTGCCCTGAAACTATTTCTATTCAGAAATGATTCTTTTTTATTCTGTACCCGGAAACAATTTCTGAGCATTTGAAGGCGTTTGGTAACTATCCAAAATTTCTATTCCTATGATAGAAAAGAATAGAAATACGTTTGGTAACTACACAAAATTTCTTTTTATTAATAATATTTTAAATTATTTAATATATTTTTTTCTTTCTACCCTTCCCTTCTTTGGCCATGGCTGGTCACCGGTGCCGGCGACCGGCCACAGGCCAAGGGGTCAAGGCCCTCGCCACCGCCCTGGCTGCCTACCTCACCGCCGGTCTCGCCCAGATCAGGTGAGGCCGAGCCTCGTCGTGGGTTGCGACGGCGAGGCTTGACCTCGCCCGATCTAGGCGAGGCCGACCTCACCACGGGTAGCGGTGGCGAGATCGGCCTTGCCTAGATCGGGCAAGGCTTAGCCTCATTCGCCCTGGGCTATGGCCGATCGCTGGCGGCCGGTCAGCCGCCGACGACCGGCTACAGCCTAGAGAAGAACAATACAAAGAAGAAAAGAAAAAAAAAAAGAAAAGGAACTCATTCTCAAAATTGTGCCGAGAAACAAGAATCAACTTTTTTTTACTTCTTGTTTCTCTTCCAAACTGTTTCTAGGTACAAAATTTTACAAAAAAGCGCCCGGGAACAAAAAGTTTACAAAACGCATTTCTGTTCGCAAACTATTTCTAGGAGCAAAAGAACAGAAATTTTCACTGTTTGGCACAATACCAAACGAGTCCTTAATGTGTCGTTGACTCTTTGAGATCTATTTCGATGAGGATAATATTAACAAGTGTCACAAGGCGATTTTCAAATATATTTATAATTTATCTATCGAATAAAAACATCTTCATCATTTTCAAAAACATTGTTTTTGTTCATTTTATGCATTATCAATGCATTGAAACTGATATTTTTCTTCATTAAGTATGATTAACAAGCTCTAAGGACACTCATTAACAAAACCCGTGTATTTAATGATAAATAGTTTAAATTATAAGATTGTTAAGTATTATGCGTCGAAAATTGCAATGTTTCTTTGACAAAGGGGAGAGATTTCAGAGCAGTTGGATCAATCAAGCACTTTTATTTTATAAATCTCATTTCCTAAGGCATGACCAATGCCCCATTCTGTAGAATCCCTTTTATGCTATAGAAACCCCCTCATTTCTCATGTCAAATGACTTAAAATGGACTCCTCAACACAATTCACTTAAAAATGCAAGCTTTATATGCTTCAATATCCTCAAGGGACTAGCATAATAGCACACTTCACTATCAAAATATGCCAATTTGCTAAGAGGAAGAAGAGAACATTCTGTGTCTTACTTTGCATTGATATTCAATCTCGGGCACAAGCTCAATATTATTCACAGAAAGAGAAACATAAGCTCCAGTTTGAGCTCAGCAAGATACAGCCCTGTTCACCAGAGTTACTGAACTTGTGAAGAGAACCCATCTGGAGGCTCAACACCGAATCTAGCAACTGGCAAAGAATTGTATAGCAAATGACATACCAACTCTGTTCTCTAGCCCGACTTCAGTTTCATTAATTAAGAGTTTGTCCGGACAAAGAACCATACAGTTACATCTTCATATGAAGAGTCCTGGAGTTATTTTACACGCACGCTGGTAAAGACACCAATACATCAATTGAACATGTGCAACTGGTTGGTTTCAGCCTTTCTTCGGCATGGCAGCGAGTCTAGTGTACATTCTTGCCATGGATTGGTATCCTCTCACATCACCCGATCGGAGTAGGTTTCCTGCAGACAAAGCCAAGTAAATCATGCCATACGTAACCCTAGCCCCATACCTTTGATATCCTCCGTGTGTTGAGCCTTCGTATCATTGCCCCTTGGGAACATAACTAGAAAATTATTTGAGTAACAGCCAAGATTGTATTTTACATGACTAAAACCTGAGAAGGGCTTATCTCTTGAGCCATACGTGCATACTAGGATTTCATTGCAGTTGCACTTTGTTCTACTCTTCAGCATTTGGACAGTAATATCAAGGACACCACCTCAAAAGCTCTAGTCACCCACACATACACACATGACACACTAAATAACAGGCTCACCATTTTTTTATTCATCAGAAGAGTCTCAGCACTCACTGATTCACATCAAAGCATCCATTAAACTGATCTGGAACCACCACTCACAAAGCAAACACAACAATGGACAGCTATCTCGCAAGAAGAACATCAACATACAAGCTCACAGAATGTCGCACACATGAAGAGATGCTCTCAAGGATCCTAATTCTCATCAAAGATGATTCCAAGAGATCAGTGGGAAACATGAGCAAGAGAGTTGCCTTGAGAGAAATAAAAGGAAAAGAGAGGTTGGCCTCACCACTCATGGTGGAGCAGAGTAAAGAGTTGTATTGAGGACAGTAGTAGAAGAACATGACCAGCTGACACAACAATGGATACATGCAGAGCAGGCAGTCCTGCCCAGGGGCCCCACATTCTCATCCGAGGGATTTTACTTCACAAAAATATAATCTCTTTTCTAATACACTTCGACCATTACAAGCAGGACCAGAAAATAAGGATAAAATAATCAAATGTTACATTGAACAAGTACAATCATTTGTTCTTTATTACCATTCTCTATGACTTCATAGTTGAAATTATCTCTTTTTTTCCATACAATATATTGGCCAACCAGGAGGCAATCAACAAACCCCAAGAGTGTTTGATTGCATGAAGTATTAAGACGAGTAGCTCTTAAGGTTCCTAATAGATAGAGCTTGAGTTGAAATCAAAGCATTCTATCATACCTAATTCATCTAATCTCCAAAATCTCATGAGTAAAGTACAGACCAACAGAATGTGCTCATGTCAATACTCAATTGAGGCAAAGACATCCACCTGTAATCATTGGTCCCAGCACTACTGTCCTATATATCTGATCCAACTAACTCACCATTGGAAATAAAGAATGAGATGAAGTATTGTTTGCGATAGGATTAGGAAACAGATTGTGGAAAAGGAGAAGCATGAAAGATTCCCACTGAAATCAAATGCTCTCTCTCTCAATAATTGTCAAACGAATACAAAGGTTTCACTCTTGTTATTTCCGGAAAAGTTCGATCAAAAACAGTTTTGCACCTCCTTCTAAAAGCAACCTATCGAGAATCCCTGCAAGATGTGGACGCTTCTCCTTTTCCGCACTGATATAACTAGTCTATGTCAATATCATGGAGGAAAAAGAATGATTGTTCTCATATGAACTATGCTACAAAGTTTTCTTCTTTTCCTGTTATCATGCGGTGAAGAGGAAATTTCAATTTTCTCTTTTTGGCTGAGAGGAGGAAATATTACTCGAATAAAATGCAATGGCACGACTTCTTGTTCTTGTTGTTATGGTATTATACACAAGGTGGGAAGGGGGAGTGATCTCCGAATCCAGATTTTAATATGAGAAAGGTGACTACCAACTTTTGGCTCTTGGTCCTTACTCTGCATAGTTTTCTTGTAAGTTAATCAACATTCAATTAGATACTATTTAGGAAGCAACACCGCCACATTTTATCATGAAAAAGTGAACATGTAAGCATACAAGTATGCAGTCCTCACAAGAGGTGCAAGCAACGAATATTAAACACCACACTAGGTCACTTAGATAATAGGCATTACAAAGACTTTAGGTAAGGAAATTTCTGGTTGAGGTTAATGCACAAATGAAACAATAATGAATATTTAGTTACAGATCTTATATCTTTTTTAAAGAAACTCATTGATACCTGAATCGCAATTTAGTGGGCTGTCAGGCTCAGGGTGGGCCATGAGAGCTATTATAGCCCTGCAAACAGACTGAAGTGTCCAAGCAGGACTCCATGCATTCTTCAGAATATCAAGGCATATCTCCCCAGTCTGTAAAAAGTAAATTAAAATGTCCATCTATAAGTCAAACAAACGCTTACAGCATCTCATACTTATGCATCAGGTACCTTCGTTGACTTTCCCAAGCTAGTAGTTATCAGAAAATCTATTAATTTAGAGATTATTTGGCAACAGAATTTGGAAAAAATTAACTTAAAGCAAGTCAAGATTGGTTACTGATTAAGTGTCAAGGAAGTCTCCAATTCTCAGCTTCTGCACCTCAATCTATCTTTCAAGTGCCAGTTAAATCAGAAACCTGAACTACCGACTCTTTCCGGTTTATGATTCTGAACATAATAGATATTGACTAGAAGAACCATTAATCGCCAAACAACATAGTAAATCAGTCCGCCCTTCAACCTATTAGCATGCGCTGCAACTATTTCCAGCTAAGTTATCATTGATAAGCATTCCTATACAAAAATTATACCTTGAAGTGCACGTTGGGGTGAAATATCTTAGTCAGGAAACGAACTTGAGGCGGCTGCAGTGGATACTGCTCAGGTATAGCAAAGGCGAGCTGGAAAACACCACCCTCAAAAGGAGTCTCCGACGGTCCCTAATGAAAGAGAATCACCATTTCTGCTATATGAGCAACAGCACCATTCCCTTGACAATTACCCCTATCAACCATTCAATCTCACCTTGATAAGAGCAGTCCACTTAAATATGTTCGAGTCATCGCAAACCAACTGAATGTCCGGATCAGCTCCCTTCTCCCGCTGCACCTCTTTGTATTCCTTGAACAGCCTCGCCCTTGATGTCTACAAATACAAGCACACATAGACATTAGCATTCACACCCAACCTGGGTTATAAAGAAAAAGCAGAAACCAATTCCTCCGCATATATAATTGCAGGAAATCAAATCTTCTGCTTTATGAGATACACGACATCACAAAATGATTTACTCGGTACATACGTGTGATAACCTAGTGTAAATTCCACCATAAAGAAGAAAACTTTTCAAAATGATTACATCCTGGGTGCATAATTTTGAAAACAATAGACTTCACTCCCCATGGAACGGAAACAGCGGAACAAAGAGCCAGTAGTCATAAGTAATCAGTAATACCTGCATTTCGATATATATCCCCGCGAATCAAGCCTGCTACAGAAAATCCAACTTCCACCAAATTCAACTGCAAAAATTGAAACACGAGTGAACCAATACATCAAAAAATTCAACGATAAAAGGAGATCATGCCTCATGCCGTCTAACATTTGGATATATATTTCGTGCATCCTCACCACTCCCAAATCACTCCCTCACATCCGGGCCAATTTCTCAAGAATCAAGCACGAAAATGTACCGGCGACTTCCTTACCAAAAAAAAAGTACCGGCGAGCACATACTCGCCTACCACCACAACGAAAGTGATTAAAGCCAATCTTTTGAGCATACCCAGCAAAGAAATTTGCTGGTTTTTATCAAATTTCAATCCGACGATTTCTGGGTAATGAAGAATCGAACGGAGAATGAGTAATTCGCCGTCAATGAAGAGATCGGAAAGCTCGTGATCGAAGAGCATACCTTGTCTCCGACAAATTGCGATTGAAGTCGAAGATGCTTCAAGCTTGGGACGAGGACGGGGACGAGGACGAGGACGAGGACGAGGGCGGCCACACGATTCCACAAGACGATACACGCAAACTCGAATGATGACTGAGAATCAGAAATTGACTCCCATCTGAAGCTTTTGGTTCCGTGTTTTTCTTCTTTTTTTTTTTTTTCGTTCGAAGTGTTTTTCTTGAGTCTTTCCTTTCTATCACGTTGTTTTTCTCCTATCGCACTTAACGTTGGTTAACAAAGACAGTTTTCTGTGCGTTTATTCCACGAAAAATTAATAATTTAAAAATATTTTTCAAAACATGATATTTATATCGCTTGAAATAATTAGTTAATGAATATTTTTTTTAGTATTGACAATAATTTGTATCTAAACTTCTTCGTAAATGATAAAAATATTTTCATTCATTTATTTTTATAAATTATACAAGAGATTATTTTTAAGAAAATATTTTTTAAATTATTCATATTTCGTGAATCCTGAAAGGAAAAAAGATAATTTTTTAGACATCAGCATACAATTTAGATTAATACGGATAAAATCAATTATTTCAAAATCAAAATCGGCACAATTTCAAAAACAATCACAGTAGCTCTTTATTTTGCAAGTATATACTCTTTTGCTATTCATACTCATTGATTCTTCCAATGGGATAGCCCATCCCCTAACTTCGAAATTGCTTTGTCTTGATGCCTCGGACATGGCTCTTGTTTAAGCTTTTTCAATTCGGTACAGTTGTTTTCGACCAAAAAAAAAAAATAGTCGTTGATTATTCTTACATTTTCTTGCTCAGCCACAAAATCATTACATTCAAGATGATCCCTTTCATATCAGGTGATAAGAATAAGAGGCAAGTCTTCGAGAATTTGTCCTTTAATAATGGTATTTGCATACGTCTAATGAATAGTCGTAATTTTGCAATTTTTGTAATAAATAAATGAGCTACTTTTGTAAGTTTTGACTGATTTTTTTTAAATGTATAAATTACTAGTAAAAGGTATTACAAACAATAAAACAATTAAAGATATAAATACAACATTTTTACAAATCCTTATAATTTAAATTCCTTCCGTTGTGATACAATTTATGTAAACTCGTGATAATGTCATTTTAAAATTTTGCAGTGGTAACACCGAATTCTTTTCATGATTTTTAAAAGAAAATGACGATATATACCCGTGCTTATCCCATATCGAATATTTCTCATTCTGCATATAACCGACCTTCGTGTAATTCTCAAGTAAGAAGTAGAGAGACTGCAGGTATTTGGCCTTATTAGACATGAAGTTTCAACAACAAAAAAAAGCCACGGGAGAAGTGTATCGAAACATTACTCCCTTCCTCTTCTTTCTTCTTCTCTTAAGACCAAACTCTCATCAATATATTACTAAGCATCTGACTGGTGAAGCTGTGAAGCTGTGAAACTGTCTGTGTTGCAGCAGACGTTGTGATTGTGCTGCGAGGTACCGCACCTTGTACGTTTGGTAATACAAGTTTTAAAGCTGCAGCACCTCGAAGCTGGGTGAGGTACTTTCCCAGAAACTGTTATAACTACTGCAGCTTTGACTTTGAGGGTGCTGCAGCCGTGAAGAATTTGCCAAACACCTCGTAAAGGCTGCAACACACTTTTTTTTTTTACAGCAGTAGCTGCTGTGAAAAAGCTACACCAAAGAACCTTTTAATGACTAGAGGATGAAAACATAGATGACGAACTCCATTAAACCTGTCCGAAGAAGACGCCACTATCTGAATAAATATCTTCGAATTTATACCAAACAGCTGAAAATTAGCAAACAATATGCAGGTCAACTTATCATAAGAGTAGCAATGCGACAGTTTACAGGACTTAGCTGAACTTCAAATCTTGCCACATAACAAGTATTTAGGGTTTATATATAGGAATCATGACTTATGAACCAGTTACCTCTCATCAGGCTTTTTGCTGCTATCTCCATTATCAAGTAGAGGACCTTTGACATCCGTCGTGGTGCCGGAAATTCTGGCAGGGTTTTCTCTACCTGAACTGAAGTTCCAGAAGCAATGATTTCATGCTTGGCAAGTACACGCTGCAAGTCATCACGATTCATCCATGGATGACTAGATCAAGTTGGGAGTAATAAGCCACCCCTTCTTATGAAATTTAACATGTGCATATCTTATGAGTGCTAGAAAGAAGTATTGAACAAACACAACACCAGCACGTGAAGTAGTATTGAAGTGGTCAAATTTCAATTTTACATGTCTTCAATAATGTAGTAGTGGAGTCCTAGTTTGTAGGGGTTTGTTTCTACACATTTTAGTTAGTAGGATATGTTGGTGAGTCTTTGTTATTGTTATCCTGTTGTTATTTTCTTGCTAAGTAGTTTTCGATGTTATGCCTATTTAATAGACTTGTGATCTGTTGAGTAAATAGTACGAGAGTTTTTCAGCAGCAATTTTTTTTGTGTGTCATCTTCTACTCTTTGCTCTCTTTAGAGATTATTGAACCATATTTGCCACTTGTTCTTTTTTGACAATCTGGTATCAGAGCTTGGTTCTGGAAATTTTGTGAGCATCTCTATTGCCAAGATGGGTGATCTTCAAGTCGTTGGCGGAATCAAGAAGCTCGGCAACCAAAACTACAATTTTTGGTCTACCTGCATGATATCTTATATGCAGGGCCAGGATTTGTGAGAGGTTGTCAATGGAAACGATATGAGACAACCTGAGGCTAAAGATTCGAATGAGACATTGCGGAAGTGGAAGATTAAAGCAGGCAAAGCCATGTTTGTTTTGAAGACGACAGTCAAAGAGGATGTGCTGGAGCATATCCGAGATGCAGAAACTCCCAAAGAAGCTTGGGATACGTTCGCCAAGCTTTTCTCTAAGAAGAACGATACGAAGCTCCAACTCTTAAAAAGTGAGTTGTTGTCGATGGCGCAACGCAACATAACGGTCACTCAGTACTTCCACAAAGTGAAGACGTTATGCCGAGAGATTACTAAATTGGATTCGGAGGCTCCGATTGGCGGTACCAGGATGAAGCGGATCATCATTCATGGTTTGAAGCCAAAATTCAGGAGTTTTGTTGCTGCCATACAAGGATGGCAAACTCAGCCGTCGCTTGTCGAATTCGAAAACTTGGTAGCTGGTCAAGAAGCATTAGCTAAGCAAATGGGAGGAGTCTCGTTGAAGAGTGAAGAAGAGGCACTCTATGCCAACAAAGGCAAGTGGAATTCCAAGCGGCATGCCTACGGTGGATCCAAAAAGAACGATAAGTCATCAAGATGAAGGGAGCATTTGTGCATGGAAAGGTTCTAAGAGCCACGGCAATAGCCAAAAGTTTGAAGGGAAGTGCTACAATTGCAATAAGAAAGGTCATATGGTGAAAGATTGCTGATAAAAAAAGAAGGCCGTTGAGAGTAACGCTGCTACTTCAAAAAATGAAGACGAATGGGATGCTGAGGCTTTCTTTGCTATAGATAAGGAGGAGCTAGCTCTTACTGCAACAACATTCAATCAAATCGATTATGAGAATGATTGGATCGTTGACTCGGGCTGCTTAAACCATATGACCGGTGATAAAGAAAAGTTGCAAAACTTGTCGAAGTATAAGGGAAGTCGGGTGGCGGTAATGGCAAATAAATCAAAGTTACCGATAAACCACATCGGTAATACGGCCGTCTCTCCCCAATGTAGCGATGCCGAGGTGCCGCTCCAAAATGTCTATCATGTTCCAGGTATGAGAAAAAAATCTTCTCTCGATAGCACAATTAACATCTTCTGGCCATTTTGTTATGTTTGGTCCACAATATGTGAAGATATATCGAGACCTTGAGATTACAGAAGAGCCGATAATGAAGGGACGAAGAACGGAGTCTGTCTATGTAATGTCTGCGGAAACCGCATATGTAGACAAGACGAGAAGGAATGAGATGGCAAACTTATGGCACATGCAGCTAAGTCATGTTAGCTATTCCAAGCTAGATATGATGATGAACAAGTTGATGTTGAAGGGACTTCCATAACTTGAAGTGGGAATAGACACTGTATGTGTAGGCTATCAGTATGGAAAAGCGCACCAGTTGTTGTATGAAGAGTCCAAATTTAAAGCGAAGGAACCATTAGAGTTGATACACTTTGATGTGTTTGGACCAATTAAGCAAGCCTCCGTTGGTGGGATGAAGTATACAGTGACCTTCATTGACGACTTCTCAAGGTACGCGTGGGTTTACTTTATGAAGGAAAAATCTGAACCTTTTTCAAAATTCACAAAGTTCAAGAAGGTAGTGGAAGTGGAGGTTGGTAAAAGAGTCCGTTGTCTACGCACCGACGATAGGGGAGAGTACATCTCAAATGAGTTCACAGATTTCGTTCAGGAGTGCAGAATACGCCATCAATTCACATGTGCTAGCACTTCGCAGCAAAACGGGGTGTCAAAAAGGAAAAATAGGGATCTGACATAAGTATGTCGAAGTATACTTCATTCAAAAAATGTTTCGGGACGGTTTTGGGTTAAAGTAATGAAGACTGCGGCCTTCGTGACCAATATGCTTCCTCAACAAAGGTTATGCTTTCGTTCACCTTTTGAAAAAATATGGAACATGAAACCTACTGTTGGTCATTTTCGAGTTTTTGGATGCGTGTGCTATGTATTTATACATGACCAGTTACGTAGCAAGATGGAGAAAAAGGCTATTAGGTGTATCTTTGTAAGATACAACAACCAAAGAAAAGGGTGGCGATGTTGCGATCCAACAACCAGGAAATGCTACACATCTTGGAATGTGGTGTTTGATCAAACTTCCTCATGGTGGTCCTCGAACGAGGAAGTACTACTAGACTCGGATGTTTTTAAGGAAATATTAGAAATTTCTCAATTCAAGTTGAGTTCAAGTGAAACAGAGGTTACAGACGACGATGTAGATGTTGAAGAAGGCATAGCTCAAAATCCTTGGCAAACAGGTGTATACCAAAGGCCAAGCAAAGAAGATGAGCTAAGTGGAGCAAGTACACCAACTACACTTAGAAGGTCAACAAGAGCCCGAAAGCCAAATCCTAAGTATGCTAATACTGCCATAGTAGAATAGGCAAATGCAAAAGAGCCTGAGACATTTTAGGAAGCACCTCAGAGTTCGAAATGGATTAAGGCTATGGAAGAGGAAATTGCTGCATTAGAGCGAAATCAGACTTGGGAGCTCATACCAAAACCAAGAGATGTAAAGCCTATTTCTTGCAAATGGGTGTACAAGATAGAGCGCCGCACAAATGGATCAATAGAGAGGCACAAAGCTCGTTTGGTAGCTCGAGGATTCTCTCAATAATATGGACTAGACTATGACGAAACGTTTAGTCCAATTGCAAAGTTTACAACTGTATGAGTCTTATTGGCACTTGCAGCAAGCACAAGTTGAAACTTGTGGCAAATGGACTTGAAAAATGCATTTTTGCATGGGGAGCTAGATCGAGAGATCTACATGAGCCAACCAATGGGCTTTCAGAATCAAGATCATCCTGAGTATGTGTGTAAGCTCCGGAAGGCTCTCTATGGGATAAAACAAGCACCGAGGGCTTGGCATGGTAAGATTGCTTAATTTCTTATTCATAGTGGTTATTTGGTAACATCTGCGGATTCTAGCTTGTTTGTCAAAGCTAAAGGAGGGAAGCTAGCTATTTTGTTGGTGTATGTGGATGATTTAATCATCACAAGAGATTGGGAAGAAGAAATTTTCCAAACCAAGGAGAATTTGTCAGATCGCTTTCAAATAAAAGAACTTGGACAGCTCAAATATTTTCTTGGTTTAGAGGTCGACTATACTCGAGAAGGAATATTTCTCCATCAGCAAAAGTATTCCAAAGATTTGTTGAAGAAATTTGCAATGCTTAGATGCAAGCCAATCTCAACACCGATGAAGCCAAACGCCAAAATGTGTGCTCACGAAGGAAAATATTTAGAAGATGCTATCATGTATCGGCAGTTGGTGGGTAGTCTTATCTACTTAACTTTAACAAAACCGGATGCTTCTTTTGCAGTTGGTGTAATGAGTCGCTACATGCAAAATCCAAAGAAGACTCGTTTGGAATCAGTTTGTCGAATCTTGAGATATGTGAAGAGCACGCTTGGCTATGGTATTATGTACAAGAAAGGTGGAGATTGCAGACTAGCTGGCTACTGTGATGCCGACTATGCAAGTGACCATGATTCCCGGCGTTCAACTACCAAGTTTGTCTTCATGCTTAGGTTCGGAGCAATTTCTTGGTGTAGTAAAAGACAACCAACGATGTCTTTGTCAACCTCGGAAGCAGAATACCGAGCAGCAGCGATGGCAGTTCAAGAAAGCACTTGGCTTATGCAATTATTGAAAGACTTACATCAACCAACAGAGTATGGTGTCTCTTTGTACTGCGACAACTTGTCGGCAATATGTTTGGCAGAGAATCCAATTTTTCATGCAAGAACTAAGCATGTGGAGGTGCATCATCATTTTACCAGAGAGAAAGTCTTGCAAAAAGAAATTGAGTTGGAGCATGTCAAAATAGAAAACCAAGTTGCAGAGTTGTTTACAAAAAACTTGAGTAGCAACAAGTTCAAAAGTTTCTGTCATCAACTCGGTATGGTGAAAAGAGTAGAAGCTGGTGTTGAGGGGGAGTATTGAACAAACACAACACCAACATGTGAAGTAGTGTTGAAGTGGTCAAATTTCAGTTTTACATGTCTTTAATAATGTAGTAGTGGAGTCCTAGTTTGTAGGGGTTTGTTTCTACATGTTTTAGTTAGTGAGATATGTTAGTGGGTCTTTGTTATTGTTATCCTATTGTTATTTTTTTGCTGAGTAGTTTTCAATGTTATGCCTATTTAATAGGCTTGTGATTTGTTGAGTAAATAGTACGAGAGTTTTTCAGCAGCAATTTTTTTTTGCGTGTGTCCTCTTCTATTCTTTGCTCTCTTTAGAGGTTATTGAACCAAACTTGCCGCTTGTTCTTTTTCAACAAGAAGTTTCACATCTATGAG
The DNA here is from genome assembly GCA_031216185.1 of Syzygium aqueum. Taxonomy (NCBI): domain Eukaryota; kingdom Viridiplantae; phylum Streptophyta; class Magnoliopsida; order Myrtales; family Myrtaceae; genus Syzygium; species Syzygium aqueum. The sequence goes on from CM062233.1 coordinate 11,092,300, forward strand.
CTATGAAGATCCAAGATAGAGCCAACGATGACGGAGCTAGATTTGGCTTCGCGTGCAGCCGATCATCTTTGTCGGAACCCCGTCATTAGGGTAGAGAGAGAGAGAGAAAGAGAGAGAGAGAGAGAGAGAGAGAGAGGGGTGACTGTAGCCGGGGCTCGGCGACTGATTCGCATGAGAGCGGACTTCAACAAATGACGGAACTCGGAAGAATTCATTCCAAGTCCAAACCGGTTCTTCATATGCAACCTTCACTCACCGTCAAAGTCAACAAGCTCGTACGTAGATTCAAGTTCCTTTCAGCATCGCTTGCTGCTTCATCCCACCGTTGTCACACTCGCATCGACGACGAAGGCGATACTCCCGTCGTTATCAAGCAAGCGGCAGAACAGAGCTGCGTAGCTTCCCTCCAACTCTGTGACACTGTCCCAGAGCTCGCCCGGATCCACACCCACATCATCAAATTCGGCCTCCACAACCATAGGTTCATCAGGACCAGTTTAATTACTCTTTATTTCAAGTCAAGTTCTGACATTTCGGAGATCTGGAGAGTCTTTGATAGCTTATTTTCTAAGGATGTGGTTTCTTGGACTTCGACGATATCGTGGTACGCAAAGGTGGGTAATGGGAGGATTGGCTGAAGCTATTCTGGAAATTCGGACAAAAGAATTGAGCCTAATAGTTTTACTTTATTCGTGGTCATGAGGGTGTGCTCAGAGCTCGATAGAGCGAATTAGGTATGGGTTTGACTCCAATCGCATTATTTCTAGTGCTTTGATTGACATGCATGGTCGGTATTGTTTGTTTGAATGAAGCACGCCGGGTGTTCAATGAGTTGCTTGAACCCTGATGCTATTTGGACTTCTGTTATCTCGATGTATGTGAGGAATGATTTGTACGAGGAAGCATTGGCGTTCTTCTATTCCATGCAAAGAAACCACTTGAATCCGGACTATTTCGCATTTGGAAGCGTATCGATTGCTTGTGGCAACTTAGGCGAGGTTGAAATAGGGCAAACTAGCACACTCCAAGGCCGTCACTTTTAGTCTTCGTGGGCGTGTCGTGGCTGAGAGCAGCCTTGTGGACATGTGTGGAAATTTTGGGTCGCTTGATGATGCTCGACGTGCTTTTGATAGGATGATCAACAAGAATTCTGTTTCTTCTAGCTACATTGCTTGGAGGGTAATGTCAAAGTGCAACGAGACAGTAATTCAGTTTTCCGAGAAATCGATAGTGCTAATCTTATGATTATGGAACAGTTATTCGAGCTAGTGCACGTTTGGCAACTGTGAGGCCAGCAAAAGAGGTACACTGCCAATACATAAGGAGAGTTGGCTGGAGAGATGTTATCAGAGAATCACCTTTGCATGATTTGATTATTGTGTTATGTGAATGTTGAGTATTCCTATGCAAATTTGCAATGTTAGTCGCGATAAAACGAGACCCAAGATCTCCATAGCTAGAATCTAAAATACATTCATCGAGTAAAAGAGATTTGCGTACCTAATTTGGAATCCATCGTTCTTAATACGGAATAGCGATGATCCTTTGCGCAAGTCTCCTCTATCACCCTCTATATCATTCTCTCAATGAGACTACCTCTCACAAATAACGTTTGCTTCTTATGTAAAATAATGTATGTGTTAAGGTTAGAGGAGGGACTTAAGCTCTATTTATAGAATTTTAAGTCAGACCCTCTCATCACGGACCGGGCCTTATTCAATCCACACTAGCCAACCCCACATTAGACTATTTAAGAAACTTTATATCTAACATTACTAGACCAAGCCCGTAAAAATAGTTAATTAAAATCTCAATTAATGTAGCCTAAATAAAAAAAAAACTCTTACATTCTCCCATTTTGGCTATATTAATTGAAATTGTACTGTATATGTGCACATTTATGTTGGTCTAGAGATAATTCTTAATAGTTAATCCGATCTCATCAAGTCTCAAACACCGAATTATTGTGATAACTGCATGTATACACACATAGCCTTTCATGGTCACAAATGTTTTCAACTCTACTAATATGGATTCAATATGTTAGTGTGGCAATTAGATAACACCTCAAAAAGATAACACCTTATGTGTCATCCCCTTGTCAGTCTATATTCTCTTTCCTTAGGTGTCATAAAACCAGATGTTTCACTACAGAATATCATTGTGGTTCAAATGAATCTACATATATCTTATCTTTATAGTTAACTTACTTTATGTGTAACAAGATATATCCTTAAGGCTAATAACCGGATGCCTCCAACTCTAGTTTACACAATATCTTGAGGTTTTCACCGGATATATGTATTCAACATGATAACAATGCATTCATAAACACCTTATTGAATGCAAAGGAATTGATACAAATCAAAACATGTTACTAAAAGTAACAAAACACAGATGTAAACTTTACTAGAGCAAAAACAAAAGCAGCTCTCACTAAACACTAGCATCCTATGATGCTTTTAAACCCATGTTAATGATATGCCATTCAAATACACAAGAGCAAAGGCCTTTTATTAATGGATCTACAACCATATCATCTCTGAGAATATGTTCTACTTTAATGTCAACATTCCAAATTGTTTTCTTTATGGTTAAAACTTGACTGCCATATGTTTAGGCCCTCAAGACCTCTGTTGTTGATAAATAACACTACAGAATTATTATCATAATACAACTATATGGTCTATCCACAAAATCAAATACAGTAAACTCTTTAATGAGGTTCCGAAGCTAAATAACCTGAATAGCTGCTGAAAAGCACACTATAAACTTCGCTTGCATGGTAAAGGATAATATATATTCCTATTTCTCGCTTTTCCATGATATCGCACATCCTACTAAAATAAATATGTATCCAGTTGTCAACTTCGATTCATCTTAACAGCCAGTAAAGTTTGCATCCGAATACTTTACTAGCTGCAGGTCCTGAACATGTCTATAAATCAATATAGTCTCTTGTCCTCTTTAAGTACCTCAAAACCTTCTTAGCAGCAACCCAATGATCGTGTCCTGGATTTGACTGATATTTGCCTAGAAGTTTTGTTGCAAAAGTAATGTCTGGTTAATGCAAACTTGAGCATACATGATACCTCCAAGTGCACTAACATAAGGTACATCTTTCATTTGGGTTTTCTTAATACCAGAATAAGGATACTATGACAGATTCAGTTCGGCACCCTTAATGTCTGAAACAATTCCTGGCTTGCAAAGCTGTATTCTGAATCTTTCTAAAATACGATTAACATATGTCCTTTGAGATAAACCTAATATACGGCGAGAACAATCCTAATGGATCTCAATGCTAAGGACAAAAGACACATTATCAAGGTCATTCACGTCAAAATTTTTTGACAACATCCGTTTTGTCTCATACAATAATCAAAGATTATTACTCACAAGCAAGATATTGTCTTCATAGAATATGAGAAGAATAAATTTTCTCCCACTAACCTTGCAGTATATACATTGATTCACTTTGTTTTTAATGAAAGTGAATGAAGTGACAACACTATGAAACTTTAAGTGCCATTGTTCATAAGCTTGTTCGAAGCTACAAATTGATTTTTTTTCAACCTCTGCACAAGCTTACCTGAATCATTTGTTGCAAAACCTTCGGGTTGTATCATAAAGACATCCTTATCAAGGTCTCCATTCAAAAAAGCATATTGTCATTCATCTGGCGTCACTCCATATTAAAATGAGATACTAATGCCATAACCACTCCAAAATAATCTTTAAAAGAGACTAAGGAAAATGTTGATTTAAAGTCTACTTCTTCTTTTTAAGTGAAACTCTTGACTACTAATCTGGCTTTAAATTTCTTAATCTTTCCTTTGGAATTCCTTTTAGTCTTATACACCCATTTGCAGCCGATGAGTTTATGACCTTTGAGCAACTCAACAAACTCCCAAACACCATTATATTTCACAAACTACATCTCGTCTTTCATCGCATCCAACCACAAATCTGACCAAGGACAAGAAACAACATCTAAATAAGTCACTAGATCAATTGCTTAGCCAATATCATAGTCATACTCTCCGAGATAGACTATATAGTTTGGTGAGTGGAGCTACTATAACTTCATGATGCACCTGAGAGGTTTGAAGAACTTCATTAGGAACTGTCTCAGTAACATGATCTTAGACCTTAACAGGCTCAGTGTGTGGTGTAGAAGGCTCCACAATCATTTGCATTGGTAGAGAAATAGACATAGTAATTCCCACCATACTATTATTTTTAATAGTGTATGAGCAACTACCATCTTTAGCCACGTCAAATTCCAAAAACTTTGTTGTCTGTAATTCCACAATTCTTGTACCTCCATTAGGACTATAAACTTGATATCTTTCAAATGATCTAGTTAAGATAGGAAGTAGCAACGAATGGTTCTAGAGTCCAACTTACTTAATGTTGGATTATATAATATTACTGCTGCAGGATAATCCTAGACTTTAAGATGATTCAAGCTAGATTTACACCCAGTTTATAACTCAAAATGAGTCAATGGAACAGTTTTAGTAGGAACAACGTTTACTATATGGAGAACTGCTTCAAAGCTTCATCCCACAAAAAACCAAATAAATTGATCTTACTAATCATACTCCTCATAATATCCATAAAAGTGCGACTATGCCTTTCGACCACACTATTTTGTTCAAAATCAGACATAGTAAATTGAGTTACTATTTTAGAATCCTCAAATTATTTGGCAAATGGCCCTTTAAGCTATCTAACATTGCCATGATTTCCATAGGAGTCATCACCACGGTTAAATTTGACAACCTTTATGACTTTTTCCAACTGTTTCTTGATTTCAGTCTAAAAAATCTTGAATTTGTCAAGACTCTAACTTTTCCTTAATCAAGTATAGATAACCATATTGGGAATAGTCGTCAATAAATGTGATGAAATAAAAATTTCTATACAAGATTGCCGTATAGGGTCCACTAATATCAGTGTGGATGACCTCTAATAGGTTAGAACTATAGGCTGCAGTTTTCTTCTTTATTTTAGTTATCTTAATTCTACAATAGTCCATACAAGTCTCTAGGTCACTTTTTAAAAGCCGGCAGAATGTCGGCCTTTATTAGCCTTTCCACTATTTCCCTAGAAATATGACCAAGTCATTTATGCCACAACGCATGAAACTATACCTTAGGTAAAAGCCTTTTGGAAACAATATTGTCAATCGTATAAGCGACGTACGTATCATTAGGAGTTAAACACAATTTGTATAATCCATTGGATATATTGCAACACCTAACTTTATTTCAAATATAGAAACAATATTGTTCTTTATTTCAAAAGACTATCTTCACATGTCTAGACATGATACGGAAACTAAATTCTATTTAAAGGAAAGTACATAAAATGTGTTTCTTAACATCAAATTAAAATTAGTATCTAAAATTAAAATGACATCTCCCACAACTTGACGTTGACTTTATTGTTGTTTTCCATAATAAGCTTTGATTCATCTTGATTTTGCTTCTTTCGGTTATGAATCCATGTATGGTAAACGCAACATAATTTATTGCACCACTGTCTTGCCACCATGAACTAGACGGAGCTTATGATAAGTTAGATTCATAACCCAATGCCAAAGAATCATTAATTACATGCTCATGCTTGGATAACCAAAAAATTTTTAATGCAATACATGTTATTGCCATACCATCTATGCACCAACCTTAAATCCAAACTTTGTGATTGACTTCTTGCAACAACATGTGAACAATGAAATCCATAGATCTGAAGCTTCTAGGAAGTGCATGTGAAGCTTTGATTGAAATTCTGCGATCCAGCACACTTGACTTTACTTAAACTTGCTTTTTCCATTAATTAAAAAGAATAGAAAAAAAACCAACGAGCAATACTCGTTAAAGTTGTTTGTTATTAGCGATATTATGAACCAACAACACTACAATATCATAACTTTGACCAATTATATTGTTATATGATATTGCGTCATTACATTTTGTTTGTTTCCAAGGTAGAATTAATTTTGTTAAAAAATTTGCTACCTCAAATTACAAAGGGTAAAAAAATTAAGACATGGCAACATGATGGACATTGTAGTTCACGAACATGACGGTACACAGGTTACGTGTTTCGTAATGAAACAAATAAACAAGATGATTTATATAATATTGATATTAAATAGTAAAGATAAAGCGAAATAAATTTCAGGAAAGATACAGTGGAGTGTAACTTTTCTCCTCATGGTTCTCTTAGTAATTGGTTCCGCCGTGATAATGACCTACATGTGCATACGTTGATGAGGAAGACGCCTCATATATTGGATCTTCTGAATGAGTGGATTATTTCCTTTTCATCTCGAGAGGATTGTACTATACAAAGGTAGTAAAAGGAAAATTATTTAAAAAAGTTCTAAACATACTTTATTTGTGCAAATTCAGTACTTAACCTTTTAAGTGTAACAATTTTTTTTGTCGAACAATTCTGCCAATTGAATCATAAATCTTTTGGCAATTTACTAATGTAGTCCGTTCAATATATTTTTGGTCGAAAACTGCTAATATGCTGGTTGTCCTATATAATATGGCCAGTACTAACGTTGATAATTTTTTTTATATAATTTTTTAAATATTTTTCTGAATTTTTAATTTTTTTTGTTCTTTTCTTTTCTTTTCTTTTCTTTCTTTGTTTTTTTATTAACTCTGGGTCGGTGAGGTCATCAACCGACCCTCGCCTAGTTTGTGCGAGGACGTCGGGCCCTTTCCGAAATCTAGGTTAGGGCCGAAGCCCTTGCTGGCCACAAGCAAGGGCCGCAACACCTTCGCTGGCCACAGGCAAGGGTGTTGGGTTCTCGGTCGTGACCACCAAGGGGCAACGGGCCTTGCCCAAATCTTGCCTATGGCCAACGACCTTCCGGGTCCAAAGTAGGGAAAAAAGAAGGAAAATAAAAGAAGAAAAACAAAAAAAATTAATAAAAAATTTTAAAATTTGCAAAAAGTATCAACGTCAGCGCTTGCCGTGCCATGTAAAATGGCTGGCATCCATGTCAGCGATTTCCAACCAAAATTAGCTAAATGGACTACATTGGCAAATCATCAAAAATTTAAGACTCAATTGACATAGTTAAAAGTTTTATGACTGATTTAATAAAAGTGTAATAGATTTAAGACTTTTTTGATAATTTTCCCGTTGTAAATGAGGTTGATATCAATTATTTAGGATTTTGTTAATAGTTATGTCTATCGTACCCTTTGTTGATATGGAGTTAAGTAATAGCTAATCCATTCAATTGTGGTACAGACGATGTATTTCTACAGTAGGAAAGAAAGATGCCGTTTGAAGATGCCTTGATGCGAAGCGTATACACAGACAAAAGCAGTTAAAACAATGTATTATAGATGTTGGCAAATTGACATTAGAATAATGTGAAAAAAGGTGCCTTTCTTACAGCTCATTTCTTAGAGATTCAAGCAAATGGTCGTTAGAGTTGTTTGCCACTATTGATGAATATTATGAACCAACCATACTACAATATCATGACTTTGACCAATTATGTTGTTATATATGTCCAATATAACCAAATGGCTTCTGTTTGTTTCCTAAGTAGAATCAATTTTGTTAACATGTTTAACACACTACCTTAAATTACAAACTTGATAATATTGTGGACATTGGAGTTCCTAAGGATCACGATTTACTTGTATGTGTTTTGTTATGGAAGAAATAAACAAGTAAATTCATATAAGAATAAAATTAAATAGAAACATAAGAAGGAATAAATTTTATGGAAGGATATGAAATGTGTTTAATTTTTTCCTCCGTAGAGTGTAACTCTTTTACCTAATAGTGCTTTTAGTAATTGGTGGGCATGCTTTAATAAATCCCTCCTTGAGAAAAAAAAAATTGAAATCCAGGAAACAATCAGGTCGGATGTCCTCTTCATTCGGAAGGGGGATTGGTTAGTGATTTATTTAGATTAAAAATGTTGAGGCATAGAAAGATCGATCGGGGCTATTTGTGCAAAGCCCATAAATCAAGAAGGGGGATCACACTCACCTATAATTGCAATTGTCTTGAGGTAAGCAGATTTAGACTTCTTTGACTTGGCTTCAGGCCAAAGATAATTTTGTAGTCTCCCTTTCAAAGATTAGAAGATGCAACAGGTAGCGGTCAAACTTGGATTTTCTATACTACATTGGCGTTTTCTTTCAAGTAAGATGGACCATTTTCTTCTCATTCCCACCTCAGGCTACATGCTTTCAGTTTTCCAAAATAATGATGCATCACTTAGGCCATCAAAATTATGATGCATCACTCCGGAAACGAAATAATTAAATGATCCAAATTATTTGCACAATATAGATTAGCATATGCATCTTTCTTGTATATATTTGTGTAAATCTATGGGAACTATTTTATTCACTTCCCCGACAAAGTGGCTGTCTCATGGACAATCGTTTTTATTCAATTCTTTTTGTATGGAATAGAGACCTTTATTTATTTAGTCAGAATGGGTTCAAGAAATCATTGGAAGCACTAATTTCATGCAAGCTCAAACAATCATTAGATTATGTGGGTCTCACATACTAAAACCAATCAAAATCTGTACTTATTTGAATAAGGTGAATCTTATAATTTTCTTATTGAGTATGACCGCTCTACTTTTGCTCCCAACGAGATGACCTGTTTTTGTTGAGAGAACACCAGAAGCTTGGATTGAAATTTGAGATCCGGCACACTTTACTTGACTTGCTTTTCCTAATAATAAAACAATATAAAAGAAATCTAACGAGCAATACTCGTTAAAGTGGTTTGTCATTAGTGATTGGATATTATGAACCAACCATACTTTACTATACTATCATGACTTTGACCAATTAGATTGTCATATAATATTGCATCACAACCAAATGGTTTTTGTTTGGTTCCTAAGTAGAATCAATTTTGTTAGCATGTTTAATACACCACCTCAAATTACAAATGGAAGAAAATAAGACATGATAATACGGTGGACGTCGTTGTTCATTAAGATGACAGTGTACTGGTTACGCGCTTCAACGTGAAAAAATAAACAAGAAGATGCATATAAGAACAACGGTTAGAAAGTAAAGATAAAACGAAATAAATTTAGAAAAAAATATGAACTGCAATTTTTCACATAAGAGAGGGTAACTTTTTTCCTAATGGTTCTCTGAGTACTTGCTTCAATCTTCATAATCACCTACATGTGAGAGGTTGATGAGAAAGGCACCCCCTATATCGATCTTCTGAATGAATGGGTTATTTTTCTTTTCATCTCGAGAGGATTATACTAATACTAAGGCACTAAAAGAGATTGATATTCATTATATAGGAATTTGTTAATGAATTTCTGTAGGACACTTCTTGAATACGGAGATAAGTAATAGCCATTCCTTTCAATTGTGGTACATAAGATGCGTTTCTATAGGAGGAGAAAAAGATGCCGCTTGAAGATGCCTCGATGCGAAGCTTACATACAGACAAAAGTACTTAGAAAAATGTATTATAGATGTTAGCAAATTGACCTTAGAATAATGTCACAGCTCATTTGACAAGGGGACATCAGCTTCATTTGGTTTTTCTATTTTGTTGGCTAGTTGACGCAGGTTAAGTGGAAACCTCTGCTAATGATTTGTTTTAGCAATGTCTAGAGATGGTTGTAATTTTTAGTAGTTTTGTATACTGGTTACATGTTTGTCGTTAGTGATTGGATACTGTCCACCAACTATACTACAATAACACGACTTTGACCAATTATGGTGTTATATGATATTGCATCATAATCAAATGGTTTTTGTTTGTTTCCTAAGTAGAGTCAATTTTGTTAACATGTGTAACACACTACCTCAAAGTACAAAATGCAAAAGAAGTAAGATATGATAATTTGGTGGACATTTTAGTTCATGAGGATGGTGGTTTACCAGTTGGTATCTATTTCGTCAAGGAAGAAATAAACAAGTAGATGCATATAAGAAGAAAAACTGAATAGTAAACACAAAATGAAATAAATTTGTCTATCTAGACTTTAATTTAGAGCGAATGAAATAGTCCTAGACCTTCACTCGCTTGGAAGGCGAAATATTTAGAGCGAATGAAACTAACTCCCATTGTTAGATTGAAAAATGAGAACTTGGCTACATAGGTAGGGTTTCCTCTTCATCTGGAAATATATATGAATGGGATAGTCATTTATTTAGATTAAAGAAATGTTGAAGTATAGAAAGATCGATGGAAACCTTTTGTGAAATGCCCATAATGGCATGCTAATATAGAAGGGGGATCACTTCTATACTGCATTACCGTTTTCTTTCAACTAAGATGGACTATTTTCTTCTCATTCCCACTTGAAGACTAAATGCTTTTAGGTTTTCCAAAATAATGAAAAATTAAGGTGCATCGCTCGAAAACTTATTATGGTCCAAATTATTTGTACGATGTCCGTACTCATATACATCTTTCTTGTAATTGTGTATTGGTGTGGGGAACTATTGTTCATTTCCCAGCAAAGCCACTATCTCATGGATAATCGTTTTTGTTAATACTTTTTCATGTGGAATTGAGGCCTTTATTTGTTTAATTTATTTAATCTAAATGGGCTCGAGAAATCATTGGGGACACTAGCTTCATGTGAGCTCAATGCATTACAATAGTTAGATCACGCAGGTCTCATCCAGGATCTATCAAAACCAATTGAGGTTTGGGCTCATTTGAATCCGATGAATGTTATCATTTTTCCAGTTGCCTCATGTAGCACAAAAAAAAGAAAGTTAATCCATGATTTCCTTTTTCACTCTCTGCTCGTTTTGTTTTTGGGGTAAGATCTTTCGAGACATGCATTAGTAATGTGATCCAACTTTGCTCAACTTGGGATCGTGGAAAAATGGAACTTTTGAGACCGAAGCAGCACAATCACGTCAAGTTTAGGACGCAAAAGGTGTCATTCCCCTCGCACAAGTGCATGCTTCTAAATGATGTGAAAAATCTCAAGTTAGTCTTGTCCTGCCTTGTGTTACACTTGGACATGCCCGAACGAATCAACTTGGCCCGGAACCATATGGTTAGGACACGATCTTCTCCAAGATTTTGATTTAACAAAATCCGCCGTATGATGTACCAATGTGGGTACATCGGTCAAATTAAGAATGATGATGTGACGAATGTTGGTAAATCAGCCAAATTAAGGTTGGTAAGTTCGTATAAAAAAAAAGTTAGCGACTTCAACACATTGGTAAGTCACATAATGGATAGATTATCAAAGTCACGGGTAATTTTGAAGTATAAATAAATGTTACTCTTTCAAGACCAAAAAAGATAAAAGTTGATGAGTGAATAAAATTGGTTGGCATCTTAATGCCATGCCATCCAGCACAAATCCAAAACAGTCCAAACGTTGCTATTGACATCCTGTGATAACACGTGAACAATGGAATCCATAGATCTGAAGCTTCTGGCAAGCGCATGCGCAGCTATGCTTGAAATTTGGGATCCAGCACACTTGACTTGACTTGACTTGCTTTTTCTTTTAATAAAATTATAGAAAAGTAAATTGAGGAGCAAATACTGGTTAAAGTTGTTTGTCATTAGACACAATAATATGAAATAGTTATGATAAGACGAAATAATTTTTAGGAAAGAATATGAAATGCAATTTTTTCTATTATAAGATTTTGTGCAAGGATTTTGCAAAGATTATGAAAAATGAATTTGAAAAGAGTATAATAAGTGAATTGAATTTCTTTCTCAAGTTTCAAGTGAAACAAATCAAGGTTGGGACTTATATATATGTCAAGAAACTTGTAACGAAATTCGGCATGGAGAATTACAAGAGGAAAGACACATCCATGCCTCATTCTACCGAGCCGGATAAAGATGAAAAATTGTAAAACCGTACTGAAGCGTTATTGGTTCACTTCTCCGCTTGACTGCATCTAGGCCAGATATATTATATAGCGTGTATATATGCATTCGATTCTGATCAAACCCTACAGAATCATATATTGCTATTGTGAAGGGACTTATGAAATGCATCGAAACAATTACCAACTTCTATTAATCCCGATCGTGCCCATCTCCTAAGAATGTCTTCATTCTTGCCTTCCTTGGAGTGGTCCGTGTATGCTTGCATGCCATTTAGAAAAGGGCGTCGTTCACTTAAGCTTCCTTCTGATCCAAATCTATCGATCTCTCGCCCAAATCCCTCAGGAACCCTAATTGATCTCGAATCTGAAATTTTGAGATTTCTCACCCAAAGCCCCCATTGATCTCGCGCCCAATCTGTCCATTTCTAGCCCAAATCCCAAAGCCAGTTAATCATATCACACTGTATTACTCCCCCGCATTTCAAGGGCCTCTAACTCTAAGCATACTTTTCAACTCAGTATCCTCGCTTCCGATTCCACCCCCAACCCCATTCGTCATTCCCCATCAGTAACTTTTTGCGTGCTCGTAAATTGTCTCTGTACTTCGCGGTTTGGAAGGGCAAATCTGGGCCAACGCCTCGGGCAAGCATCGATGGAGCGTGAGGTCGATGGGGCTTTGGGTGAGAACTCTCAAAATTTTAGATTTAAGATCAATTAGGGTTCACGAGGGATTTGGGGGGAGAGAATGATGGATTTGGGACTAGAAGAAAGCTCAACTGAATGACGCCCCTTTTTAAAGGTGCAGAGCTTTCTTCCTTTAATTTGAAGTCTCGCGCACATATTAATGTTGGCTGTGCCACGTAGGACGATCGGCACTTACTAAGTATTCACTTAAGCATCTTCCGGACTAAATTTGTTGAAAGAATTACATTGACAAATCGTTAAAAGGTTTGAAATTGAATTGACAAAATCGAAAGATTTAGAACTGAATTGACCTCTGTACAATAGATTTAGAACTTTTTGGTCAATTTTCACTAAATAAATTAAGGTTTAAGGAACATTTAAACATGGAAAATGTTGCTCACTAAAAATGGTGTTAAGCAAATATGGATAATTTGGCATAACAAAAAAATTCTACTTCAAACGTTTTAATAAAATTAAAAGTGATGTTTTTTCTGTTTATAAATGAAAGGAAAAATGCTTGAATCCTAGCAGCACTTTATGTGCCATTTGAATATGTTTGTCTTTGAGACCAATATATATATATATATATATACATAGATGTTTGTCTTTGTTTTCAATTATAAACAAGAAAATCATTTAACTTATTTGAAGTTATTTTGAGTTATTTAAATGTTTCTTAATTGAAAGCAACGTTTAATCACGCCTAATAATATTTCTTCATTTAACATCATTTTCATTAAGCAATGGTCGTCCCCATGCATATTTGGGCACTTACGTACTTGAAATTGGCCAAACCATTGGATTGAAGAATGTCAAGATTCTGATCTTTAATCCCTCCTTCACGGGTAAAATGCATCATTTATCAAGCTCCGTTTGCATCGCATAAAATGAAGAATGAGCCTGGTCGTGAAAAGCAAAAAGCGAGAAGAGAAGGCACCTCTGCAATGAAGTCAATCTCAGCTCTGGATCATGGGAGAATCACCCCTCAATGTCACGGGTCAATTTGTGAAGTCTATCTAGCCACAACCACGAAAGTTCGAAGCATCATTGATGGAAAACAACACCAATGCTTCTTTTGTAGGGCACTCAAAAAAAACCAAGAGTAGACAGCAACCCCAGGAGAGGTCTCGTATCATAAACTTTGACGAGAATGCTGAAACACAAGAAAACATAAAAGCTATAAAGACCGACGGAGCTTCACTTTCGGGCAAAAACATTCTACAAATATGGCAGAAATACCAAATATAGGATGATAATACGAACATCAATAAAGGCCAAGCAATTTACATTTCACAAAATGAGATCAGAACAGCAGGACAGAGTTATCACTGCTGAAAAAGAGTAGCTCCATATGTACACCTATACAAACTCACTCATCCAAACTTCACCCCCTACAAGTACATCTTGTGAAGATGAGAGAGCCCATCGCAACGATGGCATGCTCAAATCGAAAGCCAATCATCCTGCTAGGTCGAAAATCCAAGTATCGTTGCCACAAATTCTTCTCTCGAGCACACTCAAATTCTCATAAAAATCTGCTGTAGGGATGAGCACCGATTCTAACTAAAGAAATTCTATAAGAATTATATCAACTTAATGGGGTGCACTTATTACCGGTTCGGCTCGATAAGAGATAAAAGGTCAAGGAGATTTCCTTTTCTTTCCCTTTACAAAGAATGTACATGATCTCAATGCCAAACAAGTAGCGCCAATACACGGCCACAAACAGAAGAAACTGCCGAATATGTATAATAGAAAAATTTGAAATAAAGAAAATCAAAAGAAATCAACTTAACAAGCAAAAAACATGATTGGCAAATACTACTGCTACATGCTACCAGCTCTGCCTGGAGTAGATTTCGCAGACGATTTCACTTTAGCCATATCAACAAGATCTCCGAATAGCTTGTCCTCCGGCTTGGAAGGCTTCATGGGCGGCACATACGATGAAGTGGACACCTGATATGAAGAGTTCCTTAAGCTACTGTCGTCTCTAACTGATAGCCCATACATCCGCTGGTCAAGGTACTGAGCACCTTGTTGGCCATAGCCGTAGGCTGCCACCTGGCCGCCATACATTTGCTGGGGATACATATAAGCCATCTGACCTACTTGCATTGGCTGAGGAACCATCCCCATGTAAGGACCTCCTTGGATGTGCTGAGGCGGTAGTCCTACCATTTGGTTTGTCGGAACAACCTGGTTATTCAGCAATGGCATGTGGCCACCTGCAACTGGTTGCATGTACATGCCCATCGCTTGCTCATTCCCCATCGGATAAGGCGCCTGGGGATGCAATCCACTCGGTGCAGGTTGTGAATGCATGACCACCACCTGCGAACCTTGCATTGGTTGGGGGTACTGAGTGCTCATCACTTGACTGTTATCCACTGACTGAGCTTCCCAAGGGGGTGGTGGTAGCGAATCACTAGTTTGAGCACCTGCAGATTGTAAGCTTAAAACCGTAAGCTCAAAAGATTGTAAGATTGTTTGTTGGGAGTTCAGGTATGTCCACAAAGAAGAGGTCTAACTCTTGCCAAAAGGACTTAAGACTCATAGCACGTCAGTAATCTGGAAAAGGATACTAAGCACGCCCCTAGTATGTGCCAAATAAGGCAGTACAGTACAAGCCGACAAACAAAATACACATTACTAAGAAAGTAATGTCAGGTACTGATGAAGAAGCAGAAGCACACCATAGACAGAAGAGGGAGGCTGTTGCTGCTGCGCAATATGGCCATTCCAAACAGGAACAGAGCTTTGAGAATAAGGTGATTGATCATGCTGGTTCGATCCCATGTTTGGCATGCTGCCATTAGCATAAACTCCAAGTTGTGGAGCTTGCAGATTCTGCTGCTGTTGGAATTGAGGAGTAGAAGGATTGCTTTGTGTAGTTGAATAGGCACTCTGGGTATTGATGGTATTAGGCTGGTTGTTACTCTCCGAAAACACATCAAAAAGAATGAGTGCATTCTGCTGCGACTGAGCCGCAGTTGACTGTGGTTGTCCAACAGGCACAAGTGCTAGTGAAGTCTCTGCCTTTGGAGAGCTGTAGTCCTCTCCACTGAGAAGGTCCATTTTTGGATTGATTTTAGCTGGAGCAGCAGGACCGTTAGAGGAGGAGGGAGCGGGAAGCAGCAACTGATTTAAAGTCTGAGACCCTGTACCAGCACTTGATGTTGATCTGCAGAATATCCCACTTCTTATAGCTCATTTGGCCAGAAACTATGTGCAGAATCGTCAAAAATTTAAATCAAGATGGTCACCGATCCTCTAATGGTATAATACTGGTACTTTTAGGTAAAATACACGCATGTACAATTCAGTTTTACTTTCCTCTCCTGGTCGTTTGCAGAACTTTCAACTTATTTTGTATCTTACTATTAGTCTATTAATGATATAACATGTCAATTATCAATAAGTGATTATGTAGAATCACATCCACAAAACCAAGTACAATATTTATATTAATTTTCATAAGATAGCACAAAAACATAACAAAATTCAATTATTAAATACAATATTTTCACGAAGTCCGTAATTTCAATGGTCTTATTCTACCACGTAAATCTTTTCCATTAGAATAGAATTTGTGAAGTCGTGATAGCTTCATTTTACATTCTATTATAGTAACTCCGAATTCATTCATGTACTTTTAAGAAAAATGACAATGTATACTCATGCTTATTGTGTATCGAATAAATTTCTTTCTGTATAACACTAACAGAACCGATCTCTGTGTAAATCTCAAGTAATAAGTCGAGAGAGACTGCAGGTGTTTAACCCGAAAAAATGGCTGCTTTCTTGTCAATCTAGACTAGCTTATTAAGAAAGATCCCTAGCAATCCTATGAGCAAATTGGGGAGACATAGAAACACTTGGAACTCAAGAACTGAACACATAACATTGGACAGCAATCTCCTAAACTTTAATCAGCCTTATTAGACATGAAGTTTCAACAGCAAATATTCAAGATCTTAGGTCAATTTAAGCCACAAGAGAAGTGTTTGAGAGAAACAGGCTTCAAATATTTTGTACTTGCATATTTACAATGAAAACATGTATAAGATGTATTCGTACATTTCTCCCTTCCTCTCCTTTCTTCTTCTCTCAAGACCTAACTCACAACAATAGTACTACTTAGCATCTGCTTGGCAAAGCTGTGGGTCTGTTTCTGCGTTGTAGCACACATTATGTTTGTGCTGTGAAGCACTGTAACTTGTATGTTTGGTAATATATCCTTTACAGCTGCAACTCCTCAAAATTGAATGAGGCAGTTTTCTAGAAACAGTTATAACTGCTGCAATTTTGAGGGTACCGCAGCTGTAAAGAATTTGCCAAACACCTCATAAAAGCTGCAACACACTTTTTTCACAGCTGTATCTGCTGTGAAAAAGTTGCACCAGACAAGCTCTTAACAACTGGAGGATCAAAAGATAGATGATAAACTTCTATAAGGCTCCGTTTGTTTCGGGAAAAATGAATGATTTAGAAAACATTTTGCTTAAAACGATCGCTTGTATCGCTTGAAATAATTAATCAACAAAAAATGTTCTCATTGTCGACAACAATTTATGTTTAAACATTTTTGTGGACAATGAAAATATTTTTCATTCATTCATTTTTGTAAGCAATATAAACAATCATTGTTAGGAAGATATTTTCCAAATCAGTCATTTTCCACAAAACAAACGGAACCTAAATTTATAAATATCCCCAAGTTTTTCCAAACAGCAGAAAATTAGTGAACAATATCGAGATCAACTTATCATAAGAGTAGCGCTGCTCAGTTCATTCAGCTGAACTTCATATTTTGCGACATAACAAGTATATGGGGTTATCTATTGGAATCATAACTAATGAACCAGTTACCTTTCATCAGGCTTTTTGCTGTTATCTCCAACATCAAGTAAAGGACCTTTGACATCCGCCACGGTGCCAGAAGGTTCTAACTGGATTTTCTTTGCCTGAACTGAAGTTCCAGAAGAAATGACTTCATGCTTGGCAAGTACACGCTGCAAGTCATCATTCAAAGCTAATCCTTGACGTAGAAGTGATTCATCCCTGGATTACAAGATCAAGTTGGAATTAATAAGCCATCCCTTCTTATGAAATTTAGTATGTGCATATCTAATGACTACTGGAAAGTTCCACATCTATGAGCTATGGAATTACCCTGGAGAGAGAGAGAGACAGAGAGAGAGAGAGAGAGAGAGAGAGAGAGAGCTGGGGGTATAAACTCGCTTCAACAGGACCCGACATAAAGAAAGTAATGTTAACTAAGAACCTCCTTACAGGAAGATCCATTGTTGTTATTCTCTACAATTGTGCTTTATTTATAATTCTAATCTTCTTAACTGCACCAAAATTCATTCATTCACTGGTTGCGAACAATTCCTGTCAGATGAAAGAGAACTTCTTTTCCTTTAATCTTTTATTTCCAGCCATGCGTAATCAGACAAGATATCTCACAGTTAGCCTTTTACAAGCTTGGAACTCATGCAACCTTTGGCACCTATATCTCATGTTACTGTACCCTAAAAAACTACAAGGTAGTGGATGAAAATAGGAAACCACACAGAAATCATCTGCACTTGTGCATATAAATTAGATGCAAGCACAAGTCATTCGTTAGACAAAAATAAATTTTTTTCTGTATCAGATCCATACACCTTTTAAATTTGTAGCATACATGACTTCCTCCTTATCAATAATTAAAACACCACAGCTCCAACGCAACAGGTATGACACAATCTTCTCCATACCTCACAAAATATCTATTAAATCTTGACCCTTCATCTAGGAACACGCTCTATGTCCATTTATGCTACCAAAAATGGACAAGTTGCACCGCAAAGATAGCAATCAGATGAAATATTAAAGGAAGCAACAGGGCAAGGCAGAGGAATGCACTGATTTTGGCTAAACTGATGTATGTCATTAAGAATCAGAATTTTAGTCAAACAATTTTCTACTCTAGTGTCCTTTTCACCAGATAAGACAAAACTTGATATCCACACAAGTTAGATGAATTTAGTATAAAACGAAGATATAGCTATTGAACATCACATCATACAGAGACAGCAACCAAGTTATTAGTGTGCAGACATGTAAAACATCCCAGCGCAAACCAGATGAAAAGCATACATCTTGAGGAAGAGTTCACACTTTCTCACACCAACATCATGAATCTACCACTGTGTCCTACAGCGCTTATGCTGGATCTAGTCTTATAAGCAAAGAAAAGATATCTAAAGGTTTCCTCTTCACCAACAAATAAATTGACAACCACTAAAATGTCCCACCTATGGACATGGTAGCTTTAAACACAAAAAAGGAAAGCTGGAGAAGACGATTAGCAACAAAATACAGTCAGGAAAGAGGGCATAAGAGCCTTACGATGTTGAATTCACAAGGTGCACCACTCTCTGCTTGTAGGTGCGGCACTGCTCTACCAAGTCAACAATGACCTCCTGCCTAAGCCCCTGCAGATTTTTTAAAGAAAAAACTAGCCAATAAGAGAACAATTGTAACTGCAAAAGAAACACCGCTGGATGGTTTCCAAACTAATGGAAAACTAAAAAGAAAAGTGAACTTCAACCTTACATTATTTCAATAAGATACTATCGGCACCCCTAATTCAACTGCTTGATGCATAAAAATACATCCTTAATTAAGCATCACAAATTGAAAAATAATACCTCCTTGTTCCCAGGATCTATGGCATTCAGCATTTCTGCAAGCACATCCATGATCCCCCGTGCATTCTGTATTTCTGTCAAGCTACACAAGAACATTAAGTTATGCATCAAGAAACTCAAAGCATATGACAGAAGTAAGGTGCTCCAAAATGTCCTTTAACAGGATATACTAAATTATCCCATTTACCTAGGGCTACCATTTCAACCAAAAAAAAAAACCTAGGGCTACCATCCTTTAAACATCAGTGCACTAAAAAAGTATGTAAAACAATAATCAAAGTGTTCCTTTCATCAATTGTGCAGACTGTCTAAGGATCACAAGATAGGACCTCTATGATACATACAAGCTAGAAGACAATAATGAGCTTCATTGAATTCGCTTGAAAAAACAATTATTATATGCAAATTACGTGTCAATATATGACTTTTTTGAAAAACAATTCAGGTGCATCACGTTAACAAAAGTCAAATTGAGTAAGCCACAGAATTAAAGAAAATAAAAAGTACTCAACAAAAGTCTCACTAAAGAAACTGTCTTACGAAGAACAGATTTGCCACTTAGAGGTAAATACAAATGTTAAGTTCCACTCGGTACTATAATATGAGCAACAGGTTTAAAATTCTTTGACATAGATCTGTAAGAAATAAAAATTCTTGAATGGCAAGAGAAAATTTATCAGCATTTTGACGTATTAATGCACCTCAAAGTGGGAAACTCAGACTCAGCAGAAGACTCGGATGCCTCCACCCGGAAATCAGCATTGCGGATATTTTGTGGATATGATGAAAGAGGTTGTGTTTGTGGAGGTGTAAAAACCGGTGCAGAACCCTCCCCTCTCTGAGGGAACACTGCTCCTGCTCGCTGTACCAAAATGAGTGGACTTAGCGAATAGTAACTAAAATGACATAACAACCAACACCGGAAAAAGGTAAATGGTCTAGTACTGTCAAGACCTATATACATCATCCAAATCACAAATAAAACAAGTCCATTCCCAAGAGCAGAAAAAAAATACCAACAACTCCTGGTAGGCAGCATAGTATTGAGGATATCTTGCCCTTGCTCCTCCAAAAGCTTCTTGCCAAGTATCTATCAAGATCAGTATCTTCTCTTTGACATGCATATCGGGCTGAAGAATCAGGAATACCATGAAGTTTCAGCCAACAAGCACCTTTTAGCATCCAAATGCATTAAAATTTCTTACCTTCTTCTTCACTATTTTCACCATCTCATGAAGAACATCTCTCTCAGCTACATGCATATGAACAATGTCTCCACAATTCTTTATAATTGTCTCTAATAACTATTAAGACAAAAAAAACCCAACTGATCTGCATTAGACAAAGATCCAACAAGCATTTAATCCAAGAAAAAAGAATTCGTAATGGACCTATAGCAGAGTTCTTATCCAAACAATATGAAAATCAATTCAGCTACTTCATAAAATGAACAACCTTCTCCAAAGAAAACAAAGTGAAGGTATGAAATGCAATTCTCACTCAACACAACAGAATAATGCAAATTGCTCCCCTTTCTAAAAATTCCTTCCTGTGACTGAACAGAAACATATTGCACAAAGCAAACAAAGTTACCACATCTCCTATACACTCAATGACAAGATTTCATGGGGTCAAAAAAACACTAAAATACGAAACTTCTACAGCAGGTAAATCAGATTGTAGACGGTGCTTTTAGAACAAAACAAGTTATTCCACAATATTCAAAACCTCTAATACATCTTCACTTTAGTGAACCCAAATATGGGACACAGAATTAGCACAAAGATTTTTTTTCCAAATTATTACGAGCATATTCTCGTACTCAGGACCTTTTTCAGTATTCAAAACTATTAGACTGCTTCGGGCGGCCCATGATTCTTGTTTGACTGACCTCTGCTTCTCATATCTTCTACTTCTAATCTACAACAAAACATGGATACTCAAAATCGCAAAAAACAAGCCCACATAGAACCTTTGTTTTATCTCTACGTTCACTAAAAACTTGTGAGTAGCTTTTTTAATATCAAATTGGACTCTAGTGTCCCATAATTTGCTATTTGTGAGAAGTTCAGTTTTTTATAGCCATAAGGTCACCATCATCATTGAACATGAGCAAAAATCCCACTCTCTTCTTAAATAACCACTTATCCACTTTCTTCACCATTCTTTCGTCTCCTCAATAGTTGATAACCACTTACTCTATCCTTTTTCCTTCTATCCCTTCTTGCACTTACATATGTCTGTGCCTCTATACTGGTATTAATTATAGTTTCACTGGTACTAAACATTTCCTCAGAGCCAAAGTAGGACCAACACTTTATGAGTACTATATTGCTTCAAAAATCGCAACAATAACACGAGCACATTCCCAACGAAAACAGAAGTTCCGTTGTGCTTGCAACTTTAAAAGGAAACCAAAATCTGCAAAACCTACCGTTAAAGCCAGGAGTTGAACCTTAGGATTCCTGCTTCCAAGACGCTTCTTTATGCCTTTAACTACATCCTTAGCTTGCCTGCAAGCACAGTAGATGAACTCATGCAGTCAATCAGGACTGAGCAAAGATTTTTCCAACTAGGGAAGATTGTGAAAATTTCAATACTGACGAAAAGGAGTCAGGCAGAAAGTCTCTGTATAGACTCAATCTAGGTCAATTACTGAGTTTAACAGAACCAAACAGAGGGAAAGCAAATAATACATGTTATGGGGAGACAAAGTTAAAATTTGGAGGACCTTGCAACCAAGAGTGCAAAACCTAATTAAACTTCACATCTGGCCCAATAAGTCCTTAAGCTATGTGTGGGAGACCCTAGGGGAAGGGAAAGGGAAGGAAAATGCTGATAAATTTAAAAGTTTCCCTTCTTTCCTTTATCACAAGAATTTTACAATTTCAAAATTTTCTATCCAAATTTTCATTCTCCAAATTTGCCAAACAGAGCCATAATGTTTAGCAAAAGTAAGAGGTGATGAAATACTTAAGAGTTTGACCGATAAAAAGTTTCTCGGGACTGTCGTAATTAAGAAAATTCCAGAATCAGTATTAGATGAGCAGCTTCTCAACTCAAAGAGCTTGGACTGGACAAAAATAGAGAAAAACGATACCGCCCCCATCCCCACCCCAAAGGAAACCCCAAAAGACAAAACTCAAAGCACACTGCAATGGTTAATATCAGAAGCTTGGCTAATAATTTTGAAGTGGACACCCAACTGGTAGTTCGATTTATTTGTATAGGAAGGCATCCCATAGTCCAATAGAGTGAGTAATATGAGACTAACAACTAGCATTGACAAGTTTAGAGAAGACATATTTCTCCTTCAGCGAGTGAAACAAACCTATACCGGTAAAGCAGGAAAGGGAGCATTCCTAGCAGGAGAGAAGATGATAAGACGCCAGAAATACAAGCAATCAAAATACTAACTGAGAAACATGCTTCAGAAAACCATCACCAGCTACAGTTGAATCACTACGCTATAAAATATTCATCCACATTTTCCTTTCTTGCCATTAATTGTTTTGCCTTCTTGATGAAAAGAACAATTCCAAGCAAATTCACAAGACCGTTTAAGCAATTCAATATTAAGCCATCCCATCACAGTCACATTTGACCTTTATGATTTTGACACCTAGCACAAGTCTGTATGATTTATGACCACAACAGCTTCCTAGTTTCATAAACATTAACCCTGATAATGATTGATTAAGCAATGACTCAAGAAAATCCAATGTCTCAAAATCCCATAAACTTTCTCACGAATAGCCTAAACCACCGTGGCTTGATCAATCTCAGTTTCTTCACAAAGTAGCTACATTCAAGTGGCCAGGTCTTAGATCACAATGGGTCCAATCAAAGTTATTAAAGGGCTTTATTTGAGAATTTATGATCACGCCTTGTAGAGTGGAACAATGGAAACTTGGAGTCATCGTGTATGTTGATTGCAGAAGCAATTGGAAAATGTCACGAACTCATCATGACATGTCAATTATATATACAACCTGTCACGATTAATAATCTTTGGGTTCCCTGATAATAACAGCAAGCTTTTAATGGTTTCATGTACTGGGACTCACATAAAAATCCAGGGAACCCCCACAAAAACGGTTTTCCAGTTTTCTGGTCAGTAGGGAGAAGAAAGCATCCAAAACAACTTTTTCCTCTCTATCAAAACCCACTGAGTTAAATTGAATCTATTCTCTCATCCATTCAACTGCGACTTTGGGTTGAGATATAAAAATCAGACATCGTTACTAAAACCAACGTTCACTAACTTTATAATTCCTTCTACACGAACTTGTCTCAAAAACCAAATGAATCTTGTCCAACCTCTTGACCATCCAAAACTACTTCCATAGCTACATGATCAAGTAAGCAGAAGACACAATGACGAAACCGATTGCTTCTGTGCTCTTGCAATGCGATCGTCACGCGAAATTGATCTCACTTCATCCATCCAAACAAGACAGTTAAGCATGGAGATTCAAATATTTCGTATTTGGACGATAAGCATCGTCAAGAACCCTTTCGCACTAACTCTTCTCGACAACCGAAACAACTATTCGATCAAATTCCAACCGCTGCCCCGAGCTTCCAGCGCAGGAACTTGATCAAACCGAGCAGAAAAGAGTAGCAACGGAAAAAATACTGCGACAGCAACACGACAACGACGAGATTAGTCCGCAGAGCGGCTCTCACCCGGGGTCGTGATTGAGGATGTCGCAGATCTCAATGTTCATCGCCCAATCCGGTCCGATGAGCATGTCGGTCGTCGCTCTCTCCACCATGGAGTTCACCATCTCGACGAACGACAACAGCACCAGCAACACAATGGCCAATCGGAACCCCTCGATCGGCGGCGTCTGCGACCGATCCCAAGACTCCGTCAAAAGAGGATCAAAAAGGAACTCCGGCGAATCGCGGAGCGATCCGGCGAGCCTCGGCGTCTATCCACGCAATCTCCGAGCAGAATCGACGGACGGAATCGTCGTCGTCGTCGTCGTCTTCAACCTCTCGTTCTCTCTGCGCCCCCCGTGAGATCGCGAGATTTTCTTTACCTTCCGTTGAGGAATGAATTTTTTTTTTTCCCTTCTTTTTCTGCTCCGCTCCTTTTTTTTTTTTTTTAACTGCTCCACCTCGATACAGCGATCAAAGGAGGGGGGCGAACGACGCGTCGCCACGTGTCCGTGGCCCAGCCCTGGAAGGGTTCGACGGCCGTTGATTGGGCCGACTTTTTGCATCGGACGGTTATCACGTGCTCGGCGTGCTTTTTTCTCTTTTTCTGTTTTTTTTCGATTTAGGCGGCATGGTGCTGCACAAAGCGACAGGGCTCGCGTGGTCTTCCGGCGTAGCAAATTTATTCGGTTTTTGTTTGTTTTCTTCTTAAGCTAGAAAATATGCGGGGAAAATTTCAAATAAGGCCCCAAAGTGAATGAGTTTTCTCAAAAGAGGACCCGAAGTTAATGTTGTTTCAAATAAGGGCCTGAGGTGGTTATTGAGTTTCAAATAGGGATATGAAGTGATCATTTGGTCTTAAATAGGGGTCTGAGCTTACCGATCGGTCAAATCTTCGCCGGTCAGCAAGCATGTGCTAATTTCGATGGCACGAGCAAGGGTATTTTTGTCCAAAGCCTTTTTTTTTTGTTTCTTTTTCTTTTCCTTTTTTTTCTGTTCATCTTCTTCATGCTGGGAGCAAGATCGTGAGCATCATCCTCGTCATGGTCATGGTCAGGTCATCAATGGCGGCCACACGACCCATCCTGTCCACGTGGTCTCCCTCACCTCCAGCACTTACGGCATGCTCAGGCTGGACAGCGACGAGCGAGGTTTGCCTTCGCCATCGACGCCCCCGCAGCAACAAGAAATCACCGTACAGAGCAGAAGATTGAAGGGAGGGTCGCCGGCTCGCGGCTAGGAAGCCCTGAAGTCATCAATGTATGGGAGCTCATGGAAGGTCTCGATGCCAAAATCGGAAGACTTCGAGCCCGAGGCCGCGGGGACTGCTCCGAGGTCTCGCGAGCATCGACGCGAAGACTCCACTCAAGTTCATGAACCAGATTGTTCCTTCGAGGAAGGCAAACACTTATGGAGGCAAGGAAAACAAGGGGAACACAGAAAAATGGGCCGAATCAGGTACGGGGAGATCCGATGTCATCCCGATTCGTAATCAATCAATGCCTGAATCGCCTTTCCACTCTTCAGATTCAGATCTAGAACTTGAAGTTCTGACGGCGTTGAGCTCGATAGTGAGGAGGTAGCTGAAGAACTGACATTGCTGGCGTTGAGGAGGCCCAGATATTGGCTGGACAGAGCTCAGAGGTCCATGGTAGCAGAGACGGCGAAGGTGAGGCCATGGCCGTTGAGATTCGAGTGCTCGGTGACTGCGATGAAGACGAAGGAGGAGACGTCGCCACCCTTTGGGTTTTTGAACTGGAACGGGAGTAGTAGAAAGCGTGGCCCACCAGGCGACTCTCCTCGTTGGTGAGCTTGAGGACGCCATTGTTGTTGAAGAAGAAGATGAAGGTGAACTCAAGAGCTGCAACTTTCCTCCAAGCGCAAGCACGAAGAAGATGAACAGTGAACAGATAAAAAAAGAAATATCTTTGGACGATTATGCCCCTAGTTGTGTTGCCGGAAGATTTGAGGTCCTTATTTGAGACTAAATGGTCACCTCGGACCCTTATTTGAGACAACGTTAACTTCGGGTCCTCTTTTGAGAAAACCCATCCACTTTGGGGCCTTATTTGAAATTTTCCCAAAATATGCGCGTAGACCCGAGGAATAAAAAAACAAGGGTTAATACCACCAAAAACCTTAAACTGGTATACTTGTGACAATTTTGCTCCGAACTATTTTTTTTATCACAAAAAATCCTAAACTAGTACATCTGTGACAAATTTACCCCGAACTATTTTTTTGACCATCAAAAACCCAAAAATGGTATACTTGTGACAATTTTACCCCGAACTATTTCTTTGACTACCAAAAACCCTACACTGGTGACAATTTTACCCTCAAAACTAATTTTTTGACTACTAAAAACCTCAAACTGTTACATTTGTGACAAATTTACCTTCTATTAGTATCCGTTAAATTATATTAATATCACAAAAAATCACAAATTGATAAACTTGAGACAAACAGAGGGATAAAATCCAAAACCGGTACACATGTCAATTACCAAGTGTCATTAAACTTCGCAATTTGACAGTAAAATTTAACGAAAACTAACGGAGGGTAAAATTGTCACAGGTAAACCAATTTGGGGTTTTTGATGGTCAAAAAATTAGTTTGAGGGTAAAATTGTCACGGGTATACCAATATGGGGTTTTTGATGGTCAAAAAAATAGTTCGGAGTAAAATTGTCATAGATATACCAGTTTAGGGGTTTTTATGATCAAAAAAATAGTTTGGGGTAAATTTGTCACAAGTGTACCAGTTTGGGGTTTTTCATGGTATTAACCCAAAAAACAAATTTCTCACAAATAAAAAAATAAAAAAGGTAAGAAAATTACTTTCATTACGAAATATTTCAACCGTTTAATAATAAAAAAATTTATTGATAAAAGGAAAATGGCACAAACGATACCTAAACTTTGATCTGAAGTACAATGTGGTCCATGAATTTAAACCCAATGTGCAATGCAGTCTCTGAAATTTTAAAATATTCAATATCGTTTCTGATTTCTTGGTGCATATTCAATTAAATACATGAACTATATGAAAATGTTTATATAGTATTGAACTAGATATCATATTGAATATTAGATTAAATTTTAGGGACTATATTGAAAAAAAAAAAGTACATGGATCATTATATAGTGAAACAAAGTTCAGAGGCTATTTGTTTTATCACTTAATAAAAATTACACAATATATATAAATTGTACTACATTTGTATTAAAGTTGCACACCCGCTACATGTGTGCGAAAAATTAAATAAATATTATTGGCTCGAAAAAAGAGAACATGGTTGAGAGTAGATAACTCGAATAGCTAACGTCACTTTTCTAGTGGAGCAAGTGGATATTGAGTTGTGGACAGAAAATATTGTTATAATTTTCTTATTATTTTATGAAAGGTATTTTGGGAAGAAAAAATGAGTCAATTGAATGTTTTACCTTGCTATATAGAAGATAGAAAGAAATATTCGAAATTTTGAAATTGGTGTTAAGGTAGAAAAAGAAATCCAATTTAAATTTGAAATAAATAAAAAGTAAAATAGAATTATTAGTTGACGTACTTATCTAACAATAATTCATTTGTCAAATTACTAAAGAAGCTCTTTTGGGAACGAATGATGGGTTTGTAATCCATTAAAAATTTAAAAGTATGAACATCTGTTTACTTTTTTATCAATATAGATAAATTACAGTGAAAATCAACTGAAATACGTGGGGATAAATTTAGTATAGTGCTGGTAAAAAGAATAGGATTATATTAAAGAGTGACACGCGAGATTTGTTAATTAACTGATTAACGAAGTTTTGCAATTTTCTTAATGCAATAACCTTTGTAGTATTGTGTGCAATTATTGTATTAGAAAATTTAATATTTGAAATTAAAATTACTTAACGAGTACACTGGGACATATGTAAATATTCTCTCGATAACATCAGTATGGAAACTATCAATATCTTTTAGCATCCTCGATATTAAAAATGGATAAGATTGCTTTGTGAATTGTTCCTTCATAGATAGAGTAAATTCATACTTTAAAAAAAGTATGATTGGAAAAACATTGCTTATTGTAAAGTGAAAAAATAATATTATTTAATAAATTGTATTTGTATGTAATTTTTGGGAAAATGATACTAATGGTCCTTAAAATTTGGACTAATATGCAATGTGGTTCATAAATTTGTAATTTGTTCAATATGATCCATGAACTTTACCTTAATATATAATGTGATTCCTAAACTTTTAAGTTGTATCTAATCTCGAATCAATAGAAGATCAATACTAAACATTTAGGAACTACATTTAACGCGTACTTAAAGCTTATGGATCACATTGAACAAATTAAAAATTCGGGAACCACATTGCATATTGAGTTAAAGTTCATGGATCATATCGATAAATTAAAAACTCAGGAATTATATTACACATTAAGTTAAAATTCATGAATCATATCGAATAAATTAAAAGTTCACGGATTATATTGCGTATCGTATCATTATTCCAGTAATTTTTTGGTAGTTGCCTCTGCCCAACTTTTATAAAATGTAAAAATATCTTTTTCAGGATTTCGGTGACACTGACCTCTTGTGGCTGTGGACACTCGCCTCTGTCAATAATTTTCAGTTCTTACAGGAAAAAGGCGTCACCGTTTCTGCTGCGCTTCTCTCTGTCTCTCTGTCTCTCTGTCTGTCTCTCTCCGGGGGGGTAAAATGGAGTCGGAGAACGATCCCGACCGACGCGAAGAGACAACCATGGCTAAGCATTGCGGTGCTGAGTCCGCGTTTGCCCACGTGCCTCGAGCTCCCGAAATCCCGGTTTATGCGGTACGCCACTGAATTTCGCTTTCGCTTCCGAGACACTGGGTTTACCGAACTCTTGGGAGCTGTCCTGATGGCCACAACACGTGATGCACGCAAGCTGTTTGTTATATGTTGGCTGTTGGCTTGATATATATGGAACCTCACCATGAAAGAAACAAATGGGAATGAGATTCGGTCCTCCTTTCTCTAGCTGTCTGAAAGTCTTGATGATTTTAGGCAACGGGCTACCAATTTTTGTCAAGCGACCAGTTTCTCGGGATTGCTCGAATTGTGTCGGGGGGACTGGAAAATCGCCGTTTTATGGCGAACACCGAGCATATGCTACTTAGGAATCACTTTAAGAGTAAGTTTCGTGTTAGGTGCGAAACAGGGGATGTGAACGTAACAAAATCCAGTGGATGTGCTATCCGGATGTAAAAATTTTCGTGGACTTTTGCTAATTGTTCTAAAATTTTAAGCGATTAAATGAAGGTGGGGTCTATTATTTACTGGGTGTTGCAGCTATTGCTACTATTTTCAATTTATGGAAGAACTTTGCTGTTGCTTCGATAAAATAGGTGATGACTGCATGCAGTGAAGATCCCAGCCCTGTGAAGCTGAACCTGGGTATGGGTGTTTACAGGACAGAGGTGAGTCTTTCTTGGGTCATGTTAGTGTTTTACATATGAGTGTGGTGTGAAAAAGCATCAATATTCTGTCACTTCTTGCTCTTAACTACTCCATTCATGAATCCGTGGTCATAAAATTGCTAGTAGGGTTTTCTCAATGAGAAAAGTTGAAGGGTTTGCTTAAACATTTTGGTCACTTGGATGTCCTCACGCCAAGCTACCATTAATGCTATTCACTGCTTTTGTGACTGCAATAGATTAAATGCTGATCATAGTGGCTTTTCGTTTCTTCTTGTCTGTATGATTGGCAAAACAGGACGGCAGACCTCTTCTTTTAAATGTGGTTAGAAAAGCAGAAGAGCTCCTTCTTAGTGACCCGTAAGGTGCATTTGCTTTATCTTTCATGATCCGATGGTGCGGAAGTGAACAACTATTTGCACATCTTACAGGTCTGCTAATAAAGAATACTTGCCAATTACTGGACTGACAGAATTTAGGGAACTGAGTGCTAAGCTAATATTTGGTACAGACAGGTATAACAATTTGATTCTGCTAGATAACTGTTTGGGTTCCTCAATATTTTTTCCGGTTTCACAATATCAACACGCAATACTTTATCTATTAAAAATTTGGTGTTGCGATACTTATATTTACTTATGGCAGTGGACTGACTTATTTCAATCTCAATTCTCGAAAAATTGCATCTTACCCTATTTCAATATGGGATCGAGCACTTGGCCCCCTAGATTTATTGCATTGCGTAACCACTATTAACTGTGATTTTGCAACAGCCTTTACCTCCTGTGTTTGTTTACACCTGTACATTTGAAGTGACTTTTGGGCTCTAAAGTGGAAAGTGACTTCTTAGAAGCACACATTGCTATATGGCAGCCGTCTCATTGAGAGAGAGAGAGAGAGAGAGAGAGAGAGAGAGTTCATGGAAAAGGAGCGGTAGACGTTTGGATCTGGTTACTGAGCACATCTCAGCTGTTGGATTGCTGAGCCATGGTAAAGGGAATGCTTAGTTCTAACAGTCATCTCAAAGACATGCAAGACATGGAAGATGTATACAGGTGATGATTGTCTTAAATGAAAGCTGAGCTTGGGAAACCCCTAAGGGTTGGCTGAGTTGTTAATCCCTGTTCAAATCGCAGTGTCTTCCACTTAGAGTAACCTTGCCGTGCCAACTGCCCTGCAAGTGGAGTGTCATCTCTGATGCATGTGGACTGGGGGGTCTGCATGTATCTGTGGTAATTGGTCAAGTCAGAATATTTGGATACCTTGTGTTACTTAAAAAAACGATGGAGGCAGAGAGAGAGACTTGAGCCTAGAAGAGTGCTCCATTTAGTAAGGGGGCAAAGTCTGCACTACCCTCCATAGATCAAGGATATAAAATGCATTTCACCCCATAATTTCGCAGTTTTGTATCCTCGTTGTGGAGAGAGGACTGGGGTGCTTGCTTATAATGACATGCTTTATGACAGCCCCGCAATTAAAGAAAATAGACTGACCACCGTGCAATGCTTGTCTGGGAGTGGCTCATTGAGGATTGGTGCCGATTTCTTAGCAAAATATTATTACCAGGTAAATGTTGGTTTCTCCAAAATTTTATTCTTGATTTTTCTCTAATGATGATTGGACATTGTTGCATGTCAATTACCTGAATTGTTTTGCAGTCCACAGTATACCTTCCTGAGCCAACATACGGTAACCATCCAAACTTCTTCATAGCAGCGGGGCTTTGCTTGAGGACTTACCGCTATTATGATCCAGTGACAAGAGGGCTAGACTTCCAAGGTTTTTGATCTTTTCCACTTATGACCTCTACTTTTTGTTATAATCTGTACCTCTCATTTGTTTGCAGGCCCAAATTTCCATGTCATTTATTGTCCACCTTTTACTATTGCACTTGCTGTGGATTTTCTTTTAAGTTAATTAGACATGATAGCAAGTTATACTTCAACAAGCACATAAGTTCAATCACAACATGGACAACCCTGCTCGTCCTTTAAGGCATTGACGTATCTCTTCAATTTTGTTTTTGCTTTCAACACCTGGAGTAGATGATAGCAAGCCATGCTCTAACAAGCACACAACTTCAATCACAACATGGACAGCCCTCCTTGTCCTCTAGGGAATTGATGTTTCTCTTTTGTTTTGCTTTTGTTTTCAACACCTGGAGTAGATGTTTGTGTATTTCACTTGTGTCATCTAACAGGTATCTTGGAAGACCTTGCTTCTGCTCCATCGGGAGCTGTTGTGCTACTCCATGCTTGTGCACATAATCCTACTGGTGTTGATCCAACGGCTGAGCAGTGGGAGGAGATCAGACAGATTATCAGATTAAAAGGGTTGCTTCCATTCTTTGATTGTGCTTATCAGGTTAGTGGTCCATCATATTAATCTAAGAGGGTTTTAGTCAGATTCTGTTAATCTATTTAATAGATCAGACCCTTATGCACCTTAGATTATTGCAACATATTCTTTCTGCTGTTTTAATTAACTCTGCTAAACTATGGTCACTGATTTCACTTTCCACTTTTGTTTGCTGGTAGATATTTACTAATAGTAGTAGGATGCTGTGTGTTCTTGAAGTTGTTTGATATGCGGAAGCAGTGGCCATATAATGTTTGTCTATATGTTCAGGGTTTTGTAAGTGCAAGCCTAGAAGATGATGCACTAGCTGTGAGAAAGTTTGTTGCTGATGGTGGTGAATGCCTTGTTGTCCAGTCCTACTCAAAGAACATGGGACTCTATGGAGAACGAGTTGGTGCACTCAGTGTAGTAAGTTATCAAATCAGAATCTTAGAAATAGATGACCACAAATGTGGGAATTTACCTCTTATGTATTCTGTAGTGGAGCAGTGGAATGGCCTTCATGCTTTTCCTGTTATTTTGTCATAACCCCTTATTCATGTTGTAGGTTTGCAAGACTGCGGATGTGGCAACCCGAATTGAGAGTCAGTTGAAGCTTCTGATTCGACCCATGTATTCAAATCCTCCAATTCATGGTGCTGCCATTGCAGCTACCATCTTAAAAGACAGGTATAAAGTACCTCAACTTTTACAAAGGGTTTTTTTTTCACTTAATTTGGAAAAAAATCAGCTTTTTGCTATGGAATGTCCTTGGTGAATTCTTTGGACATAAGAAACATGGAGAGGTAAACACTTTTTGTTTGGTGCATATATTTAGTTATTTTAACATGGAGTTTTTGTGAGATTGAGCAAATTGCAGCACTGCATTCTGCTTTTGAGGGCAATTAAATGTTTACTTAAAGTTGTCTAATTTTAGATATTCCATGTTTTGCAATCTAGTCGATAAAGATGTGCGAAACATGTTTTCCTTTTCGAAACAATTGAAGGGTCTATCTTTCTTCAAAAACATACTTTGAAATAAGTTGTGGAACAGCACTTCTAGATCACCATTGAGGCCTTTTCACCACGGTGTTGGTTGTTTACACTTACGTTTCTTGAAGATTACCAGTACGATTGCCATATATGCAGCATTACAACTGGGTTTGCTGTTTTATGTTGTAGCGGTGCTCTTTTCGGGAGCTCCTTTATCATTAGATTTGCAGCACCGAGACAGTATAAGCAATACCTTAAGCAGTGGAATGTGCTTTCTCGAGACGCGCTTTTATAACTTAGAAGAAAATTCTACATTTAGTAAAATACTGCAGATCTTGCAAAAAATCTGAATTTGGTCAACTTGGATTTTAGATGGTGAATAGGAACCAAAACATCGCCAATAAAATTACTTTGAATGAGGTTTACAGCTTTAGCTCTTCACCTCGCCTTCTGGTCCAATTTCAAAATAGTTTAATTAAGGAAAAAGTTTGTTGAATGGAGAAAATTGGTTAAGTGGCCCTCAAAAAAATCTTGCTGGTAGAATACATTTGAAGTTTGAAGAGGAGAAAAGATATTTGTAAATGCTGCTGCTCAAGTGTCGATAATACTCATGTGCAGGAATTTGTTC
This sequence comes from Syzygium aqueum, assembly GCA_031216185.1. NCBI lineage: Eukaryota > Viridiplantae > Streptophyta > Magnoliopsida > Myrtales > Myrtaceae > Syzygium > Syzygium aqueum. The sequence goes on from CM062233.1 coordinate 11,125,624, forward strand.
AATGAATGGACACTTGAGTTGGAGACAATGACTAAACGGCTCACATGCATGCGGGAGCAATTATTTGATGCTTTACATGAAAGAGGTAGACACAAATCTGCACGTGCACACGCTTACCTGGTATTACTTGTGTGGTTATAAAACTAGAGAGCTGGTGGGAATGCAGGTATATTAGATCAGGCAGCTTCATGTTGGAGTCCAACTTTGACCTCACTTTAAAAGTGGCATGCAGCCACTTGTAATGCAATCTTTACTTTGGCAATACTTGTTAGGATATGATTGCTTGTAGCTTGCCAGTACTTTAGAGTTAGTTTTATGGAGGTTAATTGCATTTCATATTTTCGTTTCTTGTACTCAAATGTTCAAGCACACTTCTCCTTGCTGACAGGGACCCCTGGTGACTGGACTCATATCCTCAAGCATGTCGGCTTGTTTACATTCTCAGGGTTGAAAGAGGAGCAAATTGCTTTCATGACAAGGGAATTCCATATTTATATGTCATCTGATGGGTGAGAGGATCTCTTCTACTTGTCTTGTAGACGTAAATGGAAGTCCGTCATGTACAAGATCTTATTACAGGATCTTTGGCTTTAATCAGGAAAATACTTTGGCGGTAGGTCTATGGCCATTAACTGGGAGGTTTCCATTTTCATGTACGTGCTATATTCTCAATAGTGGAAGCTTGAATGAGGAATGTTTAGCAAAATCTTGATTCAGAAATGTTTAGCAAACTTCTTTACTATGAAGCATTTTTCGTATCTTCTTAATTTTCTCATCTCCTATGTTCCCTTCAAATATAATGAAGGTTTAGCTGACAAACCAAAATACAAGAAATCATTAGTCAGAAAAAGAAAAGTTTCACTTTAGGCATTGCATCGATATCTCGCATCTTATATCAAGTCTTGTGCAGGAGGATCAACATGGCGGGGCTGAGCGCCAATACAGTCCCTCACCTGGCCAACGCAATACACGCTGCTGTTACTCAGATACCATGACTAGTCCGCAACAATGGCCTTCCGGTTAGACCATCCTACTCATCCGTCGGACGAGAAACTCGAGCTTTCAATGTAAATGCATCCAGGGACACATCGAGAAATGCTCGACGGTTGTTTGTTGCTTAAATTCGGAGGTCGTGT